>JBBBDQ010002574.1:102500-177991 GCA_037127315.1 Ascarosepion bandense
CTATTAAACCACAACACACACCATTCAGACATTATCTAAACTTATTTTATAAATGGAACTTTGTCTCTGTGTGTCTGTCTGTGTGTCCATTACCTATAGACTCCGAAATGGCTGAAGCTATTTTCTTGAAAATGTACACAGTTGTACTATAAGCGTACTAAGAGTACTCGCAGATGCTTATAGGACAACTGTGTAAATTTTCAAGAAAATTGGTTCAGCCATTTTGGAGTCTATAGGTAATGGACACACACATACACCAAGTTCCATTTATAAAGTTTAAATTAGATTTAGATTCAGATAGGGAAGTAGAACCTATGATGTTGTTGCAGTCGTATCCTGCTTAAATTTGTCATCTATTTTAATTTGGTTATATGCTGATTTTCAGTCAATCTTTGCAAAATGCTTCATGTTTGATAATTCATGACACGTGGTTTCGATGCTTGGTAGAGGAAATGAATCCGGACATATCTGATAGTTAACCCCAATTTTGTAATCGCCACACACTCTAATGTCTTCATCAGCCTTTTTAATGGTCACTGTTAGTAAAGCCAATTTGCTGCTCCCAAAATGCTTTGCTGAATCATTCTTTTTAACTTTGCTACTGCTACTACAGATAAAATATGTATTGGCAGTTTCCTTGATATAATATATCTTAGATGATGATTCTATTTCAAAAGAATGCTTGCTTTATAATCCTTTAGTAATCCTATTTTTTGTTCTTCAGATTCCACCAAATTAATCAATTTAGATATATTGACTCTTAACATGTCAATTCATAGCAATCCATGATCTTTTGTACATATCACTTTTATCGGTATGATTTCTAAATGATTTTTTTTTGGAATGTTCCTTCGAACATGCCCAATGCTTTCATTGTGATTCCATCAAATTGTTTTAATTGTAAGGTAGACTTTTTTAGCCTAGGCTTTCTCATGTCCTGCCAAACATTCGTTGGAATTAGCATAATGTCGCTACTAGTATCTACCCGCATCTGAAAATATTTCCCATCTATTTTTACTCTTTCCCTGGTTTCCATTGGTGCATTTATTGTGAATATTTATGCCTTTTCTGTAGCAATTCATGTGTCTCCAGTTTTTTCAATTTTCCTTTCATATTTACATAATATTTTTTTGTTTTTCAGATTTATTTTTTTCTCTTACATGCTATTTTCTACAGTACTTTCATTGAACTTCATATTTCTTTGTGCTATACGTCTCTCTCTCTCTCTTGTCCTACTGTTGGTTGAATGGCTTTATCAATTTTAACTGATGCATGAATTCTATTCAAAGGTTTCAAAGTTCACATTAACCCCCTTGCAGCCTTTCCAATATCTTACGTTTTAAATGAGAAATCATGCATGCCTTCTATTGTACATAAATCGATCAGCTCATCTTCTGCAATCATTTCACCACTGCCAAGATATTCAAATTCACAGCACTTGGCTTTTGCTTTGAATCAATGTAAAAATTGTATGATAGACTCATTTGGTTGTTGTCTTGTCTTGAGAAACTTTTTTCTTTCAGTGATGACTAATCTCCTCTTTGGTCGAATATACTTTTTTATTATTTTGATGATTTCTTTGAAAGCTACATTTTCTAAGTTTTTCAGGTATGTCATTCTGCTATTTCATGTTTGGTTGTTTTGTTGTTATGGCATACTAGCAGTATAGCCCGGCGTTGCTCGGGTGTAATGAAAGCTTTAAAACTAATCCATGGTCCTGCAGCTCAGACTCAGCCTAAAGAATATTTGAAATAATAAAATAATTGCGACAATTTACCAATCGCAACTAATATATTTATATATATATATTATATATATATAATATATATATAAATATATATAATATATATATATATACTAGCAGTATAGCCCGGCATTGCTTGGGTGTAATGAAAGCTTTAAAACTAATCCATGGTCCTAGAGCTTTGGACGTTGGCACGAAAGATTAAAAAGCAATAGTTGGTTCCAGTTAAAGCGAAACCATAGACTGAAAGAAAAATGAATGGATGTAAATCAAATTTTGGTTTCCTGGTATCGATATCAAAGTTTCTGCACTATTGTAAAAACTGCAACCTTGAAACTTCTGAATATCGTTTCTTATGTCTTTGTCTATGAGTGTATCAAATTTGATTAAAATCGGACCACTCCTTCTATAACCCAATTTTTTCGATTATCGATTTTTGATATTTATCGGGGGTACCTCAACACAAAACCTAGCTAAGAACACTCGCAGACGCTTATAGTACAACTGTGTAAATTTTCAAGAAAATCGGTGTGTGTCTGTATCGGTAACAGATACACACACACATGCACAGACACACACACAAACAAAGTTCCATTTATAAATAAGTTTAAATCAACCTCGGCGGGTCATTTATTGCCAACTAAATTTTTATTTATTTATTGCTGGTAATACCTTTTTCTTTTCAACAATTTATTGTTGTTTTGATATAAGTTTTGTGTCTAGTAATACTTTTTCTTTTCGAGTATCAAGATTCATTGGGATTTGTTTTTAAGGGCAGGGTTCCCAAGACCGACCCTTGTTATTTAACCCATAACTGGAGGAAAGGGATGGATTAATACCTTTCCCAAGAGTACCAGTGCTTAAGCGAATGCAGTGTATTCAACTGGAATTTGAACTCGGCTCACCGATTTTTCTTTCTGAGCCGATATCCACTGCACCACAATGCACATCCGTCACTAAACATTTACATCACCTGGTATTCCCAAGTGGTCACCCATCTAACTACTGACCAGGCTCAACGTTGCTTAACTTCGGTGATCAAGCGAGAACTGATGTATTCAACGTGATATGGCTGTAAGCTCTGCTATTTCAAGGAACATATCCGTAATCTCATTTTGTTTTCGTTCATTTGTCTCTCAGTTTCTTTACCCTGGCCAGTGCTGCAAAGATTCTAATCCACATCTCTACGTACTCTGGATCATTGAGCGTGGTCAGATATACTACCAAAGACGCTATTGTTGTGATATGTAAATCTTGTAAAAAGCTACAGTTTTATTTTTAATCATTTCACTCCAAGCAAGGCGATACCACCACTGATGCACAGGGGGTTACATAAGAGAATAAAAGTTGAAACAGGAGGAGAGTGAAGAGAAAGATGAACCAGAGAAAGGGCAAGAGAAGGATGAGAACATAGATGCGAGATGACAGCTACAAAGGTAAAGTGAGAAAGGAAAAGAACAAGATATACAGGGTGATGTAGAAAGGACTAGAGTCAAGGGAATAGAAGATGGGAATTCACATTACATTTAAATTCCTGGAGGTTGTAGCTGTCAGGAAAGCAAGTATACAGAATGGAGTCCCACCGGTCAAAAGTGTGAGAAAAGAAGCTGCTGGAGTAGAATTGTCAGCTGCATTTGGTAGATTTAACTGTAAAAAGGTGGGACCTTGTTGCCAGTCTGGTTGCTCGAGTAAATTTTTGTGGAGAGGGCACCAGTGACCTAAGTTCGTTATAGCAGAAGCTATGAAAATACATGTAGAAGAGACAGTGTGGAGCCACGCCCCGTTCGTGAGAAAGTGGTCAGAGTCGTGCTGCCAGGTTGGGACCAATCACATTACAGATTCTCCTTTGGAGCCTGTTGAGAACACTGAGATGAACAGCAGGGGCACCCTACCAGATATGACAACTACTCTATGCATGGTCAAATGGTTGAGTTGTATATATGCAAGATGGATTCAAGTGGAAAAAACTTCCTGGCTCGACACAATGACCCAACCTTCCTAGCAGTGGATTTAGCTATTGATTCAATGTAATGGCTCCACTTGAGGTCGGAAGAGAGGGTGAGACTGAGGAGGCGCAGTATATTGCTTTCAGGGAGACTCGCTTGGTTCATGCTTATGGGGGGGGGGCAGGAGAGACTGCCTGTGATGGTTGGCAGATAGCAGCCTTGTTTTAGAAGCATTGAAATTTACAAGCCATTTCTTATCCCAGTCTACCACAGAGTCCTACTCAGGATCAACAGTGAGGTTAAGTTTGTCCACCTCACCGAATATCAGAAAGAGCATCAGGCCTAGGAAGGTGAGCGTTCTTGTGGTAGGATGAGAAGACATGCCTATTCAAGACAACCTTCATTATGTGATTTGATAGGAAAGACTGGATCAAATCAAGGAATCATCCAGAGATTCCTTAACCCGTAGCTTGTGTAGAAGGCCGGTGTGCCGGTGTGCCTGAATCTGCTTTGGAGATATTCTGGGTAACAGCTAGAGCCTTGCCGAACTTATTAACGGCCTGGTATATGTACTCAGGGCCTGGTATATATACATGATTTCTTCTTTCTTTGGTGCCAGAAGTTCACTCTATTTATGCATGTATATATATATATATATATATATATTTATAATTGTGTCACCCCCAAGCAAGGCATTTTACTGCCACTGTTGAGCAGGGGTTTACATGGGAGGTAAGTTATGAGAAAGAGTGACAGGTTACAGGAGGTGTCAGGGAGAGGGTAGAAGAAGGATGAGAATACTGATGAGAGAGGATGCAAGCTAGTGAGACAGGAGATGACTATTGACTTTTCATTTGAATTCTTGAAGATTGTAGCTGTTGGGAAAGTAAGTAAACAAAAGTGAATTCCATAGGCGGGAAGTGCAAGAAGCTGCTGGAGTAGAATTTGCATTTACAATTTATTGGTTTCACAGTAAACAGGTGGGACCTACCATGTTACACAGCTAATACTAATTTTCTTTTGTTCTTCTGATGAGATGACAGCCTTTAATTCTGCCTGCAAACATGACCAATTGCAAACTGTTGATTAAACATGGCACTAATGGATGAGTTATCATTATTAAGGACATCCATATTGGATCTGATATATGATTTAATGACACCACATGCTATTGTTAGATTAAGTGTGTCGTGAAGGAAAAAAGAGGAAAAGGAAAAAAAAACAGAAAAAAGGTAAAAAGATCAAGGAAAAAGAAAAAAGAGAAAGAGTAAAAAAAAAAGATATCAAGGAAAAAAATGGTAAAAGGAAAAGAGAAAAGTGGAAAAAGAGAGAAAAAACAATTTTTATTTTTCATCATCCGTTACACCCAATGGTGAGTAGGGTAGCAACAAAGCTTCTTCACCTCTGCCTATCTTGGGCCAGACTAGTCAATGAACCCCAAGAGTACTGCATGGCCTTCATCTCATTCTCCACTGTACTTCGCCATGTCGATCTTGGTTATCCCCTATTTCTTTTGCTATCTGGGGTCCAGTACAGTGCTGTTCTCATGACTGACTGGATCTTTCCAGAGCACATGCCCAATTCATCTCCACCGCTTTCTTGTAATGATGATGCCCATGTTCTCTTGCTTGCATTTCTTCAACAGGTCTTCATTGGAGATCTCTGGCCAAAATATTCTCAGTATTCATCGGAGGCATATGGTGGAAAAGGATTAAAGTTTGGCGTCTTGGTCATTCTTCAAATATTTTTGTTACAAGGACTAGTGATAGTAGCAACAAATTTTTTTTTAAACAAAATACTCTAGTGTAGAAAAAACAACGGAATAATTAAAATGGTCAACACTCGTCACTCATATGAATTGATCAAGGAAAGCAGAACTGACAGAAAATCAAATACGAAAAATAAAATTCACAAATATCAATAACACTGGTCAACAAAAAAAAAGATTTTGAGATGGTTTTGAGACACCAAATATCTTTTTAGCCAATTTGGGGGTACTGAATCTGAAAATGACCTTATTTTTTCTTGGTTATCTACCAATTTTGCTGTAAAGAAATGCCTGGTTTTTGGAAAAAAAGCATTTTTTCATTTGTTTCTGTATATATAATATTGACCAATGACAATATTTCTCAAAGTAAAACCAGTAAAAACACTCAATTCATATTTAAATCAACAAATATTGGTCTGTTTATTGAGAAATACTATTTTCTCAAATACTTGATGTTTTTCTTTGCTACTCTTTTGATTATACATGACTTACATAACAGTATGAATTCTCTCTCTGTTAGACATGTGTCCATTTCTATGAACATTTTAAGTAATGTTCAAAATAAGTGTTTACTATGAAAGATTGGCAGAAAATTAACTTACAGACATCATTACATACAAAAAACTTCATTCTGAAAATGTAAAAAAACAAATGCATTTTTAAGTTTTATTACAATTATTAGATTATAGACTATTTTAAATTTTTTACACATAAGGTTCTCCTTACACAATGCCCAAGACCAAATCAATTAGGGATTGAGAGGCAGAGTTTATGGGGTAATGTGAAGAAGATAATGTTTGACTCTAGACATAAACAGGTTGGGTGTAGTGATTGAGGAAACACACTTTGAGAGTCGATTCCACAAAGTAAGAGGAACAGTTTATGGGGCTATGTGAAGAAGATAATGTTTGACTCTAGACATAAACAGGTTAGGATTGTAGTGATTGAGGAAACACACTTTGAGAGTCGATTCCACAAAGTAAGAGGCACAGTTTATGGGGTTATGTGAAGAAGATAATGTTTGACTCTAGACATAAACAGGTTAAGATTGTAGTGATTAAGGAAACACACTTTGAGAGTCGATTCCACAAAGTAAGAGGCACAGTTTATGGGGCTATGTGAAGAAGATAATGTTTGACTCTAGACATAAACAGGTTAAGATTGTAGTGATTGAGGAAACACACTTTGAGAGTCGATTCCACAAAGTAGAGGCACAGTTTATGGGGCTATGTGAAGAAGATAATGTTTGATTCTAGACATAAACAGGTTAAGATTGTATTTGATTGAGGAAACACACTTTGAGAGTCGATTCCACAAAGTAAGAGGCACAGTTTGTAGGGTTATGTGAAGAAGATACTGTTTGACTCTAGACATAAACAGGTTAAGATTGTAGTGATTGAGGAAACACACTTTGAAGTCGATTCCACAAAGTAAGAGGCACAGTTTATGGGGCTATGTGAAGAAGATAATGTTTGACTCTAGACATAAACAAGTTAAGATTGTAGTGGTTGAGGAAACACACTTTGAAGTCGATTCCACAAAGTAATAGGCACAGTTTATGGGGCTATGTGAAGAAGATAATGTTTGACTCTAGACATAAACAGGTTAAGATTGTAGTGATTGAGGAAACACACTTTGAGAGTCGATTCCACAAAGTAAGAGGCACAGTTTGTAGGGCTATGTGAAGAAGATAATGATTGACTCTAGACATAAAAAAGTTAAGATTGTAGTGATTGAGGAAACACACTTTGAGAGTCGATTCCACACAGTAAGAGGCACAGTTTATGGGGGGTTATGTGAAGAAGATAATGTTTGACTCTAGACATAAACAAGTTAAGATTGTAGTGGTTGAGAAACACACTTTGAGAGTCGATTCCACAAAGTAATAGGCACAGTTTATGGGGCTATGTGAAAGAAAGATAATGTTTGACTCTAGACATAAACAGGTTAAGATTGTAGTGATTGAGGAAACACACTTTGAGAGTCGATTCCACAAAGTAAGAGGCACAGTTTATGGGGCTATGTGAAGAAGATAATGTTTGACTCTAGACATAAACAGGTTAAGATTGTAGTGATTGAGGAAACACACTTTGAGAGTCGATTCCACAAAGTAAGAGGCACAGTTTATGGGGTTATGTGAAGAAGATAATGTTTGACTCTAGACATAAACAAGTTAAGATTGTAGTGGTTGAGGAAACACACTTTGAGAGTCGATTCCACAAAGTAATAGGCACAGTTTATGGGGCTATGTGGAAAGAAGATAATGTTTGACTCTAGACATAAACAGGTTAAGATTGTAGTGATTGAGGAAACACACTTTGAGAGTCGATTCCACAAAGTAAGAGGCACAGTTTATGGGGCTATGTGAAGAAGATAATGTTTGACTCTGAGCATAAACAGGTTAAGATTGTAGTGATTGAGGAAACACACTTTGCGAGTCGATTCCACAAAGTAAGAGCTGATTTATGGGGCTATGTGAAGAAGATAATGTTTGACTCTAGACATAAACAGGTTAAGATTGTAGTGATTGAGGAAACACACTTTGAGAGTCGATTCCACAAAGTAAGAGGCACAGTTTATGGGGCTATGTGAGGAAGATAATGTTTGACTCTAGACATAAACAGGTTAAGATTGTAGTGATTGAGAAACACACTTTGAGAGTCGATTCCACACAGTAAGAGGCACAGTTTATGGGGTTATGTGAAGAAGATAATGTTTGACTCTAGACATAAACAAGTTAAGATTGTAGTGGTTGAGGAAACACACTTTGAGAGTCGATTCCACAAAGTAATAGGCACCGGTTATGGGGCTATGTGAAGAAGATAATGTTTGACTCTAGACATAAACAGGTTAAGATTGTAGTGATTGAGGAAACACACTTTGAGAGTCGATTCCACAAAGTAAGAGGCACAGTTTATGGGGTTATGTGAAGAAGATAATGTTTGACTCTAGACATAAACAGGTTAAGATTGTAGTGGTTGAGAAACACACTTTGAGAGTCGATTCCACAAAGTAGAGCACAGTTTGTAGGGCTATGTGAAGAAGATAATGTTTGACTCTAGACATAAACAGGTTAAGATTGTAGTGATTGAGAGAAACACACTTTGAGAGTCGATTCCACAAAGTAAGAGGCACAGTTTATGGGGCTATGTGAAAGAGATAATGTTTGACTCTAGACATAAACAAGTTAAGATTGTAGTGGTTGAGGAAACACACTTTGAGTACGATTCCACAAAGTAATAGGCACAGTTTATGGGGCTATGTGAAGAAGATAATGTTTGACTCTGAACATAAACAGGTTAAGATTGTAGTGATTGAGGAAACACACTTTGAGAGTCGATTCCACAAAGTAAGAGGCACAGTTTATGGGGCTATGTGAAGAAGATAATGTTTGACTCTAGACATAAACAGGTTAAGATTGTAGTGATTGAGGAAACACACTTTGAGAGTCGATTCCACAAAGTAGAGGCACAGTTTATGGGGCTATGTGAAGAAGATAATGTTTGACTCTAGACATAAACAGGTTAAGATTGTAGTGATTGAGGAAACACACTTTGAGAGTCGATTCCACAAAGTAAGAGGCACAGTTTATGGGGCTATATGAAGAAGATAATGTTTGATTCTAGACATAAACAGGTTAAGATTGTAGTGATTGAGGAAACACACTTTGAGAGTCGATTCCACAAAGTAAAGGCACAGTTTATGGGGCTATGTGAAGAAGATAATGTTTGACTCTAGACATAAACATGTTAAGATTGTAGTGATTGAGGAAACACATTTTGAGAACCGATTCCACAAAGTAAGAGGCACAGTTTATGGGGCTATGTGAAGAAGATTATGTTTGATTCTAGACATAAACAGGTTAAGATTGTAGTGATTGAGGAAACACACTTTGAGAGTCGATTCCACAAAGTAAGAGGCACAGTTTATGGGAGCTATGTGAAGAAGATAATGTTTGACTCTAGACATAAACATGTTAAGATTGTAGTGATTAGAGAAGCACACTTTTGAGAGTCGATTCCACAAAGTAAGAGGCACAGTTTGTAGGGCTGAAGAAGATAATGTTTGATTCTAGACATAAACAGGTTAAGATTGTAGTGATTGAGGAAACACACTTTGAAGTCGATTCCACAAAGTAAGAGGCACCGTTTATGGGGCTATGTGAAGAAGATAATGTTTGACTCTAGACATAAACAGGTTAAGATTGTAGTGATTGAGGAAACACACTTTGAGAGTCGATTCCACAAGGTAAAGGGCACAGTTTCTGGGGCTATGAGAAGAAGATAATGTTTGATTCTAGACATAAACAGGTTAAGATTGTAGTGATTGAGGAAACACACTTTGAGAGTCGATTCCACAAAGTAAGAGGCACAGTTAATGGGGCTATGTGAAGAAGATAATGTTTGACTCTAGACATAAACAGGTTAAGATTGTAGTGATTGAGGAAACACACTTTGAGAGTCGATTCCACAAAGTAAGAGGCACAGTTTATGGGGCTATGTGAAGAAGATAATGTTTGATTCTAGACATAAACAGGTTAAGATTGTAGTGATTGAGGAAACACACTTTGAGAGTCGATTCCACAAAGTAAGAGGCACAGTTTATGGGGTTATGTGAAGAAGATAATGTTTGACTCTAGACATAAACAGGTTAAGATTGTAGTGATTGAGGAAACACACTTTGAGAGTCTATTCCACAAAGTAAGAGGCACAGTTTATGGGGCTATGTGAAGAAGATAATGTTTGACTCTAGACATAAACAGGTTAAGATTGTAGTGATTGAGGAAACACACTTTGAGAGTCGATTCCACAAAGTAAGAGTCACAGTTTATGGGGCTATGGGAAGAAGATAATGTTTGATTCTAGACATAAACAGGTTAAGATTGTAGTAATTGAGGAAACACACTTTGGGAGTCGATTCCACAAAGTAATAGGCACTGTTTATGGGGCTATGTGAAGAAGATAATGTTTGACTCTAGACATAAACAGGTTAAGATTGTAGTGATTGAGGAAACACACTTTGAGAGTCGATTCCACAAAGTAATAGGCACAGTTTATGGGGCTATGTGAAGAAGATAATGTTTGACTCTAGACATAAACAGGTTAAGATTGTAGTGATTGAGGAAACACACTTTGAGAGTCGATTCCACAAAGTAAGAGGCACAGTTTATGGGGCTATGTGAAGAAGATAATGTTTGACTCTAGACATAAACAGGTTAAGATTGTAGTGATTGAGGAAACACACTTTGAGAGTCGATTCCACAAAGTAATAGGCACAGTTTATGGGGCTATGTGAAGAAGATAATGTTTGACTCTAGACATAAACAGGTTAAGATTGTAGTGATTGAGGAAACACACTTTGAGAGTCGATTCCACAAAGTAAGAGGCACAGTTTATGGGGCTATGTGAAGAAGATAATGTTTGACTCTAGACATAAACAGGTTAAGATTGTAGTGATTGAGGAAACACACTTTGAGAGTCGATTCCACAAAGTAAGAGGCACAGTTTATGGGGCTATGTGAAGAAGATAATGTTTGACTCTAGACATAAACATGTTAAGATTGTAGTGATTGAGGAAACACATTTTGAGAGCCGATTCCACAAAGTAAGAGGCACAGTTTATGGGGCTATGTGAAGAAGATTATGTTTGATTCTAGACATAAACAGGTTAAGATTGTAGTGATTGAGGAAACACACTTTGAGAGTCGATTCCACAAAGTAAGAGGCACAGTTTATGGGGCTATGTGAAGAAGATAATGTTTGACTCTAGACATAAACATGTTAAGATTGTAGTGATTGAGGAAACACACTTTGAGAGTCGATTCCACAAAGTAAGAGGCACAGTTTATGGGGCTATGTGAAGAAGATAATGTTTGATTCTAGACATAAACAGGTTAAGATTGTAGTGATTGAGGAAACACACTTTGAGAGTCGATTCCACAAAGTAAGAGGCACAGTTTATGGGGCTATGTGAAGAAGATAATGTTTGACTCTAGACATAAACAGGTTAAGATTGTAGTGATTGAGGAAACACACTTTGAGAGTCGATTCCACAAAGTAAGAGGCACAGTTTCTGGGGCTATGAGAAGAAGATAATGTTTGACTCTAGACATAAACAGGTTAAGATTGTAGTGATTGAGGAAACACACTTTGAGAGTCGATTCCACAAAGTAAGAGGCACAGTTAATGGGGCTATGTGAAGAAGATAATGTTTGACTCTAGACATAAACAGGTTAAGATTGTAGTGATTGAGGAAACACACTTTGAGAGTCGATTCCACAAAGTAAGAGGCACAGTTTATGGGGCTATGTGAAGAAGATAATGTTTGATTCTAGACATAAACAGGTTAAGATTGTAGTGATTGAGGAAACACACTTTGAGAGTCGATTCCACAAAGTAAGAGGCACAGTTTATGGGGTTATGTGAAGAAGATAATGTTTGACTCTAGACATAAACAGGTTAAGATTGTAGTGATTGAGGAAACACACTTTGAGAGTCTATTCCACAAAGTAAGAGGCACAGTTTATGGGGCTATGTGAAGAAGATAATGTTTGACTCTAGACATAAACAGGTTAAGATTGTAGTGATTGAGGAAACACACTTTGAGAGTCGATTCCACAAAGTAAGAGGCACAGTTTATGGGGCTATGTGAAGAAGATAATGTTTGACTCTAGACATAAACAGGTTAAGATTGTAGTGATTGAGGAAACACACTTTGAGAGTCGATTCCACAAAGTAATAGGCACAGTTTATGGGGCTATGTGAAGAAGATAATGTTTGACTCTAGACATAAACAGGTTAAGATTGTAGTGATTGAGGAAACACACTTTGAGAGTCGATTCCACAAAGTAAGAGGCACAGTTTATGGGGCTATGTGAAGTAGATAATGTTTGACTCTAGACATAAACAGGTTAAGATTGTAGTGATTGAGGAAACACACTTTGAGAGTCGATTCCACAAAGTAAGAGGCACAGTTTATGGGGCTATGTGAAGAAGATAATGTTTGACTCTAGACATAAACAGGTTAAGATTGTAGTGATTGAGGAAACACACTTTGAGAGTCGATTCCACAAAGTAAGAGTCACAGTTTATGGGGCTATGTGAAGAAGATAATGTTTGACTCTAGACATAAACAGGTTAAGATTGTAGTGATTGAGGAAACACACTTTGAGAGTATATTCCACAAAGTAAGAGTCACAGTTTATGGGGCTATGTGAAGAAGATAATGTTTGACTCTAGACATAAACAGGTTAAGATTGTAGTGATTGAGGAAACACACTTTGAGAGTCGATTCCACAAAGTAAGAGTCACAGTTTATGGGGCTATGTGAAGAAGATAATGTTTGACTCTAGACATAAACAGGTTAAGATTGTAGTGATTGAGGAAACACACTTTGAGAGTATATTCCACAAAGTAAGAGTCACAGTTTATGGGGCTATGTGAAGAAGATAATGTTTGACTCTAGACATAAACAGGTTAAGATTGTAGTGATTGAGGAAACACACTTTGAGAGTCGATTCCACAAAGTAAGAGTCACAGTTGATGGGGCTATGTGAAGAAGATAATGTTTGACTCTAGACATAAACAGGTTAAGATTGTAGTGATTGAGGAAACACACTTTGAGAGTCGATTCCACAAAGTAAGAGGCACAGTTTATGGGGCTATGTGAAGAAAATAATGTTTGACTCTAGACATAAACAGGTTAAGATTGTAGTGATTGAGGAAACACACTTTGAGAGTCGATTCCACAAAGTAATAGGCACAGTTTATGGGGCTATGTCAAGAAGATAATGTTTGACTCTAGACATAAACAGGTTAAGATTGTAGTGATTGAGGAAACACACTTTGAGAGTCGATTCCACAAAGTAAGAGGCACAGTTTATGGGGCTATGTGAAGAAGATAATGTTTGACTCTAGACATAAACAGGTTAAGATTGTAGTGATTGAGGAAACACACTTTGAGAGTTGATTCCACAAAGTAATAGGCACAGTTTATGGGGCTATGTGAAGAAGATAATGTTTGACTGTAGACATAAACAGGTTAAGATTGTAGTGATTGAGGAAACACACTTTGAGAGTCGATTCCACAAAGTAATAGGCACAGTTTATGGGGCTATGTGAAGAAGATAATGTTTGACTCTAGACATAAACAGGTTAAGATTGTAGTGATTGAGGAAACACACTTTGAGAGTCGATTCCACAAAGTAAGAGGCACAGTTTATGGGGATATGTGAAGAAGATAATGTTTGACTCTAGACATAAACAGGTTAAGATTGTAGTGATTGAGGAAACACACTTTGAAGTCGATTCCACAAAGTAAGAGGCACAGTTTATGGGGCTATGTGAAGAAGATATTTGACTCTAGACATAAACAGGTTAAGATTGTAGTGATTGAGGAAACACACTTTGAGAGTTGATTCCACAAAGTAAGAGGCACAGTTTATGGGGCTATGTGAAGAAGATAATGTTTGACTCTAGACATAAACAGGTTAAGATTGTAGTGATTGAGGAAACACACTTTTAGAGTCGATTCCACAAGTAAGAGGCACAGTGTATGGGGCTATGTGAAGAAGATAATGTTTGACTCTAGACATAAACAGGTTAAGATTGTAGTGATTGAGGAAACACACTTTGAAGTCGATTCCACAAAGTAAGAGGCACAGTTTATGGGGCTATGTGAAGAGATAATGTTTGACTCTAGACATAAACAGGTTAAGATTGTAGTGATTGAGGAAACACACTTTGAGAGTCGATTCCACAAAGTAAGAGGCACAGTTTATGGGGCTATGTGAAGATAATGTTTGACTCTAGACATAAACAGGTTAAGATTGTAGTGATTGAGGAAACACACTTTGAGAGTCGATTCCACAAAGTAAGAGTCACAGTTTATGGGGCTATGTGAAGAAGATAATGTTTGACTCTAGACATAAACAGGTTAAGATTGTAGTGATTGAGGAAACACACTTTGAGAGTATATTCCACAAAGTAAGAGTCACAGTTTATGGGGCTATGTGAAGAAGATAATGTTTGACTCTAGACATAAACAGGTTAAGATTAGTGATTGAGGAAACACACTTTGAGAGTCGATTCCACAAAGTAAGAGTCACAGTTAATGGGGCTATGTGAAGAAGATAATGTTTGACTCTAGACATAAACAGGTTAAGATTGTAGTGATTGAGGAAACACACTTTGAGAGTCGATTCCACAAAGTAAGAGGCACAGTTTATGGGGCTATGTGAAGAAAATAATGTTTGACTCTAGACATAAACAGGTTAAGATTGTAGTGATTGAGGAAACACACTTTGAGAGTCGATTCCACAAAGTAATAAGGCACAGTTTATGGGGCTATGTGAAGAAGATAATGTTTGACTCTAGACATAAACAGGTTAAGATTGTAAAAGTGATTGAGAAACACACTTTGAGAGTCGATTCCACAAAGTAATAGGCACAGTTTATGGGGCTATGTGAAGAAGATAATGTTTGACTCTAGACATAAACAGGTTAAGATTGTAGTGATTGAGGAAACACACTTTGAGAGTCGATTCCACAAAGTAAGAGGCACAGTTTATGGGGCTATGTGAAGAGAATAATGTTTGACTCTAGACATAAACAGGTTAAGATTGTAGTGATTGAGGAAACACACTTTGAGTTGATTCCACAAAGTAATCGGCACAGTTTATGGGGCTATGTGAAGAAGATAATGTTTGACTCTAGACATAAACAGGTTAAGATTGTAGTGATTGAGGAAACACACTTTGAGAGTCGATTCCACAATGTAAACTGGTTATGGGGCTATGTGAAGAAGATAATGTTTGACTCTAGACATAAACAGGTTAAGATTGTAGTGATTGAGGAAACACACTTTGAGAGTCGATTCCACAAAGTAAGAGGCACAGTTTATGGGGCTATGTGAAGAAGATAATGTTTGACTCTAGAACCTGGAAAGCAGGTTAAGATTTGTAGTGATTGAAGGAAACACACTTTGAGAGTCGATTCCACAAAGTAAGAGTCACAGTTTATGGGGCTATGTGAAGAAGATAATGTTTGACTCTAGACATAAACAGGTTAAGATTGTAGTGATTAGCGAAACACTTTGAGAGTCGATTCCACAAAGTAAGAGTCACAGTTTATGGGGCTATGTGAAGAAGATAATGTTTGACTCTAGACATAAACAGGTTAAGATTGTAGTGATTGAGGGAAACACACTTTGAGAGTCGATTCCACAAAGTGGAGAGGCACAGTTTATGAGGCATGTGAAAGAAGATAATGTTTGATTCTAGACATAAACAGGTTAAGATTGTAGTGATTGAGGAAACACACTTTGAGAGTCGATTCCACAAAGTAAGAGTCACAGTTTATGGGGTTATGTGAAGAAGATAATGTTTGACTCTAGACATAAACAGGTTAAGATTGTAGTGATTGAGGAAACACACTTTGAGAGTCGATTCCACAAAGTAAGAGGCACAGTTTATGGGGCTATGTGAAGAAGATAATGTTTGACTCTAGACATAAACAGGTTAAGATTGTAGTGATTGAGGAAACACACTTTGAGAGTTGATTCCACAAAGTAATAGGCACAGTTTATGGGGCTATGTGAAAGAGATAATGTTTGACTCTAGACATAAACAGGTTAAGATTGTAGTGATTGAGTAAACACACTTTGAGAGTCGATTCCACAAAGTAATAGGCACAGTGTATGGGGCTATGTGAAGAAGATAATGTTTGACTCTAGACATAAACAGGTTAAGATTGTAGTGATTGAGGAAACACACTTTGAGAGTCGATTCCACAAAGTAAGAGGCACAGTTTATGGGGCTATGTGAAGAAGATAATGTTTGACTCTAGACATAAACAGGTTAAGATTGTAGTGATTGAGGAAACACACTTTCAGAGTCGATTCCACAAAGTAAGAGTCACAGTTTATGGGGCTATGTGAAGAAGATAATGTTTGACTCTAGACATAAACAGGTTAAGATTGTAGTGATTGAGGAAACACACTTTGAGAGTATATTCCACAAAGTAAGAGTCACAGTTTATGGGGCTATGTGAAGAAGATAATGTTTGACTCTAGACATAAACAGGTTAAGATTGTAGTGATTGAGGAAACACACTTTGAGAGTCGATTCCACAAAGTAAGAGTCACAGTTAATGGGGCTATGTGAAGAAGATAATGTTTGACTCTAGACATAAACAGGTTAAGATTGTAGTGATTGAGGAAACACACTTTGAGAGTCGATTCCACAAAGTAAGAGGCACAGTTTATGGGGCTATGTGAAGAAAATAATGTTTGACTCTAGACATAAACAGGTTAAGATTGTAGTGATTGAGGAAACACACTTTGAGAGTCGATTCCACAAAGTAATAGGCACAGTTTATGGGGCTATGTCAAGAAGATAATGTTTGACTCTAGACATAAACAGGTTAAGATTGTAGTGATTGAGGAAACACACTTTGAGAGTCGATTCCACAAAGTAAGAGGCACAGTTTATGGGGCTATGTGAAGAAGATAATGTTTGACTCTAGACATAAACAGGTTAAGATTGTAGTGATTGAGGAAACACACTTTGAGAGTTGATTCCACAAAGTAATAGGCACAGTTTATGGGGCTATGTGAAGAAGATAATGTTTGACTGTAGACATAAACAGGTTAAGATTGTAGTGATTGAGGAAACACACTTTGAGAGTCGATTCCACAAAGTAATAGGCACAGTTTATGGGGCTATGTGAAGAAGATAATGTTTGACTCTAGACATAAACAGGTTAAGATTGTAGTGATTGAGGAAACACACTTTGAGAGTCGATTCCACAAAGTAAGAGGCACAGTTTATGGGGTTATGTGAAGAAGATAATGTTTGACTCTAGACATAAACAGGTTAAGATTGTAGTGATTGAGTAAACACACTTTGAGAGTCGATTCCACAAAGTAATAGGCACAGTGTATGGGGCTATGTGAAGAAGATAATGTTTGACTCTAGACATAAACAGGTTAAGATTGTAGTGATTGAGGAAACACACTTTGAGAGTCGATTCCACAAAGTAAGAGGCACAGTTTATGGGGCTATGTGAAGAAGATAATGTTTGACTCTAGACATAAACAGGTTAAGATTGTAGTGATTGAGGAAACACACTTTCAGAGTCGATTCCACAAAGTAAGAGTCACAGTTTATGGGGCTATGTGAAGAAGATAATGTTTGACTCTAGACATAAACAGGTTAAGATTGTAGTGATTGAGGAAACACACTTTGAGAGTATATTCCACAAAGTAAGAGTCACAGTTTATGGGGCTATGTGAAGAAGATAATGTTTGACTCTAGACATAAACAGGTTAAGATTGTAGTGATTGAGGAAACACACTTTGAGAGTCGATTCCACAAAGTAAGAGTCACAGTTAATGGGGCTATGTGAAGAAGATAATGTTTGACTCTAGACATAAACAGGTTAAGATTGTAGTGATTGAGGAAACACACTTTGAGAGTCGATTCCACAAAGTAAGAGGCACAGTTTATGGGGCTATGTGAAGAAAATAATGTTTGACTCTAGACATAAACAGGTTAAGATTGTAGTGATTGAGGAAACACACTTTGAGAGTCGATTCCACAAAGTAATAGGCACAGTTTATGGGGCTATGTCAAGAAGATAATGTTTGACTCTAGACATAAACAGGTTAAGATTGTAGTGATTGAGGAAACACACTTTGAGAGTCGATTCCACAAAGTAAGAGGCACAGTTTATGGGGCTATGTGAAGAAGATAATGTTTGACTCTAGACATAAACAGGTTAAGATTGTAGTGATTGAGGAAACACACTTTGAGAGTTGATTCCACAAAGTAATAGGCACAGTTTATGGGGCTATGTGAAGAAGATAATGTTTGACTGTAGACATAAACAGGTTAAGATTGTAGTGATTGAGGAAACACACTTTGAGAGTCGATTCCACAAAGTAATAGGCACAGTTTATGGGGCTATGTGAAGAAGATAATGTTTGACTCTAGACATAAACAGGTTAAGATTGTAGTGATTGAGGAAACACACTTTGAGAGTCGATTCCACAAAGTAAGAGGCACAGTTTATGGGGTTATGTGAAGAAGATAATGTTTGACTCTAGACATAAACAGGTTAAGATTGTAGTGATTGAGGAAACACACTTTGAGAGTCGATTCCACAAAGTAAGAGGCACAGTTTATGGGGCTATGTGAAGAAGATAATGTTTGACTCTAGACATAAACAGGTTAAGATTGTAGTGATTGAGGAAACACACTTTGAGAGTTGATTCCACAAAGTAAGAGGCACAGTTTATGGGGCTATGTGAAGAAGATAATGTTTGACTCTAGACATAAACAGGTTAAGATTGTAGTGATTGAGGAAACACACTTTGAGAGTCGATTCCACAAAGTAAGAGGCACAGTGTATGGGGCTATGTGAAGAAGATAATGTTTGACTCTAGACATAAACAGGTTAAGATTGTAGTGATTGAGGAAACACACTTTGAGAGTCGATTCCACAAAGTAAGAGGCACAGTTTATGGGGCTATGTGAAGAAGATAATGTTTGACTCTAGACATAAACAGGTTAAGATTGTAGTGATTGAGGAAACACACTTTGAGAGTCGATTCCACAAAGTAAGAGGCACAGTTTATGGGGCTATGTGAAGAAGATAATGTTTGACTCTAGACATAAACAGGTTAAGATTGTAGTGATTGAGGAAACACACTTTGAGAGTATATTCCACAAAGTAAGAGTCACAGTTTATGGGGCTATGTAAAGAAGATAATGTTTGACTCTAGACATAAACAGGTTAAGATTGTAGTGATTGAGGAAACACACTTTGAGAGTCGATTCCACAAAGTAAGAGTCACAGTTAATGGGGCTATGTGAAGAAGATAATGTTTGACTCTAGACATAAACAGGTTAAGATTGTAGTGATTGAGGAAACACACTTTGAGAGTCGATTCCACAAAGTAAGAGTCACAGTTTATGGGGCTATGTGAAGAAAATAATGTTTGACTCTAGACATAAACAGGTTAAGATTGTAGATTGAGGAAACACACTTTGAGAGTCGATTCCACAAAGTAATAGGCACAGCTATGGGGCTATGTGAAGAAGATAATGTTTGACTCTAGACATAAACAGGTTAAGATTGTAGTGATTGAGGAAACACACTTTGAGAGTCGATTCCACAAAGTAATAGGCACAGTTGACAGGGGCTATGTGAAGATAATGCTTGACTCCCAGACATAAACAGGTTAAGATTGTAGTGATTGAGGAAACACACTTTGAGAGTCGATTCCACAAAGTAATAGGCACAGTTTATGGGGCTATGTGAAGAAGATAATGTTTGACTCTAGACATAAACAGGTTAAGATTGTAGTGATTGAGGAAACACACTTTGAGAGTCGATTCCACAAAGTAATAGGCACATGTAGGCTATGTGAAGAAGATAATACTGTTTGACTCTAGACATAAACAGGTTAAGATTGTAGTAGATGGAGAAAACACACTTTGAGAGTCGATTCCACAAAGTAAGAGGCACAGTTTATGGGTTATGTGAAGAAGATAATGTTTGACTCTAGACATAAACAGGTTAAGATTGTAGTGATTGAGGAACACACTTTGAGAGTCGATTCCACAAAGTAAGAGGCACAGTTTATGGGGCTATGTGAAGAAGATAATAAGTTTGACTCTAGACATAAACAGGTTAAGATTGTAGTGATTGAGGAAACACACTTTGAGAGTTGATTCCACAAAGTAAGAGGCACAGTTTATGGGGCTATGTGAAGCAAGATAATGTTTGACTCTAGACATAAACAGGTTAAGATTGTAGTGATTGAGGAAACACACTTTGAGAATCGATTCCACAAAGTAAGAGGCACAGTTTATGGGGTTATGTGAAGAAGATAATGTCGAATTCTAGACATAAACAGTTTAAGATTGCAGTGATTGAGGAAACACACTTTGAGAGTCGATTCCACAAAGTAATAGGCACAGTTTATGTAAGCCAGAAGAAGATAATGTTTGACTCTAGATATAAACACGTTAAGATTGTAGTGATTGAGGAAACACACTTTGAGAGTCGATTCACAAAATAAGAGGCACAGTTTATGGGGCTATGTGAAGAAGATAATGTTTGACTCTAGACATAAACAGGTTAAGATTGTAGTGATTGAGGGAAACACACTTTGAGAGTCGTATCCCACAAAAGTAAGAGGTGCCAGTTTATGGGGCTATGTGAAGAAGATAATGTTTGACTCTAGACATAAACAGGTTAAGATTGTAGTGATTGAGGAAGCACACTTTGAGAGTCGATCCCACAAAGTAAGAGGCACAGTTTATGGGGCTATGTGAAGAAGATAATGTTTGACTCTAGACATAAACAGGTTAAGATTGTAGTGGTTGAGGAAACACACTTTGAGAGTTGATTCCACAAAGTAAGAGGCACAGTTTATGGGGCTATGTGAAGAAGATAATGTTTGACTCTAGACATAAACAGTTTAAGATTGTAGTGATTGAGGAAGCACACTTTGAGAGTCGATCCCACAAAGTAAGAGGCACAGTTTATGGGGCTATGTGAAGAAGATAATGTTTGACTCTAGACATAAACAGGTTCAGATTTTAGTGATTGAGGAAGCACACTTTGAGAGAGTCGATCCACAAAGTAAGAGGCACAGCTTATGGGGCTATGCGAAGAAGATAATGTTTGACTCTAGACATAAACAGGTTAAGATTGTAGTGATTGAGGAAACACACTTTGAGAGTTGATTCCACAAAGTAAGAGGCACAGTTTATGGGATTCTGTGAAGAAGATAATGTTTGACTCTAGACATAAACAGGTTAAGATTGTAGTGATTGAGGAAACACACTTTGAGAGTCGATCCCACAAAGTAAGAGGCACAGTTTATGGGGCTATGTGAAGAAGATAATGTTTGACTCTAGACATAAACAGGTTAAGATTGTAGTGATTGAGGAAACACACTTTGAGAGCCGATTCCACAAAGTAAGAGGCACAGTTTATGGGGCTATGTGAAGAAGATAATGTTTGACTCTAGACATAAACAGGTTAAGATTGTAGTGATTGAGGAAGCACACTTTGAGAGTCGATCCCACAAAGTAAGAGGCACAGTTTATGGGGCTATGTGAAGAAGATAATGTTTGACTCTAGACATAAACAGGTTAAGATTGTAGTGATTGAGGAAACACACTTTGAGAATCGATTCCACAAAGTAAGAGGCACAGTTTATGGGGCTATGTGAAGAAGATAATGTTTGACTCTAGACATAAACAGGTTAAGATTGTAGAGGTTGAGGAAACACACTTTGAGAGTCGATCCCACATAGTAAGAGGCACAGTTTATGGGGCTATGTGAAGAAGATAATGTTTGACTCTAGACATAAACAGGTTAAGATTGTAGTGATTGAGGAAGCACACTTTGAGAGTCGATCCCACAAAGTAAGAGGCACAGTTTATGGGGTTATGTGAAGAAGATAATGTTTGATTCTATAAATAAACAGGTTAAGAATGTAGTGATTGAGGAAACACACTTTGAGAATCGATTCCACAAAGTAAGAGGCACTGTTTATGGGGCTATGTGAAGAAGATAATGTTTGACTCTAGACATAAACAGGTTAAGATTGTAGTGGTTGAGGAAACACACTTTGAGAGTTGATTCCACAAAGTAAGAGGCACAGTTTATGGGGCTATGTGAAGAAGATAATGTTTGACTCTAGACATAAACAGGTTAAGATTGTAGTGGTTGAGGAAACACACTTTGAGAGTTGATTCCACAAAGTAAGAGGCACAGTTTATGGGGCTATGTGAAGAAGATAATGTTTGACTCTAGACATAAACAGGTTAAGATTGTAGTGATTGAGGAAACACACTTTGAGAATCGATTCCACAAAGTAAGAGGCACAGTTTATGGGTTTATGTGAAGAAGATAATGGTTGACTCTAGACATAAACAGTTTAAGATTGTAGTGATTGAGGAAACACACTTTGAGAGTCGATCCCACAAAGTAAGAGGCACAGTTTATGGGGTTATGTGAGGAAGATAATGTTTGACTCTAGACATAAACAGGTTAAGATTGTAGTGGTTGAGGAAACACACTTTGAGAGTCGATTCCACAAAGTAAGAGGCACAGTTTATGGGGCTATGTGAAGAAGATAATGTTTGACTCTAGACATAAACAGGTTAAGATTGTAGTGATTGAGGAAGCACACTTTGAGAGTCGATCCCACAAAGTAAGAGGCACAGTTTATGGGGTTATGTGAAGAAGATAATGTTTGACTCTAGACATAAACAGTTTAAGATTGTAGTGATTGAGGAAACACACTTTGAGAGTCGATTCCACAAAGTAAGAGGCACAGTTTATGGGGTTATGTGAAGAAGATAATGTTTGACTCTAGACATAAACAGGTTAAGATTGTAGTGATTGAGGAAACACACTTTGAGAATCGATTCCACAAAGTAAGAGGCACAGTTTATGGGGTTATGTGAAGAACATAATGTTTGACTCTAGACATAAACAGTTTAAGATTGTAGTGATTGAGGAAACACACTTTGAGAGTCGATTCCACAAAGTAATAGGCACAGTTTATGGGGTTATGTGAAGAAGATAATGTTTGACTCTAGATATAAACACGTTAAGATTGTAGTGATTGAGGAAACACACTTTGAGAGTCGATTCCACAAAGTAAGAGGCACAGTTTATGGGGCTATGTGAAGAAGATAATGTTTGACTCTAGACATAAACAGGTTAAGATTGTAGTGATTGAGGAAACACACTTTGAGAGTCGATCCCACAAAGTAAGAGGCACAGTTTATGGGGCTATGTGAAGAAGATAATGTTTGACTCTAGACATAAACAGGTTAAGATTGTAATGATTGAGGAAGCACACTTTGAGAGTCGATCCCACAAAGTAAGAGGCACAGTTTATGGGGCTATGTGAAGAAGATAATGTTTGACTCTAGACATAAACAGGTTAAGATTGTAGTGGTTGAGGAAACACACTTAGAGAGTTGATTCCACAAAGTAAGAGGCACAGTTTATGGGGCTATGTGAAGAAGATAATGTTTGACTCTAGACATAAACAGTTTAAGATTGTAGTGATTGAGGAAGCACACTTTGAGAGTCGATCCCACAAAGTAAGAGGCACAGTTTATGGGGCTATGTGAAGAAGATAATGTTTGACTCTAGACATAAACAGGTTAAGATTGTAGTGGTTGAGGAAACACACTTTGAGAGTTGATTCCACAAAGTAAGAGGCACAGTTTATGGGGTTATGTGAAGAAGATAATGTTTGACTCTAGACATAAACAGTTTAAGATTGTAGTGATTGAGGAAGCACACTTTGAGAGTTGATCCCACAAAGTAAGAGGCACAGTTTATGGGGTTATGTGAAGAAGATAATGTTTGACTCTAGACATAAACAGGTTAAGATTGTAGTGATTGAGGAAGCACACTTTGAGAGTCGATCCCACAAAGTAAGAGGCACAGTTTATGGGGTTATGTGAAGAAGATAATGTTTGACTCTAGACATAAACAGTTTAAGATTGTAGTGATTGAGGAAGCACACTTTGAGAGTCGATCCCACAAAGTAAGAGGCACAGTTTATGGGGCTATGTGAAGAAGATAATGTTTGACTCTAGAAATAAACAGGTTAAGATTGTAGTGGTTGAGGAAACACACTTTGAGAGTTGATTCCACAAAGTAAGAGGCACAGTTTATGGGGTTATGTGAAGAAGATAATGTTTGACTCTAGACATAAATAGGTTAAGATTGTAGTGATTGAGGAAACACACTTGAGAGTTGATTCCACAAAAGTAGGTGAGGCACAGCGATGGGGCTATGTGAAGAAGATAATGTTTGACTCTAGACATAAACAGGCTAAGATTGTAGTGTTGAGGAAACACACTTTGAGAGTTGATTCCACAAAGTAAGAGGCACAGTTTATGGGGTTATGTGAAGAAGATAATGCTTGACTCTAGACATAAACAGGTTAAGATTGTAGGATTGAGGAAACACACTTTGAGAGTTGATTCCACAAAGTAAGAGGTACAGTTTATGGGGTTATGGTGAAAAGATAATGTTTGACTCTAGACATAAACAGGTTGGGATTGTAGTGGTTGAGGAAACACACTTTGAGAGTTGATTCCACAAAGTAAGAGGCACAGTTTATGGGGTTATGTGAAAAAGATAATGTTTGACTCTAGACATAAACAGGTTAAGATTGTAGTGATTGAGGAAACACACTTTGAGAGTCGATTCCACAAAGTAATAGGCACAGTTTATGGGGTTATGTGAAGAAGAATGTTGACTCTAGACATATACATGTTAAGATTGTAGTGATTGAGGAAACACACTTTGAGAGTAGATTCCACAAAGTAATAGGCAGTTTAAGGGGGTTATGTGAAGAAGATAATGTTTGACTCTAGACATAAACAGGTTAAGATTGTAGCATTTTGAGGAAACACACTTTGAGAGTTGATTCCACAAAGTAAGAGGCACAGTTTATGGGGTTATGTGAAGAAGATAATGTTTGACTCTAGACATAAACAGGTTAAGATTGTAGTGATTGAGGAAACACACTTTGAGAGTTGATTCAAAGTAAGAGGCACAGTTTATGGGGTTATGTGAAGAAGATAATGTTTGACTCTAGATATAAACAGGTTAAGATTGTAGTGATTGAGGAAACACACTTTGAGAGTTGATTCCACAAAGTAAGAGGCACAGTTTATGGGTTATGTGAAGAAGATAATGTTTGACTCTAGACATAAACAGGTTAAGATTGTAGTGATTGAGGAAACACACTTTGAGAGTTGATTCACAAAGTAAGAGGCACAGTTTATGGGGTTATGGAAAAGATAATGTTTGACTCTAGACATAAACAGGTTAAGATTGTAGTGGTTGAGGAAACACACTTTGAGAGTTGATTCCACAAAGTAAGAGGCACAGTTTATGGGGTTATGTGAAGAAGATAATGTTTGACTCTAGACATAAACAGGTTAAGATTGTAGTGGCTGAGGAAACACACTTTGAGAGTTGATTCCACAAAGTAAGAGGCATGAAGCTTATGGGGTTATGTGAAGAAGATAATGTTTGACTCTAGACATAAACAGGTTAAGATTGTAGTATTTGAGGAAACACACTTTGAGAGTCGATTCCACAAAGTAAGAGGCAATGTTTTCTAGGTTATGTGAAGAAGATAATGTTTGACTCTGACATAAACAGGTTAAGATTGTAGTGATTGAGGAAACACACTTTGAGAATCGATTCCACAAAGTAAGAGGCACAGTTTATGGGGTTATGTGAAGAACATAATGTTTGACTCTAGACATAAATAGTTTAAGATTGTAGTGATTGAGGAAACACACTTTGAGAGTCGATTCCACAAAGTAATAGGCACAGTTTATGGGGTTATGTGAAGAAGATAATGTTTGACTCTAGATATAAACACGTTAAGATTGTAGTGATTGAGGAAACACACTTTGAGAGTCGATTCCACAAAGTAAGAGGCACAGTTTATGGGGCTATGTGAAGAAGATAATGTTTGACTCTAGACATAAACAGGTTAAGATTGTAGTGATTGAGGAAACACACTTTGAGAGTCGATCCCACAAAGTAAGAGGCACAGTTTATGGGGCTATGTGAAGAAGATAATGTTTGACTCTAGACATAAACAGGTTAAGATTGTAATGATTGAGGAAGCACACTTTGAGAGTCGATCCCACAAAGTAAGAGGCACAGTTTATGGGGCTATGTGAAGAAGATAATGTTTGACTCTAGACATAAACAGGTTAAGATTGTAGTGGTTGAGGAAACACACTTAGAGAGTTGATTCCACAAAGTAAGAGGCACAGTTTATGGGGCTATGTGAAGAAGATAATGTTTGACTCTAGACATAAACAGTTTAAGATTGTAGTGATTGAGGAAGCACACTTTGAGAGTCGATCCCACAAAGTAAGAGGCACAGTTTATGGGGCTATGTGAAGAAGATAATGTTTGACTCTAGACATAAACAGGTTAAGATTGTAGTGGTTGAGGAAACACACTTTGAGAGTTGATTCCACAAAGTAAGAGGCACAGTTTATGGGGTTATGTGAAGAAGATAATGTTTGACTCTAGACATAAACAGTTTAAGATTGTAGTGATTGAGGAAGCACACTTTGAGAGTTGATCCCACAAAGTAAGAGGCACAGTTTATGGGGTTATGTGAAGAAGATAATGTTTGACTCTAGACATAAACAGGTTAAGATTGTAGTGATTGAGGAAGCACACTTTGAGAGTCGATCCCACAAAGTAAGAGGCACAGTTTATGGGGTTATGTGAAGAAGATAATGTTTGACTCTAGACATAAACAGTTTAAGATTGTAGTGATTGAGGAAGCACACTTTGAGAGTCGATCCCACAAAGTAAGAGGCACAGTTTATGGGGCTATGTGAAGAAGATAATGTTTGACTCTAGAAATAAACAGGTTAAGATTGTAGTGGTTGAGGAAACACACTTTGAGAGTTGATTCCACAAAGTAAGAGGCACAGTTTATGGGGTTATGTGAAGAAGATAATGTTTGACTCTAGACATAAATAGGTTAAGATTGTAGTGATTGAGGAAACACACTCTGAGAGTTGATTCCACAAAGTAAGAGGCACAGTTTATGGGGTTATGTGAAGAAGATAATGTTTGACTCTAGACATAAACAGGTTAAGATTGTAGTGGTTAAGGAAACACACTTTGAGAGTTGATTCCACAAAGTAAGAGGCACAGTTTATGGGGTTATGTGAAGAAGATAATGTTTGACTCTAGACATAAACAGGTTAAGATTGTAGTGATTGAGGAAACACACTTTGAGAGTTGATTCCACAAAGTAAGAGGCACAGTTTATGGGTTATGTGAAGAAGATAATGTTTGACTCTAGACATAAACAGGTTAAGATTGTAGTGGTTGAGGAAACACACTTTGAGAGTTGATTCCACAAAGTAAGAGGCACAGTTTATGGGGTTATGAAAAAGATAATGTTTGACTCTAGACATAAACAGGTTAAGATTGTAGTGATTGAGGAAACACACTTTGAGAGTCGATTCCACAAAGTAATAGGCACAGTTTATGGGGTTATGTGAAGAAGATAATGTTTGACTCTAGACATATACATGTTAAGATTGTAGTGATTGAGGAAACACACTTTGAGAGTAGATTCCACAAAGTAATAGGCACAGTTTATGGGGTTATGTGAAGAAGATACTAAGCTTGACTCTAGACATAAACAGGTTAAGATTGTAGTGATTGAGGAAACACACTTTGAGAGTTGATTCCACAAAGTAAGAGGCACAGTTTATGGGGTTATGTGAAGAAGATAATGTTTGACTCTAGACATAAACAGGTTAAGATTGTAGTGATTGAGGAAACACACTTTGAGAGTTGATCTCACAAAGTAAAGAGGCACAGTTTATGGGTTATGAAGAAGATAATGTTTGACTCTAGACATAAACAGGTTAAGATTGTAGTGATTGAGGAAACACACTTTGAGAGTTGATTCCACAAAGTAAGAGGCACAGTTTATGGGTTATGTGAAGAAGATAATGTTTGACTCTAGACATAAACAGGTTAAGATTGTAGTGATTGAGGAAACACACTTTGAGAGTTGATTCCACAAAGTAAGAGGCACAGTTTATGGGTTATGTGAAGAAGATAATGTTTGACTCTAGACATAAACAGGTTAAGATTGTAGTGGTTGAGGAAACACACTTTGAGAGTTGATTCCACAAAGCAAGAGGCACAGTTTATGGGGTTATGTGAAGAAGATAATGTTTGACTCTAGACATAAACAGGTTAAGATTGTAGGGAGTGAGAGGAAACACTTTGAGAGTTGATTCCACAAAGTAAGAGGCACAGTTTATGGGGTTATGTGAAGAAGATAAGGCTTGACTCTAGACATAAACAGGTTAAGATTGTAGTGGCTGAGGAAACACACTTTGAGAGTCGATTCCACAAAGTAAGAGGCACAGTTTATGGGGTTATGTGAAGAAGATGTTTGACTCTAGACATAAACAGGTTAAGATTGTAGTGATTGAGGAAACACACTTTGAGAGTTGATTCCACAAAGTAAGAGGCACAGTTTATGGGGTTATGTGAAGAAGATAATGTTTGACTCTAGACATAAACAGGTTAAGATTGTAGTGGTTAGTAGCACACACTTTGAGAGTTGATACCACAAAGTAAGAGGCACAGTTTATGGGGTTATGTGAAGAAGATAATGTTTGACTCTAGACATAAACAGGTTAAGATTGTAGTGATTGAGGAAGCACACTTTGAGAGTTGATTCCACAAAGTAAGAGGCACAGTTTATGGGGTTATGTGAAGAAGATAATGTTTGACTCTAGACATAAATAGGTTAAGATTGTAGTGATTGAGGAAATACACTTTGAGAGTTGATTCCACAAAGTAAGAGGCACAGTTTATGGGGTTATGTGAAGAAGATAATGTTTGACTCTAGACATAAACAGGTTAAGATTGTAGTGGTTGAGGAAACACACTTTGAGAGTTGATTCCACAAAGTAAGAGGCACAGTTTATGGGGTTATGTGAAGAAGATAATGTTTGACTCTAGACATAAACAGGTTAAGATTGTAGTGATTGAGGAAACACACTTTGAGAGTTGATTCCACAAAGTAAGAGGCACAGTTTATGGGGTTATGTGAAGAAGATAATGTTTGACTCTAGACATAAACAGGTTAAGATTGTAGTGGTTGAGGAAACACACTTTGAGAGTTGATTCCACAAAGTAAGAGGCACAGTTTATGGGGTTATGTGAAGAAGATAATGTTTGACTCTAGACATAAACAGGTTAAGATTGTAGTGATTGAGGAAACACACTTTGAGAGTCGATTCCACAAAGTAATAGGCACAGTTTATGGGGTTATGTGAAGAAGATAATGTTTGACTCTAGACATATACATGTTAAGATTGTAGTGATTGAGGAAACACACTTTGAGAGTCGATTCCACAAAGTAATAGGCACAGCTTATGGGGTTATGTGAAGAAGATAATGTTTGACTCTAGACATAAACAGGTTAAGATTGTAGTGATTGAGGAAACACACTTTGAGAGTTGATTCCACAAAGTAAGAGGCACAGTTTATGGGGTTATGTGAAGAAGATAATGTTTGACTCTAGACATAAACAGGTTAAGATTGTAGTGATTGAGGAAACACACTTTGAGAGTTGATTCCACAAAGTAAGAGGCACAGTTTATGGGGTTATGTGAAGAAGATGAATAAGCTTGACTCTAGACATAAACAGGTTAAGATTGTAGTGATTGAGGAAACACACTTTGAGTTGATTCCACAAAGTAAGAGGCACAGTTTATGGGGTTATGTGAAGAAGATAATGTTTGACTCTAGACATAAACAGGTTAAGATTGTAAGACAGAGGAAACACACTTTGAGAGTTGATTCCACAAAGTAAGAGGCACAGTTTATGGGGTTATGTGAAGAAGATAATGTTTGACTCTAGACATAAACAGGTTAAGATTGTAGTGGTTGAGGAAACACACTTTGAGAGTTGATTCCACAAAGTAAGAGGCACAGTTTATGGGGCTATGTGAAGAAGATAATGTTTGACTCTAGACATAAACAGGTTAAGATTGTAGTGGTTGAGGAACACACTTTGAGAGTTGATTCATGGAAGGCAAGAGGCACAGTTTATGGGGTTATGGTAGAAGAAGATAATGCTTGACTCTAGACATAAACAGGTTAAGATTGTAGTGGTTGAGGAAACACACTTTGAGAGCGTTGATTCCACAAAGTAAGAGGCACAGTTTAAGTGGGGTTATGTGTGGGAAGAAGATAATGTTTGACTCAGACTACAAACAGGTTAAGATTGTAGTGATTGAGGAAACACACTTTGAGAGTTGATTCCACAAAGTAAGAGGCACAGTTTATGGGTTAAGGTGGAAGAAGATAATGCCGGACTCTAGACATAAACAGGTAAAGATTGTAGTGGCTGAGGAAACACACTTGGAGAGTTGATACCACAAAGTAAGAGGCACAGTTTATGGGGTTATGTGAAGAAGATAATGTTTGACTCTAGACATAAACAGGTTAAGATTGTAGTGATTGAGGAAGCACACTTTGAGAGTCGATCCCACAAAGTATGAGGCACAGTTTATGGGGTTATGTGAAGAAGATAATGTTTGACTCTAGACATAAAACAGGTTAAGATTGTAGTGATTGAGGAAGCACTGAGATTTGATCCCACAAAGTAAGAGGCACAGTTTATGGGGCTATGTGAAGAAGATAATGTTTGACTCTAGACATAAACAGGTTAGAAGATTGTAGTGGTTGAGGAAACACACTTTGAGAGTTGATTCCACAAAGTAAGGGGCACAGTTTATGGGGCTATGTGAAGAAGATAATGTTTGACTCTAGACATAAACAGTTTAAGATTGTAGTGATTGAGGAAGCACACTTTGAGAGTCGATCCCACAAAGTAAGAGGCACAGTTGATGGGGCTATGTGAAGAAGATAATGTTTGACTCTAGACATAAACAGGTTAAGATTGTAGTGGTTGAGGAAACACACTTTGAGAGTTGATTCCACAAAGTAAGAGGCACAGTTTATGGGGCGATGTGAAGAAGATAATGTTTGACTCTAGACATAAACAGTTTAAGATTGTAGTGATTGAGGAAGCACACTTTGAGAGTCGATCCCACAAAGTAAGAGGCACAGTTTATGGGGCTATGTGAAGAAGATAATGTTTGACTCTAGACATAAACAGGTTAAGGTTGTAGTGGTTGAGGAAACACACTTTGAGAGTTGATTCCACAAAGTAAGAGGCACAGTTTATGGGGCTATGTGAAGAAGATAATGTTTGACTCTAGACATAAACAGTTTAAGATTGTAGTGATTGAGCAAGCACACTTTGAAAGTCGATCCCACAAAGTAAGAAGCACAGTTTATGGGAGCTATGTGAAGAAAGATAATGTTTGACTCTAGACATAAACAGGTTAAGATTGTAGTGGTTGAGGAAACACACTTTGAGAGTTGATTCTAAGTAAGAGGCACACAGTTTGTAAGGGTTATGAAAGATAATGTTTGACTCTAGACATAAACAGGTTAAGATTGTAGTGATTGAGGAAACACACTTTGAGAGTTGATTCCACAAAGTAAGAGGCACAGTTTATGGGGTTATGTGAAGAAGATAATGTTTGACTCTAGACATAAACAGGTTAAGATTGTAGTGGTTAGAAACACACTTTGAGGTTGATTCCACAAAGTAAGAGGCACAGTTTATGGGGTTATGTGAAGAAGATAATGTTTGACTCTAGACATAAACAGGTTAAGATTGTAGTGGTTAGAAGCACACTTTGAGGAGTTGATTCCACAAAGTAAGAGGCACAGTTTATGGTATGTGAAGAAGATAATGTTTGACTCTAGACATAAACAGGTTAAGATTGTAGTGGTTATTTTACTTTGAGAGTTGATTCCACAAAGTAAGAGCACAGTTTGTAGGGTTATGTGAAGAAGATAATGTTTGACTCTAGACATAAACAGGTTAAGATTGTAGTGGTGCAGGGAAACACACTTTGAGAGTTGATTCCACAAAGTAAGGCACAGTTTATGGGGTTATGGCCAGAGAAAGATAATGTTTGACTCTAGACATAAACGAGTTAAGGTTAATAGTGATTGAGGAAACACACTTTGAGAGTTGATTCCACAAAGTAAGAGCAGTTTATGGGGTTATATGAAGAAGATAATGTTTGACTCTAGACATAAACAGGTAAAGATTGTAGTGGTTGAGGAAACACACTTTGAGAGTTGATACCACAAAGTAAGAGGCACAGTTTATGGGGTTATGTGAAGAAGATAATGTTTGACTCTAGACATAAACAGGTTAAGATTGTGGTGATTGGGAAGCACACTTTGAGAGTCGATCCCTGAGTATGAGCCTGGTTATGGGGTTATGTGAAGAAGATAATGTTTGACTCTAGACATAAACAGGTTAAGATTGTAGTGATTGAGGAAGCACACTTTGAGATTTGATCTAAGTACAGAGGCACAGTTTATGGGGCTATGTGAGAGAAGATAATGTTTGACTCTGGACATAAACAGGTTAAGATTGTAGTGGTTGAGGAAACACACTTTGAGAGTTGATTCCACAAATGAGGCTGGTTATGGGGCTATGTGAAGAGATAATGTTTGACTCTAGACATAAACAGTTTAAGATTGTAGTGATTGAGGAAGCACACTTTGATCGATCCCACAAAGTAAGAGGCACAGTTTATGGGGCTATGTGAAGAAGATAATGTTTGACTCTAGACATAAACAGGTTAAGATTGTAGTGGTTGAGGAAACACACTTTGGGGATTGATTCCACAAAGTAAGAGGCACAGTTTATGGGGCGATGTGAAAGAAGATAATGTTTGACTCTAGACATAAACAGTTTAAGATTGTAGTGATTGAGGAAGCACACTTTGAGAGTCGATCCCACAAAGTAAGAGGCACAGTTTATGGGGCTATGTGAAGAAAGATAATGTTTGACTCTAGACATAAACAGGTTAAGGTTGTAGTGAGTTGAGAAACACACTTTGAGAGTTGATTCCACAAAGTAAGAGGCACAGTTTATGGGGCTATGTGAAGAAGATAATGTTTGACTCTAGAGATAAACAGTTTAAGATTGTAGTGATTGAGGAAGCACACTTTGAGAGTTGATCCCACAAAGTAAGAGGCACAGTTTATGGGGCTATGTGAAGAAGATAATGTTTGACTCTAGACATAAACAGGTTAAGATTGTAGTGATTGAGGAAACACACTTTGAGAGTGAGTCCACAAAGTAAGAGGCACAGTTTATGGGGCTATAATGAAGAAGATAATATTTGACTCTAGACATAAGCAGGTTAAGATTGTAGTGGTTGAGGAAACACACTTTGAGAGTTGATTCCACAAAGTGAGAGGCACAGTTTATGGGGCTATGTGAAGATAATGTTTGACTCTAGACATAAACAAGTTAGATTGTAGTGATTGAGGAAGCACACTTTGAGAGTCGATCCCACAAAGTAAGAGGCACAGTTTATGGGGTTATGTGAAGAAGATAATGTTTGACTCTAGACATAAACAGTTTAAGATTGTAGTGATTGAGGAAACACACTTTGAGAGTCGATTCCACAAAGTAATAGGCACAGTTTATGGGGTTATGTGAAAGATAATGTTTGACTCTAGACATAAACAGGTTAAGATTGTAGTGATTGAGGAAACACACTTTGAGAATCGATTCCACAAAGTAAGAGGCACAGTTTATGGGGTTATGTGAAGAAGATAATGTTTGACTCTAGACATAAACAGTTTAAGATTGTAGTGATTGAGGAAACACACTTTGAGAGTCGATTCCACAAAGTAATAGGCACAGTTTATGGGGTTATGTGAAGATAATGTTTGACTCTAGACATAAACACGTTAAGATTGTAGTGATTGAGGAAACACACTTTGAGAGTCGATTCCACAAAGTAAGAGGCACAGTTTATGGAGCTATGTGAAGAAGATAATATTTGACTCTAGACATAAACAGGTTAAGATTGTAGTGATTGAGGAAACACACTTTGAGAGTCGATTCCACAAAGTAAGAGGCAAAGTTTATGGGGCTATGTGAAGAAGATAATGTTTGACTCTAGACATAAACAGGTTAAGACTGTAGTGATTGAGGAAACACACTTTGAGAGTAGATTCCACAAAGTAATAGGCACAGTTTATGGGGTTATGTGAAGAAGATAATGTTTGACTCTAGACATAATCACGTTAAGATTGTAGTGATTGAGGAAACACACTTTGAGAGTCGATCCCACAAAGTAAGAGGCACAGTTTATGGGGTTATGTGAAGAAGATAATGTTTGACTCTAGACATAAACAAAAAGGTTAAGATTGTAGTGATTGAGGAAACACACTTTGAGAGTCGATTCCACAAAGTAATAGGCACAGTTTATGGGGTTATATGAAGAAGATAATGTTTGACTCTAGACATAAACAAAAAGGTTAAGATTGTAGTGATTGAGGAAACACACTTTGAGAGTCGATTCCACAAAGTAAGAGGCACAGTTTATGGGGTTATATGAAGAAGATAATGTTTGACTCTAGACATAAACAGGTTAAGATTGTAGTGATTGAGGAAACACACTTTGAGCGTCGATTCCACAAAGTAATAGGCACAGTTTATGGGGTTATATGAAGAAGATAATGTTTGACTCTAGACATAAACAGGTTAAGACTGTAGTGATTGAGGAAACACACTTTGAGAGTCGATTCCACAAAGTAATAGGCACAGTTTATGGGGTTATGTGAAGAAGATAATGTTTGACTCTAGACATAAACAGGTTAAGATTGTAGTGATTGAGGAAACACACTTTGAGAGTCGATTCCACAAAGTAAGAGGCACAGTTTATGGGATTATGTGAAGAAGATAATGTTTGACTCTAGACATAAACAGGTTAAGATTGTAGTGATTGAGGAAACACACTTTGAGAGTCGATCCCACAAAGTAAGAGGCACAGTTTATAGGGCTATGTGAAGAAGATAATGTTGTCCTAGACATAAACAGGTTAAGATTGTAGTGATTGAGGAAACCACACTTTGGGGAATCGATTCCACAAAGTAAGAGGCACAGTTTATGGGGCTATGTGAAGAAGATAATGTTTGACTCTAGACATAAACAGGTTAAGATTGTAGTGGTTGAGGAAACACACTTTGAAAGTCGATCCCACAAAGTAAGAGGCACAGTTTATGGGGCTATGTGAAAGATAATGTTTGACTCTAGACATAAACAGGTTAAGATTGTAGTGATTGAGGAAGCACACTTTGAGAGTCGATCCCACAAAGTAAGAGGCACAGTTTATGGGGCTATGTGAAGAGGCTAATGTTTGACTCTAGACATAAACAGAGCTAAGATTGTAGTGATTGAGGAAACACACTTTGAGAATCGAATCCACAAAGTAAGAGCTACAGTTTATGGGGCTATGTGAAGAAGATAATGTTTTGATTCTAGACATAAACAGGTTAAGATTGTAGTGATTGAGGAAACACACTTTGAGAATCGATTCCACAAGTAAGGCACAGTTTATGGGGCTATGTGAAGAAGATAATGTTTGACTCTAGACATAAACAGGTTAAGATTGTTGTGGTTGAAACACACTTTGAGAGTCGATTCCACAAAGTAAGAGGCACAGTTTATGGGGCTATGTGAAGAAGATAATGTTTGACTCTAGACATAAACAGGTTAAGATTGTAGTGATTGAGGAAGCACACTTTGAGAGTCGATCCTAAGTAAGAGGCACAGTTTATGGGGCTATGTGAAGAAGATAATGTTTGACTCTAGACATAAACAGGTTAAGATTGTAGTGATTGAGGAAACACACTTTGAGAGTCGATCCCACAAAGTAAGAGGCACAGATTATGGGGCTATGTGAAGAAGACAATGTTTGACTCTAGACATAAACAGGTTAAGATTGTAGTGATTGAGGAAAGCACACTTTGAGAGTCGATCCCACAAAGTAAGAGGCACAGTTTATGGGGCTATGTGAAGAAGATAATGTTTGACTCTAGACATAAACAGGTTAAGATTGTTGTGGTTGAGGAAACACACTTTTGAAAGTCGATTCCACAAAGTAAAGGCACAGTTTATGGGGCTATGTGAAGAAGATAATGTTTGACTCTAGACATAAACAGGTTAAGATTGTAGTGATTGAGGAAGCACACTTTGAGAGTCGATCCCACAAAGTAAGAGGCACAGTTTATGGGGCTATGTGAAGAAGATAATGTTTGACTCTAGACATAAACAGGTTAAGATTGTAGTGATTGAGGAAACACAACACAGTCGATCCCACAAAGTAAGAGGCACAGATTATGGGGCTATGTGAAAGACAATGTTTGACTCTAGACATAGAAGCAGGTTAAGATTGTAGTGATTGAGGAAGCACACTTTGAGAGTCGATCCCACAAATTAAGAGGCACAGTTTATGGGGCTATGTGAAGAAGATAATGTTTGACTCTAGACATAAACAGGTTAAGATTGTAGTGGTTGAGAAACACTTTGAGGCCGATTCCACAAAGTAAGAGGCACAGTTTATGGGGCTATGTGAAGGAATGTTTGACTCTAGACATAAACAGGTTAAGATTGTAGTAGTTGAGGAAACACACACTTTGAGAGTCGATTCCACAAAGTAAGAGGCACAATTTTATGGGGCTATGTGAAGAAGATAATGTTTGACTCTAGACATAAACAGGTTAAGATTGTAGCTGATTGAGGAAACACACTTTGAAGTCGATTCCACAAAGTAAGAGGCACAGTTTATGGGGCTGAAGAAGATAATGTTTGACTCTAGACATAAACAGGTTAAGATTGTAGTGGTTGAGGAAACACACTTTGAGAGTCGATTCCACAAAGTAAGAGGCACAGTTTATGGCGCTATGTGAAGAAGATAATGTTTGACTCTAGACATAAACAGGTTAAGATTGTAGTGATTGAGGAAACACACTTTGAGAGTCGATCCCACAAAGTAAGAGGCACAGTTTATGGGGCTATGTGAAGAAGATAATGTTTGACTCTAGACATAAACAGGTTAAGATTGTAGTGATTGAGGAAGCACACTTGGAGAGTCGATCCCACAAAGTAAGAGGCACAGTTTATGGGGCTATGTGAAGAAGATAATGTTTGACTCTAGACATAAACAGGTTAAGATTGTAGTGGTTGAGGAAACACATTTTGAGAATCGATTCCACAAAGTAAGAGGCACAGTTTATGGGGCTATGTGAAGAAGATAATGTTTGACTTCAGACATGTTATGTTAAGATTGTGGTTGAGGAAACACACTTTGTGAGTCGATTCCACAAAGTAAGAGGCACAGTTTATGGGGCTATGTGAAGAAGATAATGTTTGACTCAAGACATAAACAGGTTAAGATTGTAGTGATTGAGGAAATACACTTTGAGAGCCGATTCCACAAAGTAAGAGGCACAGTTTATGGGGCTATGTGAAGAAGATAATGTTTGACTCTAGAGATAAACAGGTTAAGATTGTAGTGATTGAGGAAGCACACTTGAGAGTCGATCCCACAAAGTAAGAGGCACAGTTTATGGGGCTATGTGAAGAAGATAATGTTTGACTCTAGACATAAACAGGTTAAGATTGTAGTGGTTGAGGAAACACACTTTGAGTTGATTCCACAAAGTAAGAGGCACAGTTTATGGGGCTATGTGAAGAAGATAATGTTTGACTCTAGACATAAACAGGTTAAGATTGTAGTGATTGAGGAAACACACTTTGAGAATCGATTCCACAAAGTAAGGAGGCACAGTTTATGGGGTTATGTGAAGAAGATAATGTTTGATTCTAGACATAAACAGGTTAAGATTGTAGTGATTGAGGAAACACACTTTGAGAGTCGATTCACAAAGTAATAGGCACAGTTTATGGGGTTAAAGAAGAAGATAATGCTTTGACCACAGACATGCAAACACGTTAAGATTGTAGTGATTGAGGAAACACACTTTGAGAGTCGATTCCACAAAGTGGAGGCACAGTTTATGGGGTTATGTGGGAAGAAGATAATGTTTGACTCTAGACATAAACAGGTTAAGATTGTAGTGATTGAGAAGACACTTGAGAGTCGATCCCACAAAGTAAGAGGCACAGTTTATGGGGCTATGTGAAGAAGATAATGTTTGACTCCCATAGCAAACAGCTTAAGATTGTAGTGATTGAGGAAACACACTTTGAGAATCGATTCCACAAAGTAAGAGGCACAGTTTATGGGGCTATGTGAAGAAGATAATGTTTGACTCTAGACATAAACATATTAAGATTGTAGAGGTTGAGGAAAACACACTTTAAGAGCTTTATCCCACATAGTAAGAGGCACAGTATATGGGGCTATGTGAAGAAGATAATGTTTGACTCTAGACATAAACAGGTTAAGATTGTAGTGATTGAGGAAGTACACTTTGAGAGTCGATCCCACAAAGTAAGAGGCACAGTTTATGGGGCTATGTGAAGAAGAGAATGTTTGACTCTAGACATAAACAGGTTAAGATTGTAGCATTTAGAGGAAGCACACTTTGAGAGTCGATCCCACAAAGTAAGAGGCACAGTTTAGAAATAAGAAGAAGATAATGTTTGACTCTAGACATAAAAAGGTTAAGATTGTAGTGGTTGAGGAAACACACTTTGAGAGTTGATTCCACAAAGTAAGAGGCACAGTTTATGGGGCTATGTGAAGAAGATAATGTTTGACTCTAGACATAAACAGGTTAAGATTGTAGTGATTGAGGAAACACACTTTGAGAGTCGATTCCACAAAGTAATAGGCACAGTTTATGGGTTATGTGAAGAAGATGTTTGACTCTAGACATAAACACGTTAAGATTGTAGTGATTGAGGAAACACACTGAGAGTCGATTCCACAAAGTAATAGGCACAGTTTATGGGGTTATGTGAAGAAGATAATGTTTGACTCTAGACATAAACACGTTAAGATTGTAGTGATTGAGGAAACACACTTTGAGAGTCGATTCCACAAAGTAAGAGGCACAGTTTATGGGGTTATGTGAAGAAGATAATGTTTGACTCTAGACATAAACAGGTTAAGATTGTAGTGATTGAGGAAGCACACTTTGAGAGTCGATCCCACAAAGTAAGAGGCACAGTTTATGGGGCTATGTGAAGAAGATAATGTTTGACTCTAGACATAAACAGCTTAAGATTGTAGTGATTGAGGAAACACACTTTGAGAATCGATTCCACAAATTAAGAGGCACAGTTTATGGGGCTATGTGAAGAAGATAATGTTTGACTCTAGACATAAACAGGTTAAGATTGTAGAGGTTGAGGAAACACACTTAAAGAGTTGATCCCACATAGTAAGAGGCACAGTATGGGGCTATGTGAAGAAGACAATGTTTGACTCTAGACATAAACAGGTTAAGATTGTAGTGATTGAGGAAGCACACTTTGAGAGTCATCCCACAAAGTAAGAGGCACAGTTTATGGGGCTATGTGAAGAAGATAATGTTTGACTCTAGACATAAACAGGTTACATTGTAGGTGATTGAGGAAGCACACTTTGAGAGTCGATCCCACAAAGTAAGAGGCTAGCTATGGGGCTATGTGAAGAAGATAATGTTTGACTCTAGACATAAAAAGGTTAAGATTGTAGTGGTTGAGGAAACACACTTTGAGAGTTGATTCCACAAAGTAAGAGGCACAGTTTATGGGGCTATGTGAAGAAGATAATGTTTGACTCTAGACATAAACAGGTTAAGATTGTAGTGATTGAGGAAACACACTTTGAGAGTCGATTCCACAAAGTAATAGGCACAGTTTATGGGGTTATGTGAAGAAGATAATGTTTGACTCTAGACATAAACACGTTAAGATTGTAGTGATTGAGGAAACACACTTTGAGAGTCGATTCCACAAAGTAATAGGCACAGTTTATGGGGTTATGTGAAGAAGATAATGTTTGACTCTAGACATAAACACGTTAAGATTGTAGTGATTGAGGAAACACACTTTGAGAGTCGATTCCACAAAGTAAGAGGCACAGTTTATGGGGTTATGTGAAGAAGATAATGTTTGACTCTAGACATAAACAGGTTAAGATTGTAGTGATTGAGGAAACACACTTTGAGAATCGATTCCACAAATTAAGAGGCACAGTTTATGGGGCTGCAGTGGAAGAAGATAATGTTTGACTCTAGACATAAACAGGTTAAGATTGTAGAGGTTGAGGAAACACACTTAAGAGTCGATCCCACATAGTAAGAGGCACAGTATATGGGGCTATGTGAAGAAGAGTAATGTTTGACTCTCTAGACATAAACAGGTTAAGATTGTAGTGATTGAGGAAGCACACTTTGAGAGTCGATCCCACAAAGTAAGAGGCACAGTTTATGGGGCTATGTGAAGAAGATAATGTTTGACTCTAGACATAAACAGGTTAAGATTGTAGTGATTGAGGAAGCACACTTTGAGAGTCGATCCCACAAAGTAAGAGGCACAGTTTATGGGGCTATGAAGAAGATAATGTTTGACTCTAGACATAAAAAGGTTAAGATTGTAGTGGTTGAGGAAACACACTTTGAGAGTTGATTCCACAAAGTAAGAGGCACAGTTTATGGGGCTATGTGAAGAAGATAATGTTTGACTCTAGACATAAACAGGTTAAGATTGTAGTGATTGAGGAAACACACTTTGAGAGTCGATTCCACAAAGTAATAGGCACAGTTTATGGGGTTATGTGAAGAAGATAATGTTTGACTCTAGACATAAACACGTTAAGATTGTAGTGATTGAGGAAACACACTTTGAGAGTCTATTCCACAAAGTAAGAGGCACAGTTTATGGGTCTATGTGAAGAAGATAATGTTTGACTCTAGACATAAACAGGTTAAGATTGTAGTGATTGAGGAAACACACTTTGAGAATCGATTCCACAAAGTAATAGGCACAGTTTATGGGACTATGTGAAGAAGATAATGATTGACTCTAGACATAAACAGGTTAAGATTGTAGTGATTGAGGAAACACACTTTGAGAGTCGATTCCACAAAGTAATAGGCACAGTTTATGGGGTTATGTGAAGAAGATAATGTTTGACTCTAGACATAAACACGTTAAGATTGTAGTGATTGAGGAAACACACTTTGAGAGTCGATTCCACAAAGTAAGTGGCACAGTTGATGGGGTTATGTGAAGAAGATAATGTTTGACTCTAGACATAAACACGTTAAGATTGTAGTGATTGAGGTAACACACTTTGAGAGTCGATTCCACAAAGTAAGAGGCACAGTTTATGGGGTTATGTGAAGAAGATAATGTTTGACTCTAGACATAAACAGGTTAAGATTGTAGTGATTGAGGAAACACACTTTGAGAGTCGATTCCACAAAGTAATAGGCACAGTTTATGGGGTTATGTGAAGAAGATAATGTTTGACTCTAGACATAAACACGTTAAGATTGTAGTGATTGAGGAAACACACTTTGAGAGTCGATTCCACAAAGTAAGAGGCACAGTTTATGGGGTTATGTGAAGAAGATAATGTTTGACTCTAGACATAAACAGGTTAAGATTGTAGTGATTGAGGAAACACACTTTGAGAGTCGATTCCACAAAGTAATAGGCACAGTTTATGGGGGTTATGTGAAGAAGATAATGTTTGACTCTAGACATAAACAGGTTCAGATTGTAGTGATTGAGGAAACACACTTTGAGAGTCGATTCCACAAAGTAAGAGGCACAGTTTATGGGGTTATGTGAAGAAGATAATGTTTGATTCTAGACATAAACAGTTTAAGATTGTAGTGATTGAGGAAACACACTTTGAGAGAGTCGATTCCACAAAGTAATAGGCACAGTTTATGGGGCTATGAAGAAGATAATGTATGACTCTAGACATAAACAGGTTAAGATTGTAGTGATTGAGGAAACACACTTTGAGTGTCGATTCCACAAAGTAAGAGGCACAGTTTATGGGGTTATGTGAAGAAGATAATGTTTGACTCTAGACATACACAGGTTAAGATTGTAGTGATTGAGGAACACACTTTGAGAGTCGATTCCACAAAGTAATAGGCACAGTTTATGGGGTTATGTGAAGAAGATAATGTTTGACTCTAGACATAAACAGGTTAAGATTGTACTGATTGAGGAAACACACTTTGAGAGTCGAATCCACAAAGTAATAGGCACAGTTTATGGGGTTATGTGAAGAAGATAATGTTTGACTCTAGACATAAACAGTTAAGATTGTAGTGATTGAGGAAACACACTTTGAGAGTCGATTCCACAAAGTAAGAGGCACAGTTTATGGGGCTATGAAGAAGATAATGTTTGACTCTAGACATAAACAGGTTAAGATTGTAGTGATTGAGGAAACACACTTGAGAGTCGATTCCACAAAGTAATAGGCACAGTTTATGGGGCTATGTGAAGAAGATAATGTATGACTCTAGACATAAACAGGTTAAGATTGTAGTGATTGAGGAAACACACTTTGAGAGTCGATTCCACAAAGTAAGAGGCACAGTTTATGGGGTTATGTGAAGAAGATAATGTTTGACTCTAGACATAAACAGGTTAAGATTGTAGTGATTGAGGAAACACACTTTGAGAGTCGATTCCACAAAGTAAGAGGCACAGTTTATGGGGCTATGTGAAGAAGATAATGTTTGACTCTAGACATAAACAGGTTAAGATTGTAGTGATTGAGGAAACACACTTTGAGAGTCGATTCCACAAAGCAAGAGGCACAGTTTATGGGGTTATATGTAGAAGATAATGTTTGACTCTAGATATAAACAGGTTAAGATTGTAATGATTGAGGAAACACACTTTGAGAGTCGATTCCACAAAGTAAGAGGTACAGTTTATGGGCTATGTGAAGAAGATATTGTTTGACTTTAGACATAAACAGGTTAAGATTGTAGTGATTGAGGAAACACACTTTGAGAGTCGATTCCACAAAGTAAGAGGCACAGTTTATGGGGCTATGTGAAGAAGATAATGTTTGACTCTAGACATAAACAGGTTAAGATTGTAGTGATTGAGGAAACACACTTTGAGAGTCGATTCCACAAAGTAAGAGGCACAGTTTATGGGGCTATGTGAAGAAGATAATGTTTGACTCTAGACATAAAACAGGTTAAGATTGTAGTGATTGAGGAAACACACTTTGAGAGTCGATTCCACAAAGTAATAGGCACAGTTTATGGGGTTATGTGAAGAAGATAATATATGACTCTAGACATAAACAGGTTAAGATTGTAGTGATTGAGGAAACACACTTTGAGAGTCGATTCCACAAAGTAATAGGCACAGTTTATGGGGCTATGTGAAGAAGATAATGTATGACTCTAGACATAAACAGGTTAAGATTGTAGTGATTGAGGAAACACACTTTGAGAGTCGATTCCACACAGTAATAGGCACAGTTTATGGGGCTATGTGAAGAAGATAATGTATGACTCTAGACATAAACAGGTTAAGATTGTAGTGATTGAGGAAACACACTTTGAGAGTCGATTCCACAAAGTAAGAGGCACAGTTTATGGGGTTATGTGAAGAAGATAATGTTTGACTCTAGACATAAACAGGTTCAGATTGTAGTGATTGAGGAAACACACTTTGAGAGTCGATTCCACAAAGTAAGAGGCACAGTTTATGGGGTTATGTGAAGAAGATAATGTTTGACTCTAGACATAAACAGTTTAAGATTGTAGTGATTGAGGAAACACACTTTGAGAGTCGATTCCACAAAGTAATAGGCACAGTTTATGGGCCATGTGAAGAAGATAATGTATGACTCTAGACATAAACAGGTTAAGATTGTAGTGATTGAGAAACACACTTTGAGTGTCGATTCCACAAAGTAAGAGGCACAGTTTATGGGGTTATGTGAAGAAGATAATGTTTGACTCTAGACATACACAGGTTAAGATTGTAGTGATTGAGGAAACACACTTTGAGAGTCGATTCCACAAAGTAATAGGCACAGTTTATGGGGTTATGTGAAGAAGATAATGTTTGACTCTAGACATAAACAGGTTAAGATTGTACTGATTGAGGAAACACACTTTGAGAGTCGAATCCACAAAGTAATAGGCACAGTTTATGGGGTTATGTGAAGAAGATAATGTTTGACTCTAGACATAAACAGGTTAAGATTGTAGTGATTGAGGAAACACACTTTGAGAGTCGATTCCACAAAGTAAGAGGCACAGTTTATGGGGCTATGTGAAGAAGATAATGTTTGACTCTAGACATAAACAGGTTAAGATTGTAGTGATTGAGGAAACACACTTTGAGAGTCGATTCCACAAAGTAAGAGGCACAGTTTATGGGGCTATGTGAAGAAGATAATGTTTGACTCTAGACATAAACAGGTTAAGATTGTAGTGATTGAGGAAACACACTTTGAGAGTCGAATCCCCAAAGTAAGAGGCACAGTTTATGGGGTTATGTGAAGAAAATAATGTTTGACTCTAGACATAAACAGGTTAAGATTGTAGTGATTGAGGAAACACACTTTGAGAGTCGATTCCACAAAGTAAGAGGCACAGTTTATGGGGTTATGTGAAGAAGATAATGTTTGACTCTAGACATAAACAGGTTAAGATTGTAGTGATTGAGGAAACACACTTTGAGAGTCGATTCCACAAAGTAAGAGGCACAGTTTATGGGGTTATGTGAAGAAGATAATGTTTGACTCTAGACATAAACAGTTTAAGATTGTAGTGATTGAGGAAACACACTTTGAGAGTCGATTCCACAAAGTAATAGGCACAGTTTATGGGGCTATGTGAAGAAGATAATGTATGACTCTAGACATAAACAGGTTAAGATTGTAGTGATTGAGGAAACACACTTTGAGTGTCGATTCCACAAAGTAAGAGGCACAGTTTATGGGGTTATGTGAAGAAGATAATGTTTGACTCTAGACATACACAGGTTAAGATTGTAGTGATTGAGGAAACACACTTTGAGAGTCGATTCCACAAAGTAATAGGCACAGCTTATGGGGTTATGTGAAGAAGATAATGCTTGACTCTAGACATAAACAGGTTAAGATTGTACTGATTGAGGAAACACACTTTGAGAGTCGAATCCACAAAGTAATAGGCACAGTTTATGGGGTTATGTGAAGAAGATAATGTTTGACTCTAGACATAAACAGGTTAAGATTGTAGTGATTGAGGAAACACACTTTGAGAGTCGATTCCACAAAGTAAGAGGCACAGTTTATGGGGCTATGTGAAGAAGATAATGTTTGACTCTAGACATAAACAGGTTAAGATTGTAGTGATTGAGGAAACACACTTTGAGAGTCGATTCCACAAAGTAAGAGGCACAGTTTATGGGGCTATGTGAAGAAGATAATGTTTGACCTCTAGACACAAACAGGTTAAGATTGTAGTGATTGAGGAAACACACTTTGAGAGTCGATTCCCCAAAGTAAGAGGCACAGTTTATGGGGTTATGTGAAGAAGATAATGTTTGACTCTAGACATAAACAGGTTAAGATTGTAGTGATTGAGGAAACACACTTTGAGAGTCGATTCCACAAAGTAAGAGGCACAGTTTTGGGGCTATGTGAAGAAGATAATGTTTGACTCTAGACATAAACAGGTTAAGATTGTAGTGATTGAGGAAACACACTTTGAGAGTCGATTCCACAAAGTAAGAGGCACAGTTTAAGGGGCTATGTGAAGAAGATAATGTTTGACTCTAGACATAAACAGGTTAAGATTGTAGTGATTGAGGAAACACATTTTGAGAGTCGATTCCACAAAGTAAGAGGCACAGTTTATGGGGCTATGTGAAGAAGATAATGTTTACTCTAGACATAAACACAGGTTAAGATTGTAGTGATTGAGGAAACACACTTTGAGAGTCGATTCCACAAAGTAAGAGGCACAGTTTATGGGGTTATGTGAAGAAGATATGTTTGACTCTAGACATAAACAGTTTAAGATTGTAGTGATTGGAGGAAACACACTTTGAGAGTCGATTCCACAAAGTAATAGGCACAGTTTATGGGGCTATGTGAAGAAGATAATGTATGACTCTAGACATAAACAGGTTAAGATTGTAGTGATTGAGGAAACACACTTTGAGTGTCGATTCACAAAGTAAGAGGCACAGTTTATGGGGTTATGTGAAGAAGATAATGTTTAATTTTAGACATACACAGGTTAAGATTGTAGTGATTGAGGAAACACACTTTGAGAGTCGATTCCACAAAGTAATAGGCACAGTTTATGGGGTTATGTGAAGAAGATAATGTTTGACTCTAGACATAAACAGGTTAAGATTGTACTGATTGAGGAAACACACTTTGAGAGTCGAATCCACAAAGTAATAGGCACAGTTTATGGGGTTATGTGAAGAAGATAATGTTTGACTCTAGACATAAACAGGCGAGATTGTAGTGATTGAGGAAACACACTTTGAGAGTCGATTCCACAAAGTAAGAGGCACAGTTTATGGGGCTATGTGAAGAAGATAATGTGTTTGACTCTAGACATAAACAGGTTAAGATTGTAGTGATTGAGGAAACACACTTTGAGAGTCGATTCCACAAAGTAAGAGGCACAGTTTATGGGGCTATGTGAAGAAGATAATGTTTGACTCTAGACATGTGTGTTAGGTTAAGATTACAGTGATTGAGGAAACACACTTTGAGAGTCGATTCCCAAAGTAAGAGGCACAGTTTATGGGGTTATGTGAAGAAGATAATGTTTGACTCTAGACATAAACAGGTTAAGATTGTAGTGATTGAGGAAACACACTTTGAGAGTCGATTCCACAAAGTAAGAGGCACAGTTTTGGGGCTATGAAGAAGATAATGTTTGACTCTAGACATAAACAGGTTAAGATTGTAGTGATTGAGGAAACACACTTTGAGAGTCGATTCCACAAAGTAAGAGGCACAGTTTATGGGGCTATGTGAAGAAGATAATGTTTTGACTCTAGACATAAACAGGTTAAGATTGTAGTGATTGAGGAAACACATTTTGAGAGTCGATTCCACAAAGTAAGAGGCACAGTTTATGGGGCTATGTGAAGAAGATAATGTTTACTCTAGACATAAACAGGTTAAGATTGTAGTGATTGAGGAAACACACTTTGAGAGTCGATTCCACAAAGTAAGAGGCACAGTTTATGGGGTTATGTGAAGAAGATAATGTTTGACTCTAGACATAAACAGGTTAAGATTGTAGTGATTGAGGAAACACACTTTGAGAGTCGATTCCACAAAGTAAGAGGCACAGTTTATGGGGCTATGTGAAGAAGATAATGTTTGACTCTAGACATAAACAGGTTAAGATTGTAGTGATTGAGGAAACACACTTTGAGAGTCGATTCCACAAAGTAAGAGGCACAGTTTATGGGGTTATGTGTAGAAGATAATGTTTGACTCTAGATATAAACAGGTTAAGATTGTAATGATTGAGGAAACACACTTTGAGAGTCGATTCCACAAAGTAAGAGGCACAGTTTAGCTATGTGAAGAAGATAATGTTTGACTCTAGACATAAACAGGTTAAGATTGTAGTGATTGAGGAAACACACTTTGAGAGTCGATTCCACAAAGTAAGAGGCACAGTTTATGGGGCTATGTGAAGAAGATATTGTTTGACTCTAGACATAAACAGGTTAAGATTGTAGTGATTGAGGAAACACACTTTGAGAGTCGATTCCACAAAGTAAGAGGCACAGTTTATGGGGCTATGTGAAGAAGATAATGTTTGACTCTAAACAGGCTAAGATTGTAGTGATTGAGGAAACACACTTTGAGAGTCGATTCCACAAAGTAAGAGGCACAGTTTATGGGGCTATGTGAAGAAGATAATGTTTGACTCTAGACATAAACAGGTTAAGATTGTAGTGATTGAGGAAACACACTTTGAGAGTCGATTCCACAAAGTAATAGGCACAGTTTATGGGGTTATGAAGAAGATAATATATGACTCTAGACATAAACAGGTTAAGATTGTAGTGATTGAGGAAAAAACACACTTTGAGAGTCGATTCCACAAAGTAATAGGCACAGTTTATGGGGAGAAGATAATGTATGACTCTAGACATAAACAGGTTAAGATTGTAGTGATTGAGGAAACACACTTTGAGAGTCGATTCCACACAGTAAGAAATGTTTATGGGGGTTATGTGAAGAAGATAATGTTTGACTCTAGACATAAACAGGTTCAGGATTGTAGTGATTGAGGAAACACACTTTGAGAGTCGATTCCACAAAGTAAGAGGCACAGTTTATGGGGTTATGTGAAGAAGATAATGTTTGACTCTAGACATAAACAGTTTAAGATTGTAGTGATTGAGGAAACACACTTTGAGAGTCGATTCCACAAAGTAATAGGCACATGAGTGGGGCTATGTGAAGAAGATAATGTATGACTCTAGACATAAACAGGTTAAGATTGTAGTGATTGAGGAAACACACTTTGAGTAAGCCATCTGACAAAGTAAGAGGCACAGTTTATGGGGTTATGTGAAGAAAGATAATGTTTGACTCTAGACATACACAGGTTAAGATTGTAGTGATTGAGGAAAACACACTTTGAGAGTCGATTCCAAAGTAATAGGCACAGTTTATGGGGTTATGTGAAGAAGATAATGTTTGACTCTAGACATAAACAGGTTAAGATTGTACTGATTGAGGAAACACACTTTGAGAGTCGAATCCACAAAGTAATAGGTACAGTTTATGGGGTTATGTGAAGAAGATAATGTTTGACTCTAGACATAAACAGGTTAAGATTGTAGTGATTGAGGAAACACACTTTGAGAGTCGATTCCACAAAGTAAGAGGCACAGTTTATGGGGCTATGTGAAGAAGATAATGTTTGACTCTAGACATAAACAGGTTAAGATTGTAGTGATTGAGGAAACACACTTTGAGAGTCGATTCCACAAAGTAAGAGGCACAGTTTATGGGGCTATGTGAAGAAGATAATGTTTGACTCTAGACATAAACAGGTTAAGATTGTAGTGATTGAGGAAACACACTTTGAGAGTCGAATCCCCAAAGTAAAGAGGCACAGTTTATGGGGTTATGTGAAGAAGATAATGTTTGACTCTAGACATAAACAGGTTAAGATTGTAGTGATTGAGGAAACACACTTTGGAGAGTCGATTCCACAAAGTAAGAGGCACAGTTTTTGGGGCTATGTGAAGAAGATAATGTTTGACTCTAGACATAAACAGGTTAAGATTGTAGTGATTGAGGAAACACACTTTGAGAGTCGATTCGACAAAGTAAGAGGCACAGTTTATGGGGCTATGTGAAGAAGATAATGTTTGACTCTAGACATAAACAGGTTAAGATTGTAGTGATTGAGGAAACACATTTTGAGAGTCGATTCCACAAAGTAAGAGGCACAGTTTATGGGGCTAAGTGTGAAGAAGATAATGTTTGACTCTAGACATAAACAGGTTAAGATTGTAGTGTTTGAGGAAACAAACTTGAGAGTCGATTCCACAAAGTAAGAGTAACAGTTTATGGGGCTATGAAGAAGATAATGTTTGACTCTAGACATAAACAGGTTAAGATTGTAGTGATTGAGGAAACACACTTTGAGAGTCGATTCCACAAAGTAAGAGGCACAGTTTATGGGGCTATGTGAAGAAGATAATGTTTGACTCTAGACATAAACAGGTTAAGATTGTAGTGATTGAGGAAACACACTTTGAGAGTCGAATCCCCAAAGTAAGAGGCACAGTTTATGTGTTGTGAAGAAGATAATGCTTGACTCTAGACATAAACAGGTTAAGATTGTAGTGATTGAGGAAACACACTTTGAGAGTCGATTCCACAAAGTAAGAGGCACAGTTTTTGGGGCTATGTGAAGAAGATAATGTTTGACTCTAGACATAAACAGGTTAAGTATTTGGGAAGATTGAGGAAATACACTTGGAGAGTCGATTCCACAAAGTAAGAGGCACAGTTTAAGGGGCTATAGAAGATGGAAGTGTTTAATTTACATAAACAGGTTAGATTAGTAGTGATTGAGGAAACACATTTTGAGAGTCGATTCCACAAAGTAAGAGGTACAGTTTGTGGGCTATGGAAGAAGATACTGACTTAGACATAAACAGGTTAAGATTGTAGTGATTGATAAACACACTTTGAGAGCTGATTCCACAAAGTAAGAGGCACAGTTTATGGGGTTATGTGAAGAAGATAATGTTTGACTCTAGACATAAACAGGTTAAGATTGTAGTGATTGAGGAAACACACTTTTATATTTACCTACAAAAAAGGGTGAGGCACAGTTTATGGCCAGTGTGAAGAAGATAATGTTTGACTCAGATGTTTTAAAACAGGTTAAGATTGTAGTATTGAGGAAACACACTTTGAGAGTCGATTCCACAAAGTAAGAGGCACAGTTTAAGGGTTATGTGTAGAAGATAATGTTTGACTCTAGATATGTAAACAGGTTAAGATTGTAATGATTGAGGAAACACACTTTGAGAGTCGATTCCACAAAGTAAGAGGCACAGTTTATGGGGCTATGTGAAGAAGATAATGACTCTAGACATAAACAGGTTAAGATTGTAGTGATTGAGGAAACACACTTGGAGAGTCGATTCCACAAAGTAAGAGGCACAGTTTATGGGGCTATGTGAAGAAGATATTGTTTGACTCTAGACATAAACAGGTTAAGATTGTAGTGATTGAGGAAACACACTTTGAGAGTCGATTCCACAAAGTAAGAGGCACAGTTTATGGGGCTATGAAGAAGATAATGTTTGACTTCAGACATAAACAGGTTAAGATTGTAGTGATTGAGGAAACACACTTTGAGAGTCGATTCCACAAAGTAAGAGGCACAGCTTTCATGGGGCCATGTGAAGAAGATAATGTTTGACTCTAGACATAAACAGGTTAAGATTGTAGTGATTGAGGAAACACACTTTGAGAGTCGATTCCACAAAGTAAGAGGCACAGTTTATGGGGCTATGTGAAGAAGATAATGTTTGACTCTGACATAAACAGGTTAAGATTGTAGTGATTGAGGAAACACACTTTGAGAGTCGATTCCACAAAGTAAGAGGCACAGTTTATGGGGTTATGTGAAGAAAATAATGTTTGACTCTAGACATAAACAGGTTAAGATTGTAGTGTCATTGAGGAAACACACTTTGAGAGTCGATTCCACAAAGTAAGAGGCACAGTTTATGGGGTTATGTGAAGAAGATAATGTTTGACTTAGGACATAAACAGGTTAAGATTGTAAGGATGAGGAACACACTTTGAGAGTCGATTCCACAAAGTAATAGGCACAGTTTATGGGGTTATGTGAAGAAAATAATGTTTGACTCTAGACATAAACAGGTTAAGATTGTAGTGATTGAGGAAACACACTTTGAGAGTCGATTCCACAAAGTAAGAGGCACAGTTTATGGGTTATGTGAAGAAGATAATGTTTGACTCTAGACATAAACAGGTTAAGATTGTAGTGATTGAGGAAACACACTTTGAGAGTCGATTCCACAAAGTAATAGGCACAGTTTATGGGGTTATGTGAAGAAGAATGTTTGAGTCTAGACATGAACAGTTTAAGATTGTAGTGATTGAGGAAACACACTTTGAGAGTCGATTCCACAAAGTAATAGGCACAGTTTATGGGGCTATGTGAAGAAGATAATGTATGACTCTAGACATAAACAGGTTAAGATTGTAGGATGCTGAGGAAACACACTTTGAGAGTCGATTCCACAAAGTAAGAGGCACAGTTTATGGCTATGTGAAGAAGATAATGTTTGACTCTAGACATAAACAGGTTAAGATTGTAGTGATTGAGGAAACACACTTTGAGAGTCGATTCCACAAAATAGGAGGCACAGTTTATGGGGTTATGTGAAGAAGATAATGTTTGACTCTAGACATAAACAGGTTAAGATTGTAGTGATTGAGGAAACACACTTTGAGAGTCGATTCCACAAAGTAATAGGCACAGTTTATGGGGTTATGTGAAGAAGATAATGTTTGACTCTAGACATGAACAGTTTAAGATTGTAGTGATTGAGGAAACACACTTGGAGAGTCGATTCCACAAAGTAATAGGCACAGTTTATGGGGCTATTTGAAGAAGATAATGTTTGATCCTAGACATAAACAGGTTAAGATTGTAGTGTGATTGAGGAAACACACTTTGAGAGTCGATTCCACAAAGTAATAGGCACAGTTTATGGGGTTATATGAAGAAGATAATGTTTGACTCTAGACATAAACAGGTTAAGATTGTAGTGATTGAGGAAACACACTTTGAGAGTCGATTCCACAAAGTATTAGGCACAGTTTATGGGGTTATATGAAGAAGATAATGTTGACTCTTAGACATAAACAGGTTAAGATTGTAGTGATTGAGGAAACACACTTTGAGAGTCGATTCCACAAAGTAATAGGCACAGTTTATGGGGTTATATGAATAAGATAATGTTTGACTCTAGACATAAACAGGTTAAGACTGTAGTGATTGAGGAAACACACTTTTAGAGTCGATTCCACAGAGTAATAGGCACAGTTTATGGAGTTATGTGAAGAAGATAATGTTTGACTCTAGACATAATCACGTTAAGATTGTACTGATTGAGGAGACACACTTTGAGAATCGATTCCACATAGTAATAGGCACAGTTTATGGGGTTAAGTGAAGAAGATAATGTTTGACTCTAGACATGAACAGTTTAAGATTGTAGTGATTGAGGAAACACACTTTGAGAGTCGATTCCACAAAGTAAGAGGCAACTGCTATGGGGCTATGTGAAGAAGATAATGTTTGACTCTAGACATAAACAGGTTAAGATTGTAGTGATTGAGGAAACACACTTTGGAGAGTCGATTCCACAAAGTACAGGGCACAGTTTATGGGGTTATGTGAAGAAGATAATGTTTGACTCTAGACATAAACAGGTTAAGATTGTAGTGATTGAGGAAACACACTTTGAGAGTCGACCTACACAAAGTAATAGGCACAGTTTATGGGGCCATGTGAAGAAGATAATGTCTGACTCTAGACATAAACAGGTTAAGATTGTAGTGATTGAGGAAACACACTTTGAGAGTCGATTCCACAAAGTAATAGGCACAGTTTAAGTTATGTGAAGAAGATAATGTTTGACTCTAGACATAAACACGTTAAGATTGTAGTGATTGAGGAAACACACTTTGAGAGTCGATTCCACAAAGTAAGAGGCACAGTTTATGGGGCTAAGGTGTGAAGAAGATAATGTTTGACTCTAGACATAAACAGGTTAAGATTGTAGTGATTGAGGAAACACACTTTGAGAGTCGATTCCACAAAAAGTAAGAGGCACAGTTTATGGGGTTATGTGAAGAAAATAATGTTTGACTCTAGACATAAACAGGTTAAGATTGTAGTGATTGAGGAAACACACTTTGAGAGTCGATTCCACAAAGTAAGAGGCAATAGTTTATGGGTTATGTGAAGAAGATAATGTTTGACTCTAGACATAAACAGGTTAAGATTGTAGTGATTGAGGAAACACACTTTGAGAGTCGATTCCACAAAGTAATAGGCACAGTTTATGGGGTTATGTGAAGAAAATAAGGTTTGACTCTAGACATAAACAGGTTAAGATTGTAGTGATTGAGGAAACACACTTTGAGAGTCGATTCCACAAAGTAAGAGGCACAGTTTATGGGGTTATGTGAAGATAATGTTTGACTCTAGACATAAACAGGTTAAGATTGTAGTGATTGAGGAAACACACTTTGAGAGTCGATTCCACAAAGTAATAGGCACAGTTTATGGGGTTATGTGAAGAAGATAATGTTTGAGTTCAGATATGAACAGCTTAAGATTGTAGTGATTTTGAGGAAACACACTTTGAGAGTCGATTCCACAAAGTAATAGGCACAGTTTATGGGGCTATGTGAAGAAGATAATGTATGACTCTAGACATAAACAGGTTAAGATTGTAGTGATTGAGGAAACACACTTTGAGAGTCAGATTCCACAAAGTAAGAGGCACAGTTTATGGGGTTATGTGAAGAAGATAATGTTTGACTCTAGACATAAACAGGTTAAGATTGTAGTGATTGAGGAAACACACTTTGAGAGTCGATTCCACAAAATAGGAGGCACAGTTTATGGGGTTATGTGAAGAAGATAATGTTTGACTCTAGACATAAACAGGTTAAGATTGTAGTGATTGAGGAAACACACTTTGAGAGTCGATTCCACAAAGTAATAGGCACAGTTTATGGGGTTATGTGAAGAAGATAATGTTTGACTCTAGACATGAACAGTTTAAGATTGTAGTGATTGAGGAAACACACTTTGAGAGTCGATTCCACAAAGTAATAGGCACAAGCCAGGCTATTTGAAGAAGATAATGTTTGACTCTAGACATAAACAGGTTAAGATTGTAGTGATTGAGGAAACACACTTTGAGAGTCGATTCCACAAAGTAATAGGCACAGTTTATGGGGTTATATGAAGAAGATAATGTTTGACTCCTTTTAGACATAAACAGGTTAAGATTGTAGTGATTGAGGAAACACACTTTGAGAGTCGATTCCACAAAGTAATAGGCACAGTTTATGGGGTTATATGAAGAAGATAATGTTTGACTCTAGACATAAACAGGTTAAGATTGTATATTGAGGAAACACACTTTGAGAGTCGATTCACAAAGTAATAGGTAACAGTTGTGGTTATATGAAGAAGATAATGCTTGGACTCTAGACATAGAAACAGGTTAAGATCTAGTGATTGAGGAAACACACTTTTAGAGTCGATTCCACATAGAGTAATAGGCACAGTTTATGGAGTTATGTGAAGAAGATAATGTTTGACTCTAGACATAATCACGTTAAGATTGTACTGATTGAGGAGACACACTTTGAGAATCGATTCCACATAGTAATAGGCACAGTTTATGGGGTTAAGTGAAGAAGATAATGTTTGACTCTAGACATGAACAGTTTAAGATTGTAGTGATTGAGAACACACTTTGAGAGTCGATTCCACAAAGTAAGAGGCACCGTTTTATGGGGCTATGTGAAGAAGATAATGTTTGAATTCTAGACATAAACAGGTTAAGATTGTAGTGATTGAGGAAACACACTTTGAGTCGATTCCACAAAGTAATAGGCACAGTTTATGGGGTTATGTGAAGAAGATAATGTTTGACTCTAGACATAAACAGGTTAAGATTGTAGTGATTGAGGAAACACACTTTGAGAGTCGATTCCACAAAGTAATAGGCACAGTTTATGGGGCTATGTGAAGAAGATAATGTTCGACTCTAGACATAAACAGGTTAAGATTGTAGTGATTGAGGAAACACACTTTGAGTCGATTCCACAAAGTAATAGGCACAGTTTATGGGGTTACAGAAGAAGATAATGTGTTTCTGACTCTAGACATAAACACGTTAAGATTGTAGTGATTGAGGAAACACACTTTGAGAGTCGATTCCACAAAGTAAGAGGCAATGTTTATGGGGTTATGTGAAGAAGATAATGTTTGACTCTAGACATAAACAGGTTAAGATTGTAGTGATTGAGGAAACACACTTTGAGAGTCGATTCCACAAAGTAAGAGGCAAAGTTTATGGGGTTAAGTGAAGAAGATAATGTTTGACTCTAGATATAAACAGGTTAAGATTGTAGTGATTGAGGAAACACACTTTGAGAATCGATTCCACAAAGTAATAGGCACAGTTTATGGGGCTATGTGAAGAAGATAATGTTTGACTCTAGAGCAAACAGGTTAAGATTGTAGTGATTGAGGAAACACACTTTGAGAGTCGATTCCACAAAGTAAGAGGCACTGTTTATGGGGTTATGTGAAGAAGATAATGTTTGACTCTAGACATAAACAGGTTAAGATTGTAGTGATTGAGGAAACACACTTTGAGAGTCGATTCCACAAAGTAATAGGCACAGTTTATGGGGCTATGTGAAGAAGATAATGTTTGACTCTAGACATAAACAGGTTAAGATTGTAGTGATTGAGGAAACACACTTTGAGAGTCGATTCCACAAAGTAATAGGCACAGTTTATGGGGCTGTGTGAAGAAGATAATGTTTGACTCTAGACATAAACAGGTTAAGATTGTAGTGATTGAGGAAACACATTTTGAGAATCGATTCCACAAAGTAATAGGCACAGTTTATGGGGCTATGTGAAGAAGATAATGCTTGACTCTAGACATAAAGAGGTTAAGATTGTAGTGATTGAGGAAACACACTTTGAGAGTCGATTCCACAAAGTAAGAGGCACAGTTTATGGGGTTATGTGAAGAAGATAATGTTTGACTCTAGACATAAACAGGTTAAGATTGTAGTGATTGAGGAAACACACTTTGAGAGTCGATTCCACAAAGTAAGAGGCACAGTTTATGGGGTTATGTGAAGAAGATAATGTTTGACTCTAGACATAAACAGGTTAAGATTGTAGTGATTGAGGAAACACACTTTGAGAGTCGATTCCACAAAGTAAGAGGCACAGTTTATGAGGTTATGTGAAGAAGATAATGTTTGACTCTAGACATAAACAGGTTAAGATTGTAGTGATTGAGGAAAACACACTTTGAGAGTCTATTCCACAAAGTAAGAGGCAGAGTTTATGGGGTTATGTGAAGAAGATAATGTTTGACTCTAGACATAAACAGGTTGAGATTGTAGTGATTGAGGAAACACATTTTGAGAGTCGATTCCACAAAGTAATAGGCACAGTTTATGGGGTTATGTGAAGAAGATAATGTTTGACTCTAGACATAAACAAGTTAAGATTGTAGTGATTGAGGAAACACACTTTGTGAGTTGATTCCACAAAGTAATAGGCCCAGTTTATGGGGCTATGTGAAGAAGATAATGTATGACTCTAGACATAAACAGGTTAAGATTGTAGTGATTGAAGAAACACACTTTGAGAGTCGATTCCACAAAGTAATAAGCACAGTTTATGGGGCTATGTGAAGAAGATAATGTATGACTCTAGACATAAACAGGTTAAGATTGTAGTGATTGAGGAAACACACTTTGAGAGTCGATTCCACAAAGTAAGAGGCACAGTTTATGGGGTTATGTGAAGAAGATAATGTTTGACTCTAGACATAAACAGGTTAAGATTGTAGTGATTGAGGAAACACACTTTGAGAGTCGATTCCACAAAGTAAGAGGCACAGTTTATGGGGTTATGTGAAGAAGATAATGTATGACTCTAGACATAAACAGGTTAAGATTGTAGTGATTGAGGAAACACACTTTGAGAGTCGATTCCACAAAGTAATAGGCACAGTTTATGGGGCTATGTGAAGAAGATAATGTATGACTCTAGACATAAACAGGTTAAGATTGTAGTGATTGAGGAAACACACTTTGAGAGTCGATTCCACAAAGTAATAGGCACAGTTTATGGGGTTATGTGAAGAAGATAATGTTTGACTCTAGACATAAACAGGTTAAGATTGTAGTGATTGAGGAAACACACTTTGAGAGTCGATTCCACAAAGAAAGAGGCACAGTTTATGGGGCTATGTGAAGAAGATAATGTTTGACTCTAGACATAAACAGGTTAAGATTGTAGTGATTGAGGAAACACACTTTGAGAGTCAATCCCACAAAGTAAGAGGCAAAGTTTATGGGGTTATATAAAGAAGATAATGTTTGACTCTAGACATAAACAGGTTAAGATTGTAGTGATTGAGGAAACACACTTTGGAGAGTCGATTCCACAAAGTAAGAGGCACAGAATATGGGGTTATGTGAAGAAGAAAATGTTTGACTCTGTGACATAAACAGGTTAAGATTGTAGTGATTGAGGAAACACACTTGAGAGTCGATTCCACAAAGTAATAGGCACAGTTTATGGGGTTATGAGAAGATGATAATATATGACTCTAGATATAAACAGGTTAAGATTGTAGGCATTTGAGGAAACACACTTTGAGAGTCGATCTCACAAAGTAATAGGCACAGTTTATGGGGCTATGTGAAGAAGATAATGTATGACTCTAGACATAAACAGGTTAAGATTGTAGTGATTGAGGAAACACACTTTGAGAGTCGATTCCACAAAGTAAGAGGCACAGTTTATGGGGTTATGTGAAGAAGATAATGTTTGACTCTAGACATAAACAGGTTAAGATTGTAGTGATTGAGGAAACACACTTTGAGAGTCGATTCCACAAAGTAAGAGGCACAGTTTATGGGGTTATGTGAAGAAGATAATGTTTGACTCTAGACATAAACAGGTTAAGATTGTAGTGATTGAGGAAACACACTTTGAGAGTCGATTCCATAAAGTAATAGGCACAGTTTATGGGGTTATGTGAAGAAGATAATGTTTGACTCTAGACATAAACAGGTTAAGATTGTAGTGATTGAGGAAACACACTTTGAGAGTCGATTCCACAAAGTAAGAGGCACAGTTTATGGGGTTATGTGAAGAAGATAATGTTTGACTCTAGACATGAACAGGTTAAGATTGTAGTGATTGAGGAAACACACTTTGAGAGTCGATTCCACAAAGTATTAGGCACAGTTTATGGGGTTATGTGAAGAAGATAATGTTTGACTCTAGACATAAACAGGTTAAGATTGTAGTGATTGAGGAAACACACTTTGAGAGTCGATTCCACAAAGTAAGAGGCACAGTTTATGGGGTTATGTGAAGAAGATAATGTTTGACTCTAGACATAAACAGGTTAAGATTGTAGTGATTGAGGAAACACACTTTGAGAGCCTTATTCCACAAAGTAAGAGGCACAGAATATGGGGTTATGTGAAGAAGATAATGTTTGACTCTAGACATAAACAGGTTAAGATTGTAGTGATTGAGGAAACACACTTTGAGAGTCGATTCCACAAAGTAATAGGCACAGTTTATGGGGCTATGTGAAGAAGATAATGTATGACTCTAGACATAAACAGGTTAAGATTGTAGTGATTGGAGGAAACACACTTTGAGAGTCGATTCCACAAAGTAAGAGGCACAGTTTATGGGGTTATGTGAAGAAGATACAGCAGACCTAGACATAAACAGGTTAAGATTGTAGTGATTTAGGAAACACACTTTGAGAGTCGATTCCACAAAGTAAGAGGCACAGTTTATGGGGTTATGTGAAGAAGATAATGTTTGACTCTAGACATAAACAGGTTAAGATTGTATAGATTGAGGAAACACACTTTGAGAGTCGATTCCACAAAGTAATAGGCACAGTTTATGGGGTTATGTGAAGAAGATAATGTTTGACTCTAGACATAAACAGGTTAAGATTGTAGTGATTGAGGGAAACACAATTTGAGAGTCGATTCCACAAAGTAAGAGGCAGAGTTTATGGGGTTATGTGAAGAAGATATTGTTTGACTCAGACATAAACAGATTAAGATTGTAGTGATTGAGGAAACACACTTTGAGAGTCGATTCCACAAAGTAATAGGCACAGTTTATGGGGCTATGTGAAGAAGATAATGTTTGACTCTAGACATAAACAGGTTAAGATTGTAGTGATTGAGGAAACACACTTTGAGAGTCGATTCCACAAAGTAAGAGGCACAGTTTATGGGGTTATGTGAAGAAGATAATGTTTGACTCAGACATAAACAGGTTAAGATTGAGGATGAGGAAACACACTTTGAGAGTCGATTCCACAAAGTAATAGGCACAGTTTATGGGGTTATGTGAAGAAAATAATGTTTGACTCTAGACATAAACAGGTTAAGATTGTAGTGATTGAGGAAACACACTTTGAGAGTCGATTCCACAAAGTAAGAGGCACAGTTTATGGGGTTATGTGAAGAAGATAATGTTTGACTCTAGACATAAACAGGTTAAGATTGTAGTGATTGAGGAAACACACTTTGAGAGTCGATTCCACAAAGTAATAGGCACAGTTTATGGGGTTATGTGAAGAAGATAATGTTTGACTCTAGACATAAACAGATTAAGATTGTAGTGATTGAGGAAACACGCTTGAGAGTATATTCCACAAAGTAAGAGGCACAGTTTATGGGGTTATGTGAAGAAGATAATGTTTGACTCTAGACATAAACAGGTTAAGATTGTAGTGATTTAGGAAACACACTTTGAGAGTCGATTCCACAAAGTAAGAGGCACAGTTTATGGGGTTATGTGAAGAAGATAATGTTTGACTCTACTATAAACAGGTTAAGATTGTAGTGATTGAGGAAACACACTTTGAGAGTCGATTCCACAAAGTAATAGGCACAGTTTATGGGGTTATGTGAAGAAGATAATGTTTGACTCTAGACATAAACAGGTTAAGATTGTAGTGATTGAGGAAACACACTTTGAGAGTCGATTCCACAAAGTAAGAGGCAGAGTTTATGGGGTTATGTGAAGAAGATATTGTTTGACTCTAGACATAAACAGATTAAGATTGTAGTGATTGAGGAAACACACTTTGAGAGTCGATTCACAAAGTAATAGGCACAGTTTATGGGGCTATGTGAAGAAGATAATGTTTGACTCTAGACATAAACAGGTTAAGATTGTAGTGATTGAGGAAACACACTTTGAGAGTCGATTCCACAAAGTAAGAGTCACAGTTTATGGGGCTATGTGAAGAAGATAATGTTTGACTCTAGACATAAACAGGTTAAGATTGTAGTGATTGAGGAAACACACTTTGAGAGTCGATTCCACAGTAATAGGCACAGTTTATGGGGCTATGTGAAGAAGATAATGTTTGACTCTAGACATAAACAGGTTAAGATTGTAGCGATTGAGGAAACACACTTTGAGAGTCGATTCCACAAAGTAATAGGCACAGTTTATGGGGCTATGTGAAGAAGATAATGTTTGACTCTAGACATAAACAGGTTAAGATTGTAGTGATTGAGGAAACACACTTTGAGAGTCGATTCCATAAAGTAATAGGCACAGTTTATGGGGTTATGTGAAGAAGATAATGTTTGACTCTAGACATAAACAGGTTAAGATTGTAGTACCAGGAAACACACTTTGAGAGTCGATTCCACAAAGTAAGAGGCACAGTTTATGGGGTTATGTGAAGAAGATAATGTTTGACTCTAGACATAAACAGGTTAAGATTGTAGTGATTGAGGAAACACACTTTGAGAGTCGATTCCACAAAGTAATAGGCACAGTTTATGGGGTTATGTGAAGAAGATAATGTTTGACTCTAGACATAAACAGATTAAGATTGTAGTGATTGAGGAAACACTTTGAGAGTATATTCCACAAAGTAAGAGGCACAGTTTATGGGGTTATGTGAAGAAGATAATGTTTGACTCTAGACATAAACAGGTTAAGGTTGTAGTGATTGAGGAAACACACTTTGAGAGTCGATTCCACAAAGTAATAAGCACAGTTTATGGGGCTATATGAAGAAGATAATGTATGACTCTAGACATAGACAGGTAAAGATTGTAGTGATTGAGGAAACACACTTTGAGAGAGTCGATTCCACAAAGTAATAGGCACAGTTTATGGGGTTATGTGAAGAAGATAATGTTTGACTCTAGATATAAACAGGTTAAGATTGTAGCGATTGAGGAAACACACTTCTGCAGAGTCGATTCCACAAAGTAATAGGCACAGTTTATGGGGCTATGTGAAGAAGATAATGTATGACTCTAGACATAAACAGGTAAAGATTTCAGTGATTGAGGAAACACACTTTGAGAGTCGATTCCACAAAGTAAGAGGCACAGTTTATGGGGTTATGTGAAGAAGATAATGTTTGACTCTAGATATAAACAGGTTAAGATTGTAGTGATTGAGGAAACACACTTTGAGAGTCGATTCCACAAAGTAAGAGGCACAGTTTATGGGGTTATGTGAAGAAGATAATGTTTGACTCTAGACATAAACAGTTTAAGATTGTAGTGATTGAGGAAACACACTTTGAGAGTCGATTCCACAAAGTAATAGGCACAGTTTATGGGGCTATGTGAAGAAGATAATGTATGACTCTAGACATAAACAGGTTAAGATTGTAGTGATTGAGGAAACACACTTTGAGAGTCGATTCCACAAAGTAATAGGCACAGTTTATGGGGTTATGTGAAGAAGATAATGTTTGACTCTAGACATAAACAGGTTAAGATTGTAGTGATTGAGGAAACACACTTTGAGAGTCGATTCCACAAAGAAAGAGGCACAGTTTATGGGGCTATGTGAAGAAGATAATGTTTGACTCTAGACATAAACAGGTTAAGATTGTAGTGATTGAGGAAACACACTTTGAGAGTCAATCCCACAAAGTAAGAGGCAAAGTTTATGGGGTTATATAAAGAAGATAATGTTTGACTCTAGACATAAACAGGTTAAGATTGTAGTGATTGAGGAAACACACCTTGAGAGTCGATTCCACAAAGTAAGAGGCACAGTTTATGGGGCTCTGTGAAGAAGATAATGTTTGACTCTAGACATAAACAGGTTAAGATTGTAGTGATTGAGGAAACACACTTTGAGAGTCGATTCCACAAAGTAAGAGTACAGTTTATGGGGCTATGTGAAGAAGATAATGCTTGACTCTAGACATAAAACAGGTTAAGATTGGGAGGATTGAGGAAGTACACTTTGAGAGTCGATTCCACAAAGTAAGAGGCACAGTTTATGGGGTTATGTGAAGAAGATAATGTTTGACTCTAGACATAAACAGGTTAAGATTGTAGTGATTGAGGAAACACACTTTGAGAGTCGATTCCACAAAGTAAGAGGCACAGTTTATGGGGCTATGTGAAGAAGATAATGTTTGACTCTAGACATAAACAGGTTAAGATTGTAGTGATTGAGGAAACACACTTTAGAGTCGATTCCACAAAGTAAGAGGCACAGTTTATGGGGCTATGTGAAGAAGATAATGTTTGACTCTAGACATAAACAGGTTAAGATTGTAGTGATTGAGGAAACACACTTTGAGAGTCGATTCTACAAAGTAAGAGGCACAGTTTATGGGTTCATGTGAAGAAGATAATGTTTGACTCTAGACATAAAACAGGTTAAGATTGTAGTGATTGAGGAAACACACTTTGAGAGTCGATTCCACAAAGTAAGGGCACAGTTTATGGGGCTATGTGAAGAAGATAATGTTTGACTCTAGACATAAACAGGTTAAGATTGTAGTGATTGAGGAAACACACTTTGAGAGTCGATTCCACAAAGTAAGAGGCACAGTTTATAGTTATGTGAAGAAGATAATAATGTTTGACTCTAGACATAAACAGGTTAAGATTGTAGTGATTGAGGAAACACACTTTGAGAGTCGATTCCACAAAGTAAGAGGTACAGTTTATGGGGGCTATGTGAAGAAGATAATGTTTGACTCTAGACATAAACAGGTTAAGATTGTAGTGATTGAGGAAACACACTTTGAGAGTCGATTCCACAAAGTAATAGGCACAGTTTATGGGGTTATGTGAAGAAGATAATGTTTGACTCTAGACATAAACAGGTTAAGATTGTAGTGATTAAGGAAACACACTTGGAGAGTCGATTCCACAAAGTAAGAGGCACAGTTTATGGGGTTATGTGAAGAAGATAATGCTTGACTCTAGACATAAACAGGTTAAGATTGTAGTGATTGAGGAAACACACTTTGAGAGTCGATTCCACAAAGTAAGAGGCATGCTTATGGGCTATGTGAAGAAGATAATGTTTGACTCTAGACATAAACAGGTTAAGATTGTAGTGATTGAGGAAACACACTTTGAGAGTCGATTCCACAAAGTAAGAGGCACAGTTTATGGGGTTATGTGAAGAAAATAATGTTTGACTCTAGACATAAACAGGTTAAGATTGTAGTGATTGAGGAAACACACTTTGAGAGTCGATTCCACAAAGTAAGAGGCACAGTTTATGGGGTTATGTGAAGAAGATAATGTTTCACTCTAGACATAAACAGGTTAAGATTGTAGTGATTGAGGAAACACACTTTGAGAGTCGATTCCACAAAGTAATAGGCACAGTTTATGGGGTTATGTGAAGAAGATAATGTTTGACTCTAGACATAAACAGGTTAAGATTGTAGTGATTGAGGAAACACACTTTGAGAGTCGATTCCACAAAGTAAGAGGCACAGTTTATGGGGCTATGTGAAGAAGATAATGTTTGACTCTAGACATAAACAGGTTAAGATTGTAGTGATTGAGGAAACACACTTTGAGAGTCGATTCCACAAAGTAAGAGGCACAGTTTATGGGTTTATGTGAAGAAGATAATGTTTGACTCTAGACATAAACAGGTTCAGATTGTAGTGATTGAGGAAACACACTTTGAGAGTCGATTCCACAAAGTAATAGGCACAGTTTATGGGGTTATGTGAAGAAGATAATGTTTGACTCTAGACATAAACACGTTAAGATTGTAGTGATTGAGGAAACACACTTTCAGAGTCGATTACACAAAGTAAGAGGCACAGTTTATGGGGCTATGTGAAGAAGATAATGTTTGACTCTAGACATAAACAGGTTAAGATTGTAGTGATTGAGGAAACACACTTTGAGAGTCGATTCCACAAAGTAAGAGGCACAGTTTATGGGGCTATGTGAAGAAGATAATGTTTGACTCTAGACATAAACAGGTTAAGATTGTAGTGATTGAGGAAACACACTTTGAGAGTCGATTCCACAAAGTAAGAGGCACAGTTTATGGGGTTATGTGAAGAAGATAATGTTTGACTCTAGACATAAACAGGTTAAGATTGTAGTGATTGAGGAAACACACTTTGAGAGTCGATTCCACAAAGTAATAGGCACAGTTTATGGGGTTATGTGAAGAAGATAATGTTTGACTCTAGACATAAACACGTTAAGATTGTAGTGATTGAGGAAACACACTTTGAGAGTCGATCCCACAAAGTAAGAGGCACAGTTTATGGGGTTATGTGAAGAAGATAATGTTTGACTCTAGACATAAACACGTTAAGATTGTAGTGATTGAGGAAACACACTTTGAGAGTCGATTCCACAAAGTAATAGGAACAGTTTATGGGGTTATGTGAAGAAGATAATGTTTGACTCTAGACATAAACACGTTAAGATTGTAGTGATTGAGGAAACACACTTTGAGAGTCGATTCCACAAAGTAAGAGGCACAGTTTATGGGGCTATGTGAAGAAGATAATGTTTGACTCTAGACATAAACAGGTTAAGATTGTAGTGATTGAGGAAACACACTTTGAGAGTCGATTCCACAAAGTAAGAGGCACAATTTATGGGGCTATGTGAAGAAGATAATGTTTAACTCTAGACATAAACAGGTTAAAGATTGTAGTGATTGAGGAAATACACTTTGAGAGTCGATTCACAAAGTAAGAGGCACAGTTTATGGGGTTATGTGAAGAAGATAATGTTTGATTCTAGTCATAAACAGGTTAAGATTGTAGTGATTGAGGAAACACACTTTGAGAGTCGATTCCACAAAGTAAGAGGCACAGTTTATGGGGCTATGTGAAGAAGATAATGTTTGACTCTAGACATAAACAGGTTAAGATTGTAGTGATTGAGAAACACACTTTGAGTGTCGATTCCACAAAGTAAGAGGCACAGTTTATGGGGCTATGTGAAGAAGAAAATGTTTGACTCTAGACATAAAGAGGCTAAGATTGTAGTGATTGAGGAAACACACTTTGAGAGTCGATTCCACAAAGTAAGAGGCACAGTTTATGGGGTTATGTGAAGAAGATAATGTTTGATTCTAGACATAAACAGGTTAAGATTGTAGTGATTGAGGAAACACACTTTGAGAGTCGATTCCACAAAGTAAGAGGCACAGTTTATGGGGCTATGTGAAGAAGATAATGTTTGACTCTAGACATAAACAGGTTAAGATTGTAGTGATTGAGGAAACACACTTTGAGAGTCGATTCCACAAAGTAAGAGGCACAGTTTATGGGGCTATGTGAAGAAGATAATGTTTGACTCTAGACATAAAGAGGCTAAGATTGTAGTGATTGAGGAAACACACTTTGAGAGTCGATTCCACAAAGTAAGAGGCACAGTTTATGGGGTTATGTGAAGAAGATAATGTTTGATTCTAGACATAAACAGGTTAAGATTGTAATGATTGAGGAAACACACGTTGAGAGTCGATTCCACAAAGTAAGAGGCACAGTTTAATGGGCTATGTGAAGAAGATAATGTTTGACTCTAGACATAAACAGGTTAAGATTGTAGTGATTGAGGAAACACACTTTGAGAGTCGATTCCACAAAGTAAGAGGCACAGTTTATGGGGCTATGTGAAGAAGATAATGTTTGAATCTAGACATAAACAGGTTCAGATTGTATTGATTGAGGAAACACACTTTGAAGTATATTCCACAAAGTAAGAGGCACAGTTTATGGGGCTATGTGAAGAAGATAATGTTTGACTCTAGACATAAACAGGTTAAGATTGTATTGATTGAGGAAACACACTTTGAGAGTCGATTCCACAAAGTAAGAGTCACAGTTTATGGGGCTATGTGAAGAAGATAATGTTTGACTCTAGACATAAACAGGTTAAGATTGTAGTGATTGAGGAAACACACTTTGAGAATCGATTCCACAAAGTAGAAGCACAGTTTATGGGGTTATGTGAAGAAGATAATGTTTGACTCTAGACATAAACAGGTTAAGATTGTAGTGATTGAGGAAACACACTTTCAGAGTCGATTCCACAAAGTAAGAGGCACAGTTTATGGGGTTATGTGAAGAAGATAATGTTTGACTCTAGACATAAACAGGTTAAGATTGTAGTGATTGAGGAAACACACTTTGAGAGTCGATTCCACAAAGAGTAAGAGGCACAGTTTATGGGGTTATGTGAAGAAGATAATGTTTGACTCTAGACATAAACAGGTTAAGATTGTAGTGATTGAGGAAACACACTTTGAGAGTCGATTCCACAAAGTGATAGGCACAGTTTATGGGGCTATGTGAAGAAGATAATGCTTGACTCTAGACATAAACACGTTAAGATTGTAGTGATTGAGGAAACACACTTTGAGAGTCGATTCCACAAAGTAATAGGCACAGTTTATGGGGTTATGTGAAGAAGATAATGTTTGACTCTAGACATAAACACGTTAAGATTGTAGTGATTGAGGAAACACACTTTGAGAGTCGATTCCACAAAGTAAGAGGCACAGTTTATTGGGCTATGTGAAGAAGATAATGTTTGACTCTAGATATAAACAGGTTAAGATTGTAGTGATTGAGGAGACACACTTTGAGAGTCGATTCCACAAAGTAAGAGGCACAGTTTATGGGGCTATGTGAAGAAGATAATGTTTGACTCTAGACATAAACAGGTTAAGATTGTAGTGATTGAGGAAATACACTTTGAGAGTCGATTCCACAAAGTAAAAGAGGCACAGTTTATGGGGTTATGTGAAGAAGATAATGTTTTATTCTAGACATAAACAGGTTAAGATTGTAGTGATTGAGGAAACACACTTTGAGAGTCGATTCCACAAAGTAAGAGGCACAGTTTATGGGGCTATGTGAAGAAGATAATGTTTGACTCTAGACATAAACAGGTTAAGATTGTAGTGATTGAGGAAACACACTTGAGAGTCGATTCCACAAAGTAAGAGGCACAGTTTATGGGGCTATGTGAAGAAGATAATGTTTGACTCTAGACATAAAGAGGCTAAGATTGTAGTGATTGAGGAAACACACTTTGAGAGTCGATTCCACAAAGTAAGAGGCACAGTTTATGGGGTTATGTGAAGAAGATAATGTTTGATTCTAGACATAAACAGGTTAAGATTGTAGTGATTGAGGAAACACACTTTGAGAGCGATTCCACAAAGTAGGAGGCACAGTTTATGGGGCTATGTGAAGAAGATAATGTTTGACTCTAGACATAAACAGGTTAAGATTGTAGTGATTGAGGAAACACACTTTGAGAGTCGATTCCACAAAGTAAGAGGCACAGTTTATGGGGCTATGAAGAAGATAATGTTTGACTCTAGACATAAAGAGGCTAAGATTGTAGTGATTGAGGAAACACACTTTGGAGAGTCGATTCCACAAAGTAAGAGGCACAGTTTATGGGGTTATGTGAAGGATAATGTTTGATTCTAGACATAAACAGGTTAAGATTGTAATGATTGAGGAAACACACGTTGAGAGTCGATTCCACAAAGTAAGAGGCACAGTTTATGGGGCTATGTGAAGAAGAATAATGTTTGACTCTAGACATAAACAGGTTAAGATTGTAGTGATTGAGGAAACACACTTTGAGAGTCGATTCCACAAAGTAAGAGGCACAGTTTATGGGGCTATGAAGAAGATAATGTTTGACTTTAGACATAAAGAGGCTAAGATTGTAGTGATTGAGGAAACACTGAGAGTCGATTCCACAAAGTAATAGGCACAGTTTATGGGGTTATGTGAAGAAGATAATGTTTGATTCTAGACATAAACAGGTTAAGATTGTAATGATTGAGGAAACACACGTTGAGAGTCGATTCCACAAAGTAAGAGGCACAGTTTATGGGGCTATGTGAAGAAGAATAATGTTTGACTCTAGACATAAACAGGTTAAGATTGTAGTGATTGAGGAAACACACTTTGAGAGTCGATTCCACAAAGTAAGAGGCACAGTTTATGGGGCTATAAGTGAAGAAGATACTGTTTGACTCTAGACATAAACAGGTTAAGATTGTAGGATTGAGGAAACACACTTTGAGAGTCGATTCCACAAAGTAAGAGTCACAGTTTATGGGGCTATGTGAAGAAGATAATGTTTGACTCTAGACATAAACAGGTTAAGATTGTAGTGATTGAGGAAACACACTTTGAGAATCGATTCACAAAGTAAGAGGCACAGTTTATGGGGTTATGTGAAGAAGATAATGTTTGACTCTAGACATAAACAGGTTAAGATTGTAGTGATTGAGGAAACACACTTTGAGAGTCGATTCCACAAAGTAAGAGGCACAGTTTATGGGGTTATGTGAAGAAGATAATGTTTGACTTAGACATAAACAGGTTAAGATTGTAGTGATTGAGGAAACACAATTTGAGAGTCGATTCCACAAAGGAAGAGGCACAGCTTATGGGGTTATGTGAAGAAGATAATGTTTGACTCTAGACATAAACAGGTTAAGATTGCAGTGATTGAGGAAACACACTTTGAGAGTCGATTCCACAAAGTAATAGGCACAGTTTATGGGGCTATGTGAAGAAGATAATGTTTGACTCTAGACATAAACACGTTAAGATTGTAGTGATTGAGGAAACACACTTTGAGAGTCGATTCCACAAAGTAATAGGCACAGTTTATGGGGTTATGTGAAGAAGATAATGTTTGACTCTAGACATAAACACGTTAAGATTGTAGTGATTGAGGAAACACACTTTGAGAGTCGATCCCACAAATTAAGAGGCACAGTTTATGGGGTTATGTGAAGAAGATAATGTTTGACTCTAGACATAAACAGGTTAAGATTGTAGTGATTGAGGAAACACACTTTGAGAGTCGATTCCACAAAGTAATAGGCACAGTTTATGGGGTTATGTGAAGAAGATAATGTTTGACTCTAGACATAAACAGGTTAAGATTGTAGTGATTGAGGAAACACACTTTGAGAGTCGATTCCACAAAGTAAGAGGCACAGTTTATGGGGCTATGTGAAGAAGATAATGTTTGACTCTAGACATAAACAGGTTAAGATTGTCGTGATTGAGGAAACACACTTTGAGAGTCGATTCCACAAAGTAAGAGGCACAGTTTATGGGGTTATGTGAAGAAGATAATGTTTGACTCCAGACATAAACAGGTTAAGATTGTAGTGATTGAGGAAACACACTTTGAGAGTCAATTCCACAAAGTAAGAGTCACAGTTTATGGGGCTATGTGAAGAAGATAATGTTTGACTCTAGACATAAACAGGTTAAGATTGTAGTGATTGAGGAAACACACTTTGAGAGTCGATTCCACAAAGTAAGAGGCACAGTTTATGGGGCTATGTGAAGAAGATAACGTTTGACTCTAGACATAAACAGGTTAAGAATGTAGTGATTGAGGAAACACACTTTGAGAGTCGATCCCACAAAGTAAGAGGCACAGTTTATGGGGTTATGTGAAGAAGATAATGTCTGACTCTAGACATGAACAGGTTAAGATTGTAGTGATTGAGGAAACACACTTTGAGAGTCGATTCCACAAAGTAATAGGCACAGTTTATGGGGTTATGTGAAGAAGATAATGTTTGACTCTAGACATAAACACGTTAAGATTGTAGTGATTGAGGAAACACACTTTGAGAGTCGATTCCACAAAGTAAGAGGCACAGTTTATGGGGTTATGTGAAGAAGATAATGATGACTCTAGACATAAACACGTTAAGATTGTAGTGATTGAGGAAACACACTTTGAGAGTCGATTCCACAAAGTAAGAGGCACAGTTTATGGGGCTATGTGAAGAAGATAATGTTTGACTCTAGACATAAACAGGTTAAGATTGTAGTGATTGAGGAAACACACTTTGAGAGTCGATTCCACAAAGTAATAGGCACTGTTTATGGGGTTATGTGAAGAAGATAATGTTTGACTCTAGACATAAACACGTTAAGATTGTAGTGATTGAGGAAACACACTTTGAGAGTCGATCCCACAAAGTAAGAGGCACAGTTTATGGGGCTATGTGAAGAAGATAATGTTTGATTCTAGACATAAACAGGTTAAGATTGTAGTGATTGAGGAAACACACTTTGAGAGTATATTCCACAAAGTAAGAGGCACAGTTTATGGGGCTATGTGAAGAAGATAATGTTTGACTCTAGACATAAACAGGCTAAGATTGTAGTGATTGAGGAAATACACTTTGAGAGTCGAGTCCACAAAGTAATAGGCACAGTTTATGGGGTTATGTGAAGAAGATAATGTTTGACTCTAGACATAAACAGGTTAAGATTGTAGTGATTGAGGAAACACACTTTGAGAGTCGATTCCACAAAGTAAGAGGCACAGTTTATGGGGCTATGTGAAGAAGTTAATGTTTGACTCTAGACATAAACAGGTTAAGATTGTAGTGATTGAGGAAACACACTTTGAGAGTCGAGTCCACAAAGTAATAGGCACAGTTTATGGGGTTATGTGAAAAAGATAATGTTTGACTCTAGACATAAACAGGTTAAGATTGTAGTGATTGAGGAAACACACTTTGAGAGTCGATTCCACAAAGTAAGAGGCACAGTTTATGGGGCTATGTGAAGAAGATAATGTTTGACTCTAGACATAAACAGGTTAAGATTGTAGTGATTGAGGAAGCACATTTTAAGTGTCGATTCCACAAAGTAAGAGGCACAGTTTATTGGGCTATGCGAAGAAGATAATGTTTGATTCTAGACATAAACATGTTAAGATTGTAGTGATTGAGGAAACACACTTTGAGAGTATATTCCACAAAGTAAGAGGCACAGTTTATGGGGTTATGTGAAGAAGATAATGTTTGACTCTAGACATAAACAGGTTAAGATTGTATTGATTGAGGAAACACACTTTGAGAGTCGATTCCACAAAGTAAGAGTCACAGTTTATGGGGCTATGTGAAGAAGATAATGTTTGACTCTAGACATAAACAGGTTAAGATTGTAGTGATTGAGGAAACACACTTTGAGAGTCGATTCCACAAAGTAAGAGGCACAGTTTATGAGGTTATGTGAAGAAGATAATGTTTGACTCTAGACATAAACAGGTTAAGATTGTAGTGATTGAGGAAACACACTTTGAGAGTTGATTCCACAAAGTAATAGGCACAGTTTATGGGGTTATGTGAAGAAGATAATGTTTGACTCTAGACATAAACAGGTTAAGATTGTATTGATTGAGGAAACACACTTTGAGAGTCGATTCCACAAAGTAAGAGTCACAGTTTATGGGGCTATGTGAAGAAGATAATGTTTGACTCTAGACATAAACAGGTTAAGATTGTAGTGATTGAGGAAACACACTTTGAGAGTTGATTCCACAAAGTAATAGGCACAGTTTATGGGGTTATGTGAAGAAGATAATGTTTGACTCTAGACATAAACAGGTTAAGATTGTATTGATTGAGGAAACACACTTTGAGAGTCGATTCCACAAAGTAAGAGTCACAGTTTATGGGGCTATGTGAAGAAGATAATGTTTGACTCTAGACATAAACAGGTTAAGATTGTAGTGATTGAGGAAACACACTTTGAGAGTCGATCCCACAAAGTAAGAGGCACAGTTTATGGGGCTATGTGAAGAAGATAATGTTTGACTCTAGACATAAACAGGTTAAGATTGTAGTGATTGAGGAAGCACACTTTGAGAGTCGATCCCACAAAGTAAGAGGCACAGTTTATGGGGCTATGTGAAGAAGATAATGTTTGACTCTAGACATAAACAGGTTAAGATTGTAGTGATTGAGGAAGCACACTTTGAGAGTCGATCCCACAAAGTAAGAGGCACAGTTTATGGGGCTATGTGAAGAAGATAATGTTTGACTCTAGACATAAACAGGTTAAGATTGTAGTGATTGAGGAAACACACTTTGAGAGTTGATTCCACAAAGTAATAGGCACAGTTTATGGGGTTATATGAAGAAGATAATGTTTGACTCTCGACATAAACAGGTTAAGATTGTAGTGATTGAGGAAACACAGTTTGAGAGTATATTCCACAAAGTAAGAGGCACAGTTTATGGGGTTATGTGAAGAAGATAATGTTTGACTCTAGACATAAACAGGTTAAGATTGTATTGATTGAGGAAACACACTTTGAGAGTCGATTCCACAATGTAAGAGTCACAGTTTATGGGGCTATGTGAAGAAGATAATGTTTGACTCTAGACATAAACAGGTTAAGATTGTATTGATTGAGGAAACACACTTTGAGAGTCGATTCCACAAAGTAATAGGCACAGTTTATGGGGTTATGTGAAGAAGATAATGTTTGACTCTAGACATAAACAGGTTAAGATTGTATTGATTGAGGAAACACACTTTGAGAGTCGATTCCACAAAGTAAGAGTCACAGTTTATGGGGCTATGTGAAGAAGATAATGTTTGACTCTAGACATAAACAGGTTAAGATTGTAGTGATTGAGGAAGCACACTTTGAGAGTCGATTCCACAAAGTAATAGGCACAGTTTATGGGGCTATGTGAAGAAGATAATGTTTGACTCTAGACATAAACAGGTTAAGATTGTAGTGATTGAGGAAGCACACTTTGAGAGTCGATTCCACAAAGTAATAGGCACAGTTTATTGGGCTATGTGAAGAAGATAATGTTTGATTCTAGACATAAACAGGTTAAGATTTTAGTGATTGAGGAAACACACTTTGAGAGTATATTCCACAAAGTAAGAGGCACAGTTTATGGGGTTATGTGAAGAAGATAATGTTTGACTCTAGACATAAACAGGTTAAGATTGTAGTGATTGAGGAAACACACTTTGAGAGTCGATTCCACAAAGTAAGAGTCACAGTTTATGGGGCTATGTGAAGAAGATAATGTTTGACTCTAGACATAAACAGTTTAAGATTGTAGTGATTGAGGAAACACACTTTGAGAGTCGATTCCACAAAGTAAGAGGCACAGTTTATGGGGTTATGTGAAGAAGATAATGTTTGACTCTAGACATAAACAGGTTAAGATTGTAGTGATTGAGGAAACACACTTTGAGAGTCGATTCCACAAAGTAAGAGGCACAGTTTATGGGGCTATGTGAAGAAGATAATGTTTGACTCTAGACATAAACAGGTTAAGATTGTAGTGATTGAGGAAACACACTTTGAGATTCGATTCCACAAAGTAAGAGGCACAGTTTATGGGGCTATGTGAAGAAGATAATGTTTGACTCTAGACATAAACAGGTTAAGATTGTAGTGATTGAGGAAACACACTTTGAGAGTTGATTCCACAAAGTAAGAGGCACAGTTTATGGGGCTATGTGAAGAAGATAATGTTTGACTCTAGACATAAACAGGCTAAGATTGTAGTGATTGAGGAAACACACTTTGAGAGTCGAGTCCACAAAGTAATAGGCATTGTTTATGGGGCTATGTGAAGAAGATAATGTTTGATTCTAGACATAAACAGGTTAAGATTGTAGTGATTGAGGAAACACACTTTGAGAGTCGAGTCCACAAAGTAAGAGGCACAGTTTATGGGGTTATGTGAAGAAGATAATGTTTGACTCTAGACATAAACTGGCTAAGATTGTAGTGATTGAGGAAACACACTTTGAGAGTATATTCCACAAAGTAAGAGGCACAGTTTATGGGGCTATGTGAAGAAGATAATGTTTGATTCTAGACATAAACAGGTTAAGATTGTATTGATTGAGGAAACACACTTTGAGAGTATATTCCACAAAGTAAGAGGCACAGTTTATGGGGCTATGTGAAGAAGATAATGTTTGACTCTAGACATAAACAGGTTAAGATTGTATTGATTGAGGAAACACACTTTGAGAGTATATTCCACAAAGTAAGAGGCACAGTTTATGGAGCTATGTGAAGAAGATAATGTTTGATTCTAGACATAAACAGGTTAAGATTGTAGTGATTGAGGAAACACACTTTGAGAGTCGATTCCACAAAGTAAGAGGCACAGTTTATGGGGCTATGTGAAGAAGATAATGTTTGACTCTAGACATAAACAGGTTAAGATTGTAGTGATTGAGGAAACACACTTTGAGAGTCGATTCCACAAAGTAAGAGGCACAGTTTATGGGGCTATGTGAAGAAGATAATGTTTGACTCTAGACATAAACAGGTTAAGATTGTAGTGATTGAGGAAACACACTTTGAGAGTCGATTCCACAAAGTAAGAGGCACAGTTTATGGGGCTATGTGAAGAAGATAATGTTTGACTCTAGATATAAACAGGTTAAGATAGTAGTGAATGAGGAAACACACTTTGAGAGTCGATTCCACAAAGTAAAGGCACAGTTTATGGGGCTATGTGAAGAAGATAATGTTTGACTCTAGACATAAACAGGTTAAGATTGTAGTGATTGAGGAAACACACTTTGAGAGTCGATTCCACAAAGTAAGAGGCACAGTTTATGGGGCTATGTGAAGAAGATAATGTTTGACTCTAGACATAAACAGGTTAAGATTGTAGTGATTGAGGAAACACACTTTGAGAGTTGATTCCACAAAGTAAGAGGCACAGTTTATGGGGCTATGTGAAGAAGATAATGTTTGACTCTAGACATAAACAGGTTAAGATTGTAGTGATTGAGGAAACACACTTTGAGAGTCGATTCCACAAAGTAAGAGGCACAGTTTATGAGGCTATGTGAAGAAGATAATGTTTGACTCTAGACATAAAAAGGTTAAGATTGTAGTGATTGAGGAAACACACTTTGAGAGTATATTCCACAAAGTAAGAGGCACAGTTTATGGGGCTATGTGAAGAAGATAATGTTTGACTCTAGACATAAACAGGTTAAGATTGTAGTGATTGAGGAAACACACTTTGAGAGTATATTCCACAAAGTAAGAGGCACAGTTAATGGGGCTATGTGAAGAAGATAATGTTTGACT
>JBBBDQ010002577.1:0-42500 GCA_037127315.1 Ascarosepion bandense
TATTTTAATGGTAGCATGGTATAAGGACACTGAATATTTATACTTCTAATTATTAAATAATATTTTAATGGTAGGATGGTATAAGGGCTCTGAATATTTATACTTCTTATTATTAAATAATATTTTTTATGGTAGTATAGGTATAAGGGCTCTGAATATTTATACTTCTAATTATTAAATAATATTTTAATGGTAGGATGGTATAAGGACTCTGAATATTTATACTTCTAATTATTAAATAATATTTTAATGGTAGGATGGTATAAGGGCTCTGAATATTTATACTTCTAATTATTAAATAATATTTTAATGGTAGGATGGTATAAGGACACTGAATATTTATACTTCTAATTATTAAATAATATTTTAATGGTAGGATGGTATAAGGACTCTGAATATTTATACTTCTAATTATTAAATAATATTTTAATGGTAGGATGTTATAAGGACACTGAATATTTATACTTCTAATTATTAAATAATATTTTAATGGTAGGATGGTATAAGGACTCTGAATATTTATACTTCTAATTATTAAATAATATTTTAATGGTAGGATGGTATAAGGACACTGAATATTTATACTTCTAATTATTAAATAATATTTTAATGGTAGGATGGTATAAGGGCTCTGAATATTTATACTTCTAATTATTAAATAATATTTTTTATGGTAGGATGGTATAAGGACACTGAATATTCAATCTTTCTAATGAAGGAGGACGTTGATGGAACATGTGACAACTTCCAATATACAGAACTTTCTATTAATAATTCTTCCTTTCGAAACGAACTTTATTTCAATCAACAATCCGTAGAACATTTGGCATTCTCTACAGTCTCTGGGAGAAAACTCTTTTTCTTTCTTCACACTTGTTCACAGTTATATGCATGCTTTTCTCTGACTATTTTATATTTGTTAATATATGTCTATATTGGTTACAATTGGTGTGGCTATTCTATTTCTTGAGTCTTGAGATTATCTAATCACACTAGACTAAACTATCGCCCGGTTCACACTCCACCCACCTCTATTGAACAGGTGAAGAGGCTCATCCCTTGTTTCCTGTTTAGGATGCGGTTTCCGGTTTTCTCTTTTCCAATCTTCTCAGTTTTTTTTTCAATTGGAGTAGATAGACTAAACTATCGCCCGGTTCACACTCCACCCACGTCTATTGAACAGGTGAAGAGGCTCATCCCTTGTTTCCTGTTTAGGATGCGGTTTCCGGTTTTCTCTTTTCCAATCTTCTCACTTTTTTTTTCAATTGGAGTAGATAGACTAAACTATCGCCCGGTTCATACTCCACCCACGTCTATTGAACAGGTGAAGAGGCTCATCCCTTGCTCCCTGTTTAGGATGTGGTTTCCGGCTTTCTCCTTTCCAATCTTTTCAGTCCTATGTAGCCCCCTGCACATCAGTGGCGTTTCCGCCTTGCTCGGGGTGATATGATTAGAAAAATATATAAATATTGTGTTTCTGAAATAATTTAGAGACCAAATCAGCGTAATTGGTACATTTATAATGTCTTGTGCCAGACGTGATCACAAATTATTGACAAAGCCCTTTACAAGCTCAAATCAGACTTGCACTGAGTTGGAACGACCTTAGAAATGTGTATACTTACGTTATTGTTGAAGGTTTAAGTTTGGTTTTAATGGTCGAGCTCAAGTCAGTCTTCTGCTCTACATAAGAATTTACTCGTCAGTGGATCGGGTAAACGAACGTGCTCCAGCGGGGGTGTATTTTATATGTTGTGTTGCATCTTAGAGCAAAGGGAAGAAAAAGTGAGAAGATGTATAATGATTATCTTTTTTATGTTACTACCCCACTTGGCTTTGTTAAACGCCGTTTAGGTGGCGCTGTTTAATCAGCGCCACCTAAACGGCGTTTAACAAAGCCAAGTGGGGTAGTAACATTTTCGGTTACTTTATTACTCGTGCCATGAGAAAATGTATTTATTATTATTAATTTTATTTTATTTTCTAGACAATGCATTCGCAATTTTTCCTAAATATTGCCGCTATTCTTAACAGAAGATGAAAAGTATTAACAGTGATGTATGCAAAATGCATTCGTTTTGCAAACGAAATATAAACCCGCTGACCTTCTTCCCGAAAGCTAAAGTAAACGAATGAGTATTTGTAAAATGGATAAAAAAAAAACAACAAAAAACTTTCTCTATTCTCTTTATTTTCCAGAATGACAACTGTTAATTTTCTCGAGAGTTTCTTTAAAACTTTCATATTTCGCTTTCTTTCTTTCTTTATTTTATTTTATTTTTATTTTTATTTTTCGTGGTGATTTAATGTTCCGTTGATCCGCTGGTGTGTGATAATACAGCAGTATTGCGTCCGGGTTGCAGAAGTGCATTCCCGACTCTTTCACAGAAGAGTTCTTTGCTATTTCGCGCTAGATTTGTCATTAAATCTACGTGGGAGAGGCAAAATGAATCAAGTTTATTTCTTCACGGCTGGATGGATCCGAGGCATTGAATGAAGCTTTTAGTTATGAATATTTTACTGTCGTTGTTCTTTAGGAATTTTTTAATATTGTTTTCTAATTTTTCTTCGTTCGCCTGCTTTCATTTCGTTACGTTCTGCAAAGTAAATATGAAAAAAAAATCTGCTTTCTTTGTTATGAAAGATCACTTAACTAAACGATCATTTTCAGAGGATCGATTGATGATGCCAATTGAAAAAGAACACAGGCGTGTTAGAAAATTCCGATTTTAAAATCTTTCTCATCATGCATCAATTTAGTCAAAACGCTAATATATATATTGGTATCATTTTGTTGGCTTTTTATTCCTTAAATGTTATTAACCGGTCTATTAAATCTTCATATTTGAAGAAGCACTTCTGGACTACATTTCGTTTATACATACATACATACATACATACATACATACATACATAATAACACTTTTCTCTATTTCTTTCTCTTTTTCTCTTTCTATCTCTATATATATATAATTGTAACTCTTTCTATGTCATTTTCTCTTTCTTTCTATATATATATTTAGATAATCGCAAATCTCTCGCTCTATATTTATACATATATATATATATATTAATGTATCATCGCAACTCTCACTCTTCATATATTTATCTATCATCGCAACTCTTTCTAACTTTCTTTCTTTCTCTTCCTCTCTCTATAGATATACATTTGTATAATCGTAACACTTTCTTTCCCTCTCTCTTTATATATATATATATATATATATATATATATATATAAATATATATATATATATATAGATAGATAGATAGATAGATAGATAGATAGATAGATAGTCATCCGCAGACAGATCTATTTTGCCATATCACAGCTCCTCAGTACGGTTAGACTCAGATTTTTTTTAAGAGTTATGTATCAATTGTACATTGCGACACGGAAATTTCTATGTTTCGAGGTTGAGTCTCATCATCAGACAACGTTGATGTTAGTTGTACAGATGATTTACATTTTAAATTTAGAATTATATATATATATTAATGTATCATCGCAACTCTCACCCTGTCGATACATTTATCTATCATCGAAAAACGTATGCTCTCTCTAAATATGTATATATCATCGCAACTATACAAATATATTTATCGTCGGAACTCTTTCTCTCTCTTTATGTCTCTGTCTCTATATACCATTGTAATTGTTTCATTCTCTATATATTCGCTACTCTTTCTCAGTATATATATATATATATATATATATATATATATAGTGATGATCATCCACGTATACTGTCTTAATATGTATAGGAAAGAATATTAATAAAAAGTTTTGAATTTAAAAATGTACTTTTTTGAACAGTATTTGTTTATTTTTATTATATTTTATATTTCAGACCGTCCTCGGTCCTTCATCAGAAACAAATGATTTTTAAATTTGAATTAGAAACGTATTTCACGATAGCGTCCGGATATTTTTTGTTTACATCACGTGGTGTGTTTGTTCACAACATGCGGCACGTCCGTAGAGAAAGTCTGTTTGTTTTAAAAATAAACAAATACTGTTCAAAAAAGTACATTTTTAAATTCAAAACTTTTTATTAATATTCTTTCCTATATATATATATATATATATATATAATTGGTACGTCTTAGGTACATAGTAGCTTCCCCTATAGGGATAGGGGTCGCATATATATATATATAATATTATGCATATGGTAATGATATATATATATATATATATATATATATATATATATATATATATACACATATATTTCTGGGACCTCTATCCACATAGGGGAAGCTATTATGTGCTATATATATATATATATATATATATATATATATATATAAACCTAATGAGCCAGACGGACCTACCTAGGTTTCACCTAAACGGATCGTCAGGAAATTCCCTGACGATCCGTTTAGGTGAAACCTAGGTAGGTCCGTCTGGCTCATTAGGTTTTTATTTATTATTTCGCTCTACCTAAGTATTGAGCGCTTTTTCTTAGTTGATTACTCGTATCAGGGTTTTTTCTTTGGGCTTCGAGCTGATCTCGGTCCGAATACTTTTGACTGACGTTCATGTAGCTCTATCTTTTTTAAAAACCATTTTTTCCTTCTTTCGATAGCTTTCAAGGAAGGTTTTTCGACACGAGTATAATTTGTACAATCCCACCAATATATATATATATATATATATATATATATATATATATACAAGTGAATAAGGAACGAAGAAAATATTAACAACGTTCATAACATTAATTTAATACAGTGCTCGATATAAAAATACAACTACAAATATTTATTATAAATTATAGCTTAGAATATATGCGTATTATAATCTACTACAAGGTGTACATTTTGTTTCGACATTGAAACACTTTGTTCAAATTCTCACAACTTCCAATTCTGATCTCCCATTTTCTCTACCCCACTTGCCTCTCACACATAATTCGCCAATATAAGGTAAAGAATTTCCATCTCTCATCAATTGGAGTGGATAGACTAATTGGAGTAGATAGACTAATTGGAGTAGATAGACAAATTGGAGTAGATAGACTAATTGGAGTAGATAGACAAATTGGGGTAGATAGACTAATTGGAGTAGATAGACTAATTGGAGTAGATAGACTAATTGGAGTAGATAGACTAATTGGAGTAGATAGACAAATTGGAGTAGATAGACTAATTGGAGTAGATAGACTAATTGGAGTAGATAGACTAATTGGAGTAGATAGACAAATTGGAGTAGATAGACTAATTGGAGTAGATAGACAAATTGGAGTAGATAGACAAATTGGAGTAGATAGACTAATTGGAGTAGATAGACAAATTGGAGTAGATAGACAAATTGGAGTAGATAGACTAATTGGAGTAGATAGACAAATTGGTGTAGATAGGCAAATTGGAGTAGATAGACTAATTGGAGTAGATAGACTAATTGGAGTAGATAGACAAATTGGAGTAGATAGACAAATTGGAGTAGATAGACTAATTGGAGTAGATAGACAAATTGGAGTAGATAGACAAATTGGAGTAGATAGACTAATTGGAGTAGATAGACTAATTGGAGTAGATAGACAAATTGGAGTAGATAGACTAATTGGAGTAGATAGACAAATTGGAGTAGATAGACTAATTGGAGTAGATAGACAAATTGGAGTAGATAGACTAATTGGAGTAGATAGACTAATTGGAGTAGATAGACAAATTGGAGTAGATAGACTAATTGGAGTAGATAGACAAATTGGGGTAGATAGACTAATTGGAGTAGATAGACTAATTGGAGTAGATAGACTAATTGGAGTAGATAGACTTAACTATCGCCCGGTCCACACTCCACCCACGTCTTTTGAATATGTGAAGAGGCTCATCCCTTGTTTCCAGTTTAGGACGTGGTTCCCGGCTTTCTTCTCTTTTTTTCCCCCAATCTTCTTTCACATTTTTTCTTTTCTCTTGTTCTCAATTGGAGTAGATAGACTTATCTATCGCCCGGTTCACACTCCACCCACGACTTTTGAACAGGTGAAGAGGCTCATCCCTTGTTTCCTGTTTAGGATGTGGTTCCCGGCTTTCTTTTTTTCCAATCATTCTACTCTTAAGTAGCCCCATGTGCATCAGTGGCGTCACCGCCTTGCTTGGGGTGATATGTTTAAAAAACAAAAACAAAAAAAAACACTACCTGAAGAGACATTGTTCCTTTCAATGTAAAAAAATGTACACTTTGTAGTAGATGACAATTTTTGCACATGTTCTAATATATATATATGAAATGAATTGTTTGAACATTATTTTTTATCGATACTCATATTTAAGTAGATATTCTGTTTTTAATTAAACAGTATTGATACATATTTATATCTACTGGCCTGATTATTTAGGATAAATTTATATTGCGTAAAAGTGTGCCATTCGGCAGGATTCGAACCTGCGACCCCTATCTACATAGGGGAAGCTACCATTTGATCTGGCAGTGTCTTAGACAGCTCGACCAGGAATGACCTTCGGTCTAAACGAGGTTTTAATCAAGCCTATATAACACATGGATGTAGAGGCATGCCTATTTAAAACGACATTGATTTTGCGGTTATTTTAAAAAGATTAGATTAGATCAAGCAAGCGTCCGTAATACCGTAACCTCGTAGCTTGCATAGAAGGCCAGAGTGCCATACCCTGTCAACACCTCCCTATAGCTAGGGTGATATCACTCGAATCCCCTGACCACCAATATGTATGTCTCCGTCTGTCACTTCTCACTTCGGTTAGATACCTTTTCTTTCTTTACCGTTCTCCCTCCTCTCCTGACTGCTCCCTTCTAGATAGCATTTCTGACAACATAGATAAGACTATTTCCTACCACCCATTCGCTCACATATTTGTATTCGGAGATCTTAACGCCCATCATGCTGAGTGGCGTAAAGACTCTGTTACTGATTCAGCGGGCACCCACGCCATGAACTTTTCCATTACCCAATCCCTTACGCAAGAGGTGGACTTCCCCACACGCTTTCCAAGCACTCCCTCTGGACACGCCTATCTACTAGGTATATGCTTTACCTCTGCATCTGACTCCGGTCAAGTCTCGCAGCTTTGTCCTCTCGGCAACTCCGACCATCCTTTTGTCTCTCTCAATATTTCTTTCCACTCTCACTCAGGAGCCTCCTACCTATAGGACCTCCTACTGCTACCAAAAAGCTGACTGCGACGCCTTTCGCGATTTCCTATGCGACGTCCCCTGGGGAAAAGTGTTTGATCTTCTAGTTGATGACTGTGCCTCTGAGATTTCGTCCTGGATGAAAGCTGACATTGATGCTTCATACTTACCAGGAAGTATTGTCTTCATACTTACCAGGAAGTATTGTCTCAAACCTGCCAGTTCGGTTGCCATTGCCCACAGGAACCACTACCTCCGACCATCCCGGAGACAGTCATCTGATCACAATAGGTGCCTATTCACGTCTGCTCGTAATGATTGCAAGAGAATCCTGAATGACGCCAAGCGGTTGTTTGCCGAGAGAATGAGACAGTGCATAGCTGACCGCAAGTTCGGCTCCAAGGACTATTGGCGATTATGCAAACGTTTGCAGAACAATAGCAAATCCTCTATCCCTCCTTTAATCAATGAATTTGAGGTTCTCACGTCATCTGCGGACAAAGCTGAGTGCTTTGCTCGTAGATTCTCATCCAACTCCACATTTGACTCATCTGGAGTACCCACACCCGGCTTCCCTATTAGAACTGATGCTAAACTGTACGATGTATATATTACCTCGACAGTAGTATCCAGAGTAATTTCAAAACTTGACCACCCATAAGGCGAGCGGTGGTGATGGAATCCCGGTGTTAGTCCTTGAGAAATGTGTTCCTGAACTCTTCCCTGTCCTCTCTAAACTGTATAACTACTGCCTTTCTGCTTCCTGTTTTCCTGCATGCTGGAAGTTCTCTTCTGTCGTTCCTGTATTTAAGAACTCTGGTGAACCCTCGAACCCATCCAACTATCGCTTTATCAGACTTCTACCAATTTTCGGGAAAGTGTTCGAGGCCATAATTAATGCTGAAATAGTTCAACATCTTACTGCCCAGAAACTCTGTTCTGACAGGCAATATGGCTTCCGCTTTGCCAGGTCTACGGCCGACATGCTGACGACCATTACGGAGTACATGTTCCAGGCTCTTGAGGATTCCGGCGAGGCTCGTGCTGTTGCTGTGGACATCTCCAAGGCTTTTGACAGGGTATGGCACTCTGGCCTTCTATGCAACCTACGGGTTACGGTATTACCGGACGCTTGCTTGATCTAATCTAATCTTTTTTAAATAACCGCAAAATGAAGGTCGTTTTAAATAGGCATGCCTCTACATCCTACAGCACAAACGCTGGTGTCCCTCAGGGCTCTATCCTGGGCCCGACGCTCTTCCTTATTTTCATAAATGAGCACCCAGACCAGATCACGAGCCAAGTAGGCATCTACGCAGATGATACCACAATTTACTCCCGCATCAGTGAGAAACACGTCGTCGCGGACAAACATAATCTCGCTGCTGACCTTGAAAAGGATCTACACTCTGTGGTGAATTGGGGCAAGAAGTGGCTTGTCAACTTCAATGCGTCTAAGACCAAGCTGTTGTCTGTCAACCATTACAGGCAACCTCTCCTGTCTCCCATAAGCATGGACCAAGCGATTTTCCCTGAGAGCAATACACTGCACCCCCTCGGCCTTACCCTCTCTTCAGACCTCAAATGGAACCACTACATCGAATCCATAGCTAAATCCACTGCTAAGAAGGTTGGGTCATTATGTCGATCCATGATGTTTTTTCCGCTTGAATCCATCCTGCATATATACAAGTCAACCATCCGTCCATGCATGGAATACTGCTGCCATTTATGGTCAGGGGCCTCTGCCGTTCACCTCAGCGTTCTCGACAGGCTCCAAAGGAGAATCAGTAATGTGATAAATACCGACTTGACGGCTCGACTATAGCCACTTCTCCACCGACGAGGTGTGGCCTCCCTTTGTCTGTTCTATAAATACTTTCATGGCTTCTGCTCAAACAAACTTAAGTCACTGGTGCCTCTGCAACAGGTGTTTACTCGTGCAACCAGACTGGCATCTGGGTCCCACCCATTCACAGTTAGTTTAACCAAATGCAGACAACAATCCTACTCCTGCAGCTTCTTCTCTCGCACTTCCTGCCTGTGGAACTCGCTTTCATATTCTTGCTTTCCTGACAGGTACAACCTCCAGGAATTTAAATGTAACGTCAATACTCATCTCTTAACCACTTAACTAGTTCTTTCTTCACTACCCTGTATATCCTTTCCTTTCTCTCCACCTTTGCAACTGTCATCATGCCTGTATTCCTATCTTTCCCTTGCTCCTTCCTAATTGGTTCGTCTTTCTCTTCACTCTCTTCTAATTAATCTTTTTTACTCTTACGTAGCTCCCTGCACATCAGTGGCGTTACCGCCTTGCCCCAGTGATTAAAAAACAAAAAACAAAAAAAAAAAACCAATCGAACCGCCACTTCTAATCTTCAGTTTCTTTTCCCGCACTTCCCCCCCTGTGAAACTCCCTTCCGTATACTTGCTTCCGGGATAGTTATACTCTCTAAGAGTTTAAGTGCAACATCAATCACCGTCTTTTATCTCTGTGATTCCCATCTTTCACAAAAAAAAAAACATAAATAAATAAATAAAAATAAATAATTTGTGATCAAGCCTCGTATCGCAATCTTAAAGAAGAGGTTCCATTAGGACAGCTTCTTTCTTAAGAACCGCTATTTTGTGAAACAGACTCCCAAGGGGATGTTTCCCTGCCACTCCTGTATCTTGTTCTTCTTTCTCGCTGTCATCACACCTGACGCCCTGCGCACCTGTACTCCGATCATTATCTTATATTTTTCTCCAAGAGCCCCTGTACCTTGTCCTTCTTTCTTTTCGCTATCCTCTCATGTAACGCCTCTGTGCACCTGTATATATATAGTCATCCGCTGACAGATCTGTTTCGCTGTATCACAGCTCATCAGTACGGTTAGACAGCCGATTGCCTTTTACCCATTATTGAAACCCGACCGAATTGGCGTCGGTTGGCGATTCTACCTCTGAGCTATGTTCGGCAGACATTTTGGCGTGTATATTATCATTATACACGCCCAATAGACAGAGTGCTCTAATTCATTATTGAATGAGCGATGCGTACATGCCAGAGTAGCTACTGTTTTTCAAAGTCTCCCATTCTTCCAATATATATATATATATATGTTCATATCTAAATCTGTTCATATCTAATCTTTATATCTGATAGGTTGCTATACTCTGACTAAAAAGTGTTCCTCTAATTTTTTTGAGCAGTATATATATATAGTCATCCGCAGACAGATCTGTTTCGCTGTATCACAGCTCATCAGTACGGTTAGACAGCCGATTGCTTTTTACCCAGGATTGAAACCCGACCGAATTGGCGTCGGTTGGCGATTCTACCTCTGAGCTATGTTCGCTCGGTAGAAGAAGGCAGACATTTTGGCGTGTATATTATCATTATACACGCCCAATAGCTGAGACTGTTCTAATTCATTGCTGAATGATATATATCAAAGGAAGATTGTCCACGTAATGGACTAGTGTTAGAAATTCGAAAGATAAAACAACAAAAGTAATTCTATTGATCCGCAAACTAATAGATAATTATTGAACGAATATATTACAAAGATGATGTAAAAACAGTAAAATAAAGTGGGTCTTCATTTTCTGAGGAATTTTCTTTGTTTGATTTTTTTTCCCATGCTTTGTATAGCCCAAAAGATATGAATGTTTTGCGATATTGAAGGTAAGTAGGGTGCGTTATGTGGGAAGAGATCAGATAATTTTGTTGCTTGCCACGATTACGATTGCAAAGTGATTATAGAAGGTTTTCTGAGCACAACATTTTACTTATATATATATATATATATATATATATATATATATATATATATATATATCAGTATGCTGTGTAGGTATAGAAGAATCCAAAGGAGTATCCTGTACATACAGTATTAGGATAACTCTCTAAGAGAGCTCTAAATATATATGCATATAAACACATATAGAGCAAATACAAGAAAAGTTAAGGCAGACACGTTATTTCTTGATAAATTGGGAGCATGGGATTTTACACGAATCCTTTGTACACTAAAGACGGAAACTGATGATGGTTCGCCTGAAATAGGCCCATGCTTCCGATTTACCATGAAATAACGTGTCTGCCTTAATTTTTCTAATATATATATATATATATATATTTTCTGGTATATATATATTTCTGATATATATAATGGATGGCCCCTCATATTCGAGTATACCCGTCTACCGTGATGTCTAGCAAATTCCTATTGTAGATGCCTGCTCAGGCACACTTGTGTTTGTTCAACACTCACAGAACCCAACTGTGGTTTATACTGCAACAATGCTGAGCGGATCTTAGTTACAGTTTCTAGGAGAGAGCGCGTTATCTAGCGTGAACAACAATCTGAACAAGGCCATTACGCTCAAAGCCTCGGTCACGGTGACTTGTGACTTCAAGCTAGCACAACCATCAACGTCTCCTCAAAGAAAGCCGTCTACCCAGTTTAACTCCCAAGGGTTGGGTCAACCCGGGGTATGATTTTCAGGCCCTTTTCAAAAGTGCCGCACGCTGGCATCGGTCTGGAGGAGGCATCACCTTTCTGACAAATCGACCGTGGTGAAATTCGAACCCGGAACTTCACGTTTCATTAAAGGCGGCTGACAAATTACTGCTTCAAAATTGTCTAAATATCTTATATATTCGAACGATTTCAATCATTATCAAGCCATTATCAAAGGTTATTTTTGTTTTTAACTGAATTTTTAGTCTTTTATACATGTATCTAGATTTTTAAGAATGATTTTATTTTCTAATTTTCCATAACGATCAGCACATTGCGGCCGATAGAGTTTGCTACGTTTATGTGTCTGCATAAAATACATCCTAATTGAGGTTTATTATTGCAAAAGTTATTATAGTTGCTAATTCGTATTTGAAATTGACTCCCCAAAGTTATTTATTAAACAGTGTATATTGTCGGATTTTTTGAAAATTTATTGCACAGAAAATCCGAGCTTACACACATCTTTATCTTTTTCTGAGCTATAAATTTCTACATTCACCAATAAAAAACAGTTTTTCTAAGACAGTTGTCTCATTAAATTTTACCATGTGCTGGTCTGAAAAAACAAAACTAATACAACCTCCTATTCATTAGCCAATCAAGAGCAAGGAAAAAAAATTCAAAAACTTGTTTCTATTTTTCACAATCACATAAATACGCGTGATTTTGCCTTTTCTTTTCAGAGAGCCACAGATCGTCTACCGGACATCAAGTACAGGTGACCTGCATTCTCTTACTCTCTCATCTTCTCTTTCACGCTGGATTCATTGATTCTCCGTCCCCATTTACTGTCAACAAAGAAAGAAAGAACATCACTGCGAGTCACGAGTCACCAAACGTAGTCTTGTCTAGACAACATCTCTTTTAACATAGCAAAATCTACTGCGAAGAAGGTTGGGTCACTATGTCGATCCAGGATGTTTTTTCCACCTGAATCCATCCTGCATATATACAAGTCAACCATCCGTCCGTGCATGGAATACTGCTGCCATTTATGGTCAGAGGCCACTGCCGTTCTCCTCAGTGTTCTTGACAAGCTCCAAAGGAGAGTCTGTAATGTGATAGGTACTGATCTGGCGACTCGACTGCAGTCACTTCCCATCGTCGAAATGTGGCCTCCCTTTGTCTGTTCTATAAATACTTTCATGGCTTCTACTCGAACGAGCTTAAGTCATTGATGCCTCCTCAACAGGTGTTTACTCGTGCAACCAGACTGGCAACTGGGTCCCACCCATTCACAGTCAGGTTAGCCAAATGCAGACGACAATTCTACTCCTGCAGCTTCTTCTCTCGCACTTCCCGCCTCTGGAACTCTCTCCCTTATTCTTGCTTTCCTGACGGCTACAACCTCCAGAAATTTAAATGCAAAGTCAATACTCATCTACTAACCACTGGACTCTAGCTCTCTCCCCACCCCCGTATAACCTTCCCTTTCTCTCCACCTATGTATCTGTCATCGCACCTGCTTTCTATTGTTCCTTTCTAACTAGTCTGTACTCCTCACTCTTTTCTAATTAATCTTTTTACATTTATGTAACCCCCTGCACATCAGTGGCATTTCCCCCTTGCTCGGGGTGAAATGATTAAAAAAAACAAAAAAAAAACGCTCTTTCTTTTACACTGCTCTAATTGATTTTCCTCTTTCCAAATGTACATGTCGGCAACAAAACAAAAAAGAGGAACAAAGGCATCATTTCTGCTTTCACTTACACTCAGGATGAACTTGTTCACCTGCTACAATTGTACACACTCACAGCGAAACCCGATTTTATGACAAATACCTTTCTGCTGACTTCAAGAAAACTGAACTCTTAAACACATATTCAAAGAGAAAACTTTATGCAGAACATTGAAACATATATGTTATTTCAAAGCCAAAAAATGTTGTCATTCTTTTCGTTAAATACATTTATATTTAATAATGCAAACGAGACCATTTTATCTTTTGTTCAATTTGTTGATTCTTTCAAATGTGATGGGTTCGGTTATGTTTGACACAAGGCTATTTTGAAAGCAGAGCTGACGCTCCCTACAGTATTATATGTTTATCAACCTGGTCTGCTATTCGAGAAATCTTCGTAACAAAAATGTGTTCTGCGTTTACTAAGATTTCTCGAATGTATAGTCCTCTGCGCGGAATACGTGACTCATTTCGAACTTAATCAGCCCCAAATTACGTCCAACTCAAATACATCGTACTAACATTCTTAGCAGAGGTGCTATTGACAGAATGTTAAAAGAAGCAATAAAATTGTAAACTAAAAGAGAACGCACGAACGAAATTAGCTAGACTATATACCTTTTTTTAATTGTATCACCTCGAGAAAGGCGGTAACCCCATCGATGAGCAGGGGGCTACATAAGAGTAAAAAGATTAAGTAGAAGAGAGTGAAGAGAAGGACGAACCAGTTAGAAAGAAGCAAGAGAAGGATGGGAATACAGGTGTGATGGCAGTTGGAAAGGGGAAGAGAAAATAAAGGATATACGGGGTGGTGAAGAAAGAACTAGAGTCAAGTGGTTAAGAGATGTGTATTGACGTTGCATTTAAATTCCTGGAGGTTGTAGACGTCAGGAAGGCAAGAATATGGAAGCGAGTTTCACAGGCGGGAAATGTGAGAGAAGAAGCTGCAGGAGTAGAATTGCCGTCTGCATTTGGTTAATCTGACTGTGAATGGGTGGGATCCAGTTGCCAATCTGGTGGCACGAGTAAACACATGTTGCAGAGGCACCAGTGACTTAAGTTCGTTGGAGCAGAAGCCATGAAAGTATACATCAAACAAATATTAAAAAATTTAAATTTAAACTTTCTACTTGGCCTCTCATTCATGTGCATCTATCTATCTATCTATCTATCTATCTATCTATCTATCTATCTATCTATCTATCTATCTATCTCTGTTCCTATCTATCTATCTATCTATCTATCTATCTATCTATCTATCTATCTCAGTCTGTTCGTCTATCTATCTATCTATCTATCTATCTATCTAGTCGTCTATCTATCTATCTATCTATCTATCTATCTATCTATCTAATCTATCTCAGTCTGTTCGTATCTATCTATCTATCTATCTATCTATCTATCTATCTATCTCAGTCTGTTCGTATCTATCTATCTATCTATCTATCTATCTATCTATCTATCTATCTATCTCTCTCTCTCTCTCTCTCTCTCTATATATATATATATATATATATATATATATATATATATGTCTTCATTCTGTTCGTATCTATCTATCTATCTATCTATCTATCTATCTATCTATCTATCTATCTATCTATCTAAACATCTGCAGACAAGCCTCTTTCGATGTATCCCATCTTTTCAGTGCAGAAAAATTATCCGTTTCGCTTCAAGCCGAGATCGAAATCCGGCTAATTTTTCATTAGATGAACATCTTACCACTGAGCTATCTGCGTACACGGCATAGTTCGGCAGTTTAAACAAAGGTTATTCACAGGATGTAAACAAACCCCGATGACTGAGAGCGTTCAATTTGATAACCGAATCATACTGCGTTCAATTCAGTAACCAATATATAGATATGCATATATTTATTATTAACTGTGACATTCTTCTTCTTCTTCTTCTTCTTCTTCTTCTTCTTCTTCTATGTACCTTGTCCTTTCAGGATGTAGGCGATCATGGCCTTTCATGTCTCCCTATCGCTGGTGGCTTTTAGCACGCTTTCTCCTGTGACATCTCGTCAACCCCGTTCTTTCCAATACCGGATCATTGTTCACATGCTCGATCCATGATATTCACAGCATCCTTCTGTAGAACCACATTTCAGTTTTTCCTTCATCTTTGATGATATTGTCCAACATTCACAGCCATATTGAAGAACTGACATCACATAGAAATCTAGTATTCTCTTCTTGGTTTCTATTTTTCCTGTGTCTTAATACTTTACTCATCTTCTGGAACGCGCTTTTGCTAATTCGCCTTTGGATCTCTGTTTCGCACTTTCTGTCTTTTGTTAGAACACTTCCCAGATATTTAAATTTTTGTACCTGCTTGATTTTAGTATCCCTATCTGTATTTGACATTTTGGGTTGCCCTTTTTGCTGATGACCATGCATTCGGTTTTCTTCCAGTTTGCTTGTAGTCCTTTCTTGTCATTCTACTCAGCTAACCTCTGTAGGAGATCTTGTTGTTTCCTTTCCGTGTCTGCTGTCAGCACTGTATCATTTTAGTACCTTATGTTATTTAAATTGTGGCCTCCGATGACGAATCCTGGCTTAACTTCTAGGATCCTCAGAATAGTCTCGCTATACAAGTTGAATAGATCCGTGGTTAGTTATCTGATTATTTTTTCTCTCCATAATGTTTCCTGTTTTCTGTCCACAGTATCCCCCACCTGTATTTGGCACTTTGGGCTGCTCTTTTTGCTGATGATCATGCATTCTGTTTTCTTACAGTTTATTTGTAGTCCTTTTTAGTCACTCTCTTCATCTATCTCCTGTAGAAGGTCTTGTGGTTTATTTTCCGTGGAAAAAAAGCTACTACAAAATTGTACATTTTATTTTGATACAAGCAGCATAGCCCCTCGTTGTTCGGGTGTAATGAATGCTTTAAAACTAATCCATGGTCCTAGTGCTCAGACTCTTTGGACGTTGGCACAAAAGACTAAAAAGCAATAGTTTTTTTTGTAATCATTTCACCCCGAGCAAGGCGTAAATGCCACTGTTGTGAAGGGGGCTACATAACTGTAAAAAGATTAATTAGAAGAGAGTGAGGAGTACAGACCAGTTAGAAAAGAGCAATAGAAAGATGAGAATGCAGGTGTGCTGAGAGTTACATAGGCGGAGGGAAAGGGAAGGATATACGGGGTGGGTATAGAGCTAGAAGGTACAGGGGCTCTTGGGGAAAAATATAAGATAATGATCGGAGTACAGGTGCGCAGGGCGTCAGGCGTGATGACAGCGAGAAAGACGAACAAGATACAGGAGTGGCAGGGAAACATCCCCTTGGGAGTCTGTTTCACAAAATAGCGGTTCTTAAGAAAGAAGCTGTCCTAATGGAACCTCTTTTTTAAGATTGCGATACGAGGCTTGATCACAAATTATTTATTTTTATTTATTTATTTATGTTTTTTTTTTTTTGTGAAAGATGGGAATCACAGAGATAAAAGACGGTGATTGATGTTGCACTTAAACTCTTAGAGAGTATAACTATCCCGGAAGCAAGTATACGGAAGGGATTTTCACAGGCGGGAAGTGCGGGAAAAGAAACTGAAGATTAGAAGTGGCGGTTCGATTGTTTTTTTTTTGTTTTTTTTTTTGTTTTTTAATCACTGATGTGCAGGGAGCTATGTAAGAGTAAAAAAGATTAATTAGAAGAGAGTGAAGAGAAAGACGAACCAATTAGGAAGGAGCAAGGGAAAGATAGGAATACAGAAATGATGACAGTTGCAAAGGTGGAGAGAAAGGAAAGGATATACAGGGTAGTGAAGAAAGAACTAGCTAAGTGGTTAATAGATGAGTATTGACATTGCATTTAAATTCTTGGGGGTTGTAGCCATCAGGAAACCAAGAATATGGGAGCGAGTTCCACAGGCGGGAAGTGCGAGAGAAGAAGCCGCAGGAGTAACCTTAGTTTGCATTGGGCTAACCTAACTGTGAATGGGTGCGACCCAGTTGCCAACCTGGTTGCATGAGTAAACATCTGTTGAGGAGGCACCAGTGACTTAAGTTCGTTGGAGCAGAAGCCATAAAAGTATTTATAGAACAGACAAAGGGAGGCCACATTTCGTCGGTGGGGAAATGGCTGCAGTCGATCCGCCAAGTCTGTACCTATCACATTACAGACTCTCCTTTGGAGCCTGTCGAGAACGCTGAGGTGAACGGCAGAGGCCTCTGACCATAAATGGCAGCAGTATTCCATGCACGGACGGATGGTTGACTTGTATATATGCAGGATGGATTCAGGCGGAAAAAACATCCTGGATCGACATAATGACCCAACCTTCTTAGCAGTGGATTTAGCTATGGATTCGATGTAGTGGTTCCATTTGAGGTCTGAAGAGAGGGTAAGGCCGAGGGGGTGCAGTGTATTGCTCTCAGGGAGAATCGCTTGGTCCATGCTTATGGGAGACAGGAGAGGTTGCCTGTAATGGTTGACAGACAACAGCTTGGTCTTAGACGCATTGAAGTTGACAAGCCACTTCTTGCCCCAATTCATCACAGAGTGTAGATCCCGTTCAAGGTCAGTAGCGAGATTATGTCTATCCGCCGCGGCTGGAGTAAATTATGGTGTCATCTGCATAGATGCCTACATGAACCTTGATCTCATCTGGGAGGTCGTTGATGAAAATAAGGAAGAGCGTCGGGTCCAGGATAGAGCCCTGTGGGACACCAGCATTCCTGCTGTAGGATGAAGAGGCATGCCCATTGAAAACGACCTTCATTTTGCAGTTATTGTTTCCAGTTAAAGCGAAACCGTAGATTGAAAGAAAAATGAATGGATGTAAGTCAAATTTTGATTTCCTGGTATCGATATAAGTTTTTTGTCGTAAACTGAATTTTGAAGGCTAAATAAGTCCTCTGAGTAAATGGCATCATGGCTGAGACTAAGAACTACAATTATACCAATTTATACAATTAAACCCGAAGCAAAAACTAAAATAAAAGGACTGAAAAGATACAGGCATACAGGCCTTTTATATATATATATATATATATATATATATATATATATATATATGTATATATTTATTATCGATTTTCTGCACTATTGTAAGAACTGCAACCTTGAAACTTCTGAATATCGTTTCTTATGTCTTTGTCTATGAGTGTATCAAATTTGATTAAAATCGGACCACTCCCTCTATAACCCGATTTTTTCGATTATCGATTTTCGATATTTATCGGGAGTATCTCGACATAAACCCTAGCTAAGAACATTCGAAGACGCTTATAGTACAACTGTGTAAATTTTCAAGAAAATCGGTTCAGTCGTTTCAGAGTCTATAGGTAACGGACACACACACACACACACACACACACACACACACACACACACACACACACACAAATTTCCATTTATAAATAAGTTTAGATTTTCTCACTTATTTTCTCTTTTCTATTCTATTTTTTCAGTATTTTTCCTTTCACGCTTTCGTTTCCTTTTCTTGATTTCTCATCTTCCTCCTTCTTTCTTCTTTCTTTGTTAAATCTTTTTACCTTATACGGAATTTTTTCCCAAAAATGAAAGTAAAGTGTTGTTTTCATAAAATCAAATTTTTAAATAAAATCGTGTATTAACTACCTGATGAGATATTGTTCGAATCAAAATATACAATGTAGTTTTAACGTAATAATTAATAACATATTTAGATTAAGTAACTCCATTTTGAAATTTTTTGACATATCCGAGCTGTAAATCAAGAATTTGTTGACAGATTCTTGATTAGAGATAAAACGCATGGCGTTTATAAGTGGCAAAATTGTACTATTATTAAATCAAATTATTAAATAAAAAAATTCTTTAATAAATTTTGAGGAATTTTGAACAGCTTTCTTTTCCTTTTCTTGATTTCTCATCATCCTTCTTTCTTTCTTCTTTCTTTTTATCGTTATTAGATCTTTATTAAAACCGTTTATTAACTACCTGATGAGACATTGTTCTTTCAATGTCGAATCAAAATATACAATGTAGTTTTAACGTAATAATTAATAATATATATATTAAGTACCTTCACTTTGAAATTTTTTGACATATCCGCGCTGTAAATCAAGAATTTGTTGAAAGATTCTTGATTAGAGATAAAATGCATGGCGTTTATCAGTGACAAAATTGTACTATTATTAAATAAAATTATTAAATAACAAAAATTCTTAAATAAATTTTGAGGAATTTTTAACCGAAACCTTTATTTCGATTACGAGGGTATAATATTCTTATTCCTTGTGCGATGGCTGTTTCCAGTGGCTCAACAGATATAGGCAATGGTTAGTTCAGTGACTTAACAAAAGAGTTGTGGGATTGCAGTATTGTAGTTTGATATGTTTACGGTTATTTGAGGACTTACCATGTTCGTTTTTTTATTGTTATTATTTTAATGACTCGTCTAAAGTATTATTATTAGAGTGTATCAATATATTAAAAAAAAATTATTGTTATTATTAAGTTAATACAAGGTGTCCATAAAGTCCGTGTTCACTTTAAAAAAAATTATGACTTTATTTGTATTTGTGATAGAAACAATCAATAAAAGTATGAGCTTGAACAATTTAACTTGAAAGGTAATAAAGTTTTCAACAGGATGGAGTTTAGACAGTTTCTAAATCAGAAATTTCCTAACAGATGGATCCGAAGAGGGGGACCATTTTATTGGCCTCCACGTTCGCCAGATTTGACTCCATTAGAATTTTTTTTATGGTGACATGTAAAAACAATTGTGTATGCAACCAAACCTGGTTCATTACAATAATTGAAAGCTAAAATAACTAATGTGATTTCAGGTATTTTTTTTTTAATCATCTCACCCCAAGCAAGGCATTCCACTGCCACTATTGCGCATGGGGCTACATAGGGGAAGGTAAAGAGAAGGAGTGGATAGACATAGGGAATGTCAGGAGAAAGGTGACAGATGAGTAAGGATAGCGAGGATGAGGGTCGGGCAGATGGGAAGAGTGCTTGATAGAATGGGAGCAGGTTAGTGTGTTAGGAGGTGTGTATTGACCTTACATTTAAACTCCTGGAGATTGTAGCCGTCGGGGAAGCAATCGTTTGGAAGAGAATTCCACAGTCGGGAAGTGCGAGGAAAGAAACTGTTGGAGTAGAAGTTACGGCTGCATTTTATCGGTAATTACTGTAAATCAGTTGGCAAATGTTTTCCGTAAACTGCAAAATCGTATAACCGTTTTTATTGGAGGAGATAGATCTATCTATCGCCCGGTTCACACTCCACCCATGTCTATTGAACAGGTTAAGAGACTCATCCCTTGTTCCCTGTTTAGGATGTGGTTTTCGGTTTTTCTCTTTTCCAATCTTCTCACTTTGTTTTCTTGTTTTGTTTTTCCAATCTTCTCACTTTGTTTTTTTTTTGTTTTTTTGTTTTCTCTTTTCCTATCTTTTCACTATTACGTAGCCCCCTGCACATCAGTGGCGTTACCGCCTTGCTCGGGGTGATACGATTAAAAAAAAATGATGGAGGACATGTGGAAACCTCAATAAAATTTCAATAAAATCTTCAAAAATATAGATTTACTTCTTTCTCGTCCTTTTAAAAATTATTTCTATCGCAAAAACAAATCTATATAAATAAAAATCTACTTGCCCGTTTGTTACAATCCGCTAATCTAAAAAACAGCTACACCAATAGCTTTGAAATTTTACTATAGCATTTTAATGGAATACCAGCGTGTTTTTATATACCTTTTACATTACAATATTAAAAAAATATATTTTGCAAACTCGATTAGAGCCGAAACAAAAACCTTTCATTTTCAACATGGAGGCCTTCTTGAAGCGTTAATTAAAACTGACCGGGACGATAAAAGCGAGACAGGAGCTTGTCAATCTAAATTTCATTTGTCAGATCTTGCTTTGATGATTGCGAGATGTTACTGTCTTTTGTTTAACCACACATTTCAACAAAAGGGTTCAATAATGTCAATGTAGATCATTCTAAGTAATTTGTGATTCTTCAATGGCATATATATATATATATATATATATATATATATATATATATTAAAAAAGGATTAATTCACGAAATGGCCATTCAACATCTTTGAATTAATCCTTTTTTAATATATATTTGCTCTGTAATATTTTATTACATGGAGCTCTCTTCCTGTATCATTTTTTAATATTAAAATAAAATTTTTAATATTAATTACGATCGGGTTTTTGGAATTTACCTTCCTGCTTTTTTCCCTTGGATTGAAGTATCTGAATTAATATATATATATATATATATATATATATATATATATATGTGTGTGTGTGTGTGTGTGTGTGTGTGTGTGTGTGTGTGTGTGCGTGTGTGTGTTTATATATTCCGGAGGTAGACAAAATAATGGAACAAATATTGAAATTTCAAGCAAATTTATTTCAATATGGAGTAGGATCGCCTTTGACAGTGAGTACCATTTCAATTCTCCGTGGTGTCGACTCGTACAAATTCTTTCCAGTCAACTAAAACAATTTTTTTCGATGATGATGGTGGAACATATCGATTTCTCACTTTTTTTTCTAAAATGAACCATAAATGTTGTTCAATGGTGTTGAGATCTGGGTACTGTGGTGGTGGGAACATTCGAATGTTCCTCGTGCCATTCGCCTACAATTTTAGCTGTATGAATGAGTGCATTATCATCCTGAATGATAGCATTTCCATCCGGAAACAGATCCTAACCCAGAGGGTGAAGTTGATCACTGAAAATTCCTAAATAGTCCCGACTGTTGATTTTAATAAACTTATTTAAATAACATCTGTAAAAAAAACAATTTTAGTGAAAATAAAGTGGAAAAATACTAGACGACCTATGCAAGTCGATTTTCATTGCACTGCCTAAGAAGCAAGATGCGAATGAGTGCGAACTACACCGTACTATTAGCTCAATGAATTACATTAGCAACCTGATCATTCGAATCCTGATGAATAGAGCGAGATAGGACAGGAACAGTGCGGGTTTGTCAAAGATACTGGAACAAGGAACGCCATATTTATGATTAGGATGCTCTCTGAAAGGGCAATACAAACGAAGAAGGACTTGTATCTACGCTTTATTGATTATGCGAAGGTATTCGACAAAATACGCCACAAAGAATTGATGGAGATGCTCAGCAACCTCGACATATTTGGGAAATGTATAAGAGTAATTAAGAATCTCTACTGGCAGCAAACTGCCTGCATACGGACAGGTAACGTTCAGCAGATTTACAAAAATAGGGCGCCAGACAAGGATGTGTCCTTTCACCGGATCTGTTCAAGTTGTACAACGAGAATATTTTGAGGACTCTACATGCTATGCCAAGATTTGTAATCGGAGGCCACAATTTGAACAACATAAGATACGCAGAGGATACAGTGCTGATTGCAAACACAGAAAGGAAACTACAAGGCCGCCTACAGAAGGTAGCTGAAGAGAGTGACAAAAAAGGATTACAAACAAACTGCAAGAAAACTGAATGCATGGTCATCAGTAAAAAAAAGGAACCCAAAATGCCAAATACAGAGTTGAATATACTAGAAGCAAGCAAGTATAAAAATTTAAATACCTAGGAAGTGTTCTAACAGAAGATGGAAAGTGCGACACAGAGATCCGAAGGTGAATTGGCGTGGCGAAAGAAGAATTCCAGAAGCTGAGTAAAGTACTCAGACACCGGAAATTTTCACTAGAAACAAGGAAGAGAGTACTAGAATGCTATGTGATGTCAGTTCTTCAATAAGGCAGTGAATGTTGGACAATATCACCAAAGATGAAGGAAAGACTTGAAGCAGCTGAAATGTGGTTCTACAGAAGGATGCTGAGGATATCGTGGACCGAACATGTGAGCATTGACGAGGTTTTGGAAAGAATGGCAAATAAAAGAAAATTAATAGTGAGCATCAAGAAGAGACAACTGAAGTTTCTGTGACATACAATGAGGAAGGGGGGTTTGGAGAACCTGATACTCACAGGCCAGATAGAGGGAAAAAGAGACAGAGGAAGGCAGCGGATAACATATTTGAAGGGCCTGAGCAGGTGGATGACAGAACGGGGGGTTGCGTGGTGTAACAAGAGAAAACGTGCTAAGAACCACCAGGGATAGAAAGACGTGGAGAGCCATGATCGCCTACGTCCTGAAAAGACAGAGCACATAGAAGAAAAAGAAGAATCTACTAATATTAAATCAATATAAAAATATGCACACATTTGAAAGTTTAATCAAATTTTCAAAATTATGCTATTATGGGACTAGGTGTTTTCCTTTTTTATCCACTTCCTGCACACACACACACACACACACACACACACACACACACACACACACACACACACATATATATATATATTTAGTGTATCGAGGCAGAAGATAATTTTCTAAACATATACTGTTAAATATAAAAGACAATGAATGTCTATTATGTTTAATCATGAGCCGTTCCAAACATCGTATTTTGGCTTTAATTTATTTTTTATTAATTTGGTTCTAAGCTTTCGGCTCACATGAGTCATCTTCAGAGAGGTTACAAGGACGTTAACATAAAAACATCCACCATCAGCGACGATTTTATCTTGTGTTGACATAAAACTTTTTCTAAGCAACGATAACAGTTACCAAAAATAGCAAACGCAGTTCGTAAATTTATAATGCGGTTTTATGACGTCACACCGCGTGAGAGCTCGAAATGATAACAGAATCATACATTCAAATGCAATGTAATGTGTTATGACCAGATTTAAACGTTTGCTGAGTGCTTTGCCCACAGATTCTCATCCAACTCCACATTCGACTCGTCCGGCTTCCCTATTAGAACTGAGGCCAAACTGCACGACGTATATATTACTCCGACAGTAGTATCCAGAGTAATTTCAAAACTCGACCCCCATAAGGCGTGTGGAGACGATGGAATTCCGGTGATAGTCCTTAAGAGGTGTGCTCCTGAACTTTCCCCTGTCCTCTCTGAACTATTTAACTACGGCCTTTCTTCTTCCTGCTTTCCTGCATGCTGGAAGTTCTCTTCAGTCGTACCTGTATTTAAGAATTGTGGTGAACCCTCGGACCCATCCAACTATCGCCCTATCAGTCTTCTACCGCTATTCGGGAATGTATTCAAGGCTATAATCAATGCTGAAATAGTTTGTCATCTCACCGCCCACAAACTGTTCTCCGACAGGCAGTATGGCTTCCGCTTTGCCAGGTCCACGGCCAACCTGCTAACAACCGTAACAGAGTACATGCTACAGGCCCTTGATGAGTCTGACGAGGCTCGCGCGATTTCTCTGGGCATCTCCAAGGCTTTAGACAGGGTTTGGCACTCTGGCCTCCTATGCAAACTACGCGGTTATGGTATTACCGGTCGCCTGCTTGACCTAATCCAATCTTTCTTAAATAACCGCAAAATGAAGGTCGTTCTGAATGGGCGTGCCTCTTCGTCCTACAACACGAATGCTGGTGTCCCACAGGGCTCTATCCTGGGCCCGACGCTCTTCCTTATTTTCCTCAACGACCTCGCAGATGAGATCAAGTCCCAAGTAGGCATCTACGCAGATGACACTACAATATACTCCCGCACCAGTAAGAAACCTGTCGTGGCGGACAAACATAATCTCGCTGCTGACCTTGAACGGGATCTACACTCTGTGGTTAACTGGGGCAAGAAGTGGCTTGTCAACTTCAATGCGTCTAAGACCAAGCTGTTGTCTGTCAACCATTACAGGTAACCTCTCCTGCCTCCCATGAGCATGGACCAAGCGATTCTCCCGGAGAGTAATACACTACGCCTCCTCGGACTTACCCTGTCCTCAGACCTCAAATGGAACCACTATATTGAATCCATAGCAAAATCTACTGCTAAGAAGGTTGGGTCACTATGTCAATCCAGGATGTTTTTTCCGCCTGAATCCATCCTGCATATATACAAGTCAACCATTCGTCCGTGCATGGAATACTGCTGCCATTTATGGTCTAGTGCCCCTGCCGTTCTCCTCAGTGTTCTTGACAGGCTCCAAAGGAGAGTCTGTAATGTGATAGGTACTGATCTGGCGGCTCGACTGCATCCACTTCCCCATCGTCGAAATGTGGCCTCCTTTTGTCTGTTCTATAAATACTTTCATGGCTTCTGCTCAGACGAACTAAAGTCACTGATGCCTCCTCAACAGGTGTTTACTCGCGAAACCAGACTGGCAACTGGGTCCCACCCATTCACAGTCAGGTTAGCCAAATGCAGACGACAATTCTACTCCTGCAGCTTCTTCTCTCGCACTTCCTGCCTGTGGAACTCGCTCCCGTATTCTTGCTTTCCTGACGGCTACAACCTCCAGAAATTTAAATGCAGAGTCAATACTCATCTACTAACCACTGGACTCTAGATCTCTCCCCACCCCCGTATAACCTTCCCTTTCTCTCCACCTATGTATCTGTCATCGCACCTGCTTTCTCAGCTTTCTATTGTTCCTTTCTAACTAGTTTGTACTCCTTACTCTTTTGTAATTAATATTTTTACATTTATGTAGTCACCTGCACATCAATGGCGTTTCAGCCTTGGTCGAGATGAAATGATTAAATATATATATATATATATATATATATATATATGAAATGAATTATTTGAACATTATTTTTTTATCGATACTCGTATTTAAGTAGATATTCTATTTTTTTAATTAAACAGTATTATATATTTATATCTACTGGCCTGATTATTTACGATAAATTTTTATTACGAAAATGTGTGTCATTAGGCAGGAATCGAACCTGCAACCCCTATCTATATTATGTTCAAACAATTCAATTCAAAATGGCGGTTGTTTATAACCAAGTTTCGTTAAAATTCGTTAATTTCCGTAATATATATATATATATATATATATATATATATATATATAGTTGATCTATATTTCTTTACTGCTTTAATTTGAAATGTTTCTGTATTGGTATTTTGCAGTTATCTTTTGTTCTTAACTTAGTTTCTTTTTGCAGCGCATGCGCACAATTCTCACAATTTCCGATCGCACAAATATGGTAGATAGTAACAATTGATTAGTCCTTATTTTCTCTCGTTTTTAACCTTCCGGAAAGAAAGAGAGTCTAAGTTTTAGGCGTTTGGCGGCCAAAAATAGACGTTCACAATTTTTATTGTACAACAAATCATAATGTCGTGCCAATCTTTCTTCATGAGAGACAATGGTTTTCTTACAGCTATTGTTGCTTAGAAAATGGAAACTTTTTCGTGTATTCATTCTTTCTTATAATATAACCCCCAAAATAATCGTTTAATATATCTATAGCCATCGGTCTGTCTGTCTGTCTGTCTGTCTGTCTGTCTGTCTGTCTATCTATCTCACGCATCCACTTCCTTATCTACTTATCTCTCTATGTCTAATCTAACTCTTCATTATCTATCTGTCCAGTAAGTTCATATGTATCTACCTCAATATGTTCAGAAATATGTATCTTATTTTGTTCCAGTCTGTCTGTCTGTCTGTCTATCTATCTATCTATCTATCTATCTATCTATCTATCTATCTATCTATCTATCTATCTATTTCATTCTCTTCCAATTTATCTATTGTTTTGTGATCTCAATAGTACTTATTTTATACTAAAAGTACTTATTTTGTTGAGACATGCCACTACACACACAGAGACACACACTCACATCCATATATATATATATATATATATATATATATATATATATATATATAAACTTATTTGTAATTGGAACTTTATCTGTGTGTGTGTGTGTCCGTGTGTGTGTGACCGTTACCTATAGACTCTGAAACGACTGAATCGATTTTCTTGAAAATTTACAGTTGTACTATAAGAGTCTGCGAGTGTTCTTAGCTAGGTTTTGTGTCGAGCTACCTCCGATAAATATCGAAAATCGATAATCGAAAAAATCGGGTTATAGAAGGAGTGGTCCAATTTTAATCAAATTTGATACATTCATAGACAAAGACATAAGAAACGATATTCAAAAGTTTCAAGGTTGCAGTTCTTACAATAGTGCAGAAAATCGATGATATATATATATATATATATAAAAGGCAAGATGTTTGTCTCTGTGTCTGTTTATCTGCCTGTATGTCTGTATTTTTTTCAGCCCTTTTATTTTAGTTTTTGCTTCAGGTTTGGCTCTAAGTAAGTATAATTATAGTTCTTAGTCTCAGCCATGATACCATTTACTCAGAGGACTTATTTAGCCTTCAAAATTCAGTTTACGACGAACAGAACTTATTTGATATCGATACCAGGAAATCAAAATTTGACTTACATCCATTCATTTTTCTTTCAGTCTACGATTTCGCTTTAACTGGAAACAACTATTGCTTTTTAGTCTTTCGTGCGAACGTCCAAAGAGTCTGAGCTCCAGGAGCATGGATTAGTTTTAAAGCTTTCATTACACCCGAACAACGCCGGTCTATACTGCTAGTATATACATGTGTGTGTGTGTGTGTGTGTGTGTGTGTGTGTGTGTGTGTGTGCCTGCGTTTATTTGAGTGCCTGTGTATTTGTGCAACAATCCCTTATTAATGCCTCAACGTATACTTTTGTGTAGTTCTTATAATGATTTTCATGTTTGACTACAAATGTCTTCTTTGCTAATGAATGTAAAAATTCTTCAAAGTTTTATTTTTCCTGAGCTATTTCGGTTATTTTTGTTATGTTCCAATGAAAGGATGTTATGCAGGCTTTGTAGACGGTATAATGTTTGCATATTTAATGTTTTTCAAATACACATAGTAAAATAAAGGTTATTAAAATTTGGTTTCTTCACACACACACACACACACACACACACACACACACACACACACACACACACACACATATATATATATATATAAGAAAAATTAAGACAGACACGTTATTCCATGGTGAATCGGAAGTGTAGGCCTATTTCAGGCGAACCATCGTCAGCTTCTGTCTTTATCTAACAAAGGATGTTACACGAATGAGATTCACAAAAAACTAAAAAAAACGAATACAAATAACAGTCGCTCCCTTAAAAGAAAAAATTAAGAAAAAATACATCAGTTTGGTGAACACATACACATATTCATACATAATCATATATACACGCAACATGTAATCAGATGACACGCGTAGCGGCCAATGTCAACAAAAGTTCGAAGATACATTCGTCTAACATTTAGGTTGCAGACCCGTGCATTTGAAACGTAAGGAAAGTGGGTTAGGTGAGAAAGAGAGAGTGAGAGAGAGAGAGAGAGAGAGGGGGGGAGGGGAGGTAGAGCGTTAAAAAGAAAGGTAAGTTTCTTGAAGCGTAAACGAAAACAGAAGAAGAAAAAAAAAGAAAAACGGAGCAGAAGAATAAATTTAAATTAGAAAGAAAAGATGATAGAATAAAAAAAAAGAGAGAGAAAATACAAAAGAAAGTAAAAAATAAAGAGACAATATGAGTTAACGGTAAAAAATTAAAAATATATTTAAGAGATAATAGTTAATCTGTAGTGATCACAAAATACCCACACCACTATATAAACAAAATTATACTAATTATACAATCAACAAAACAAATATAATACACTATAAAATTTAAAAAAGACTTTTTAAAAATTAAAAAAAAATTTTTTTAAATTAATTTTTAATTTCAAAGTAAACCTAATTATTCTATTTAAATTTAATTGTTTAAACTTAATTATTAAGTTTAAAAATACATTTTCATATTACTAGTAAAAGGATAAGAAATTGGAATTTTTTAAAAACTAAGAAAATTAAATAATTAAGATATAATAGTTAATCAATTCGTTTTACCAACAATATAACCAACAATATAACCAACAATATAACCAAAATTATACTTATTATTCGGTTGACAATACAACAAAAATAATAAGACCCTAGTGCAGGTAAATTTTCCGGTCAGCCGTACAGTTGTAATACTGTATGTCTAAAAAAGTTAAAAAGTTATAGTAAGGGATACTATTGAGTCCTACTTATAATTACAAAAAAGGTTTTAATTCATGAAGTAGTTGTTAAGTACAGAAATTAAAAATAGAACGTTGGGAAGATTCTAGAATGTTCGAGTAAAGTCGAGAGAATTTGAAAGGAATCTAAAAATATGCAAATTAGGTGTTAGCCCCTATAAAAATAGACTTTTGAAAGAGAGCAATTAGTTGTTCAAAGGATTTTCTGACATTATCAACTCCGGCCTGATTTAGGATTTGTATATCCAGCCGAAAAAAATGTCTACTAAAAGTTGCCGACCAACCTGAAAGAGAACCTCATGGAACTAAATAGGTAAATAGTTTTTTTTAATTCTTTCATTGACCAAACTAGTAATTATTCTTTATATACACATTTGAGGATCTCCAACAGGTATAGCACTTAGACTACTTCGCTAGCTTAACTGGGTAAAGATATTTGACTCAGCTTCCTTCCCCTTCGTAACACTTACCCGTAACACTTGCCAGTATTAAACTCTATGTATCTGTTTTGATTGCAAATAATTGTAACTTTAGAGGTCGTCACACATTAAGGCTGTTTTTTTCTGTTATGATCTAGTTTTTTCTTATTCATATGGCGTATGGCGCAATTTGTTATTTTGTGGGCGTGGCTTTATTTGCGATTGAGTGGTTTTAATTTTATTTTTTTAAATAATAAACCAATAAAAAATAAAGAAAAAATCAACCAATCGAAAATAAGATCACTCCCAAAAATATCACATTACACAAAACTCCATATAAATAAGAAAAACTGTGAGATAAGAGCAAAAATAAATAAATTACCCCTAATGAATGACTACATCATAACGGTGTCCCCACGAAACTTCGAAGTCGGCATGAATCTGCTCAGTTGAAGTGACAAATTCTTTGCCTTAAACTTATCAGTGTTTTATTTCCACCTCAATATCAAGCACTTCACGATGAAAAACCCAGCATGCCAAAATACATTTTATCTAAAAAGTAAAAGTTCTTGGTGTAAAACGTTTTGACAACTCAACATCTTGTGTGTGTGTGTGTGTGTGTGTGTGTGTGTGTGTGTGTGTGTGTGTGTGTGAACTGGAAGTCAGTTAAGTGCCATATATGATACATGCTTTGGGTGATCATGTCTCGAAAAAGACATGACTGACTGGGCAGAAGATTATCCCGCAGTAGGTTGCCATTGCTTTCTGCGGTAGACTGGTTGCCAATCAAGGCTATAGAACCCAATCTGTCCTCTTATTTAACCCATAACTGAGGGATGAGACATATTATTATCTTTCCCAAGGGTATTTGTGCATAAGTGATTTCATAATATAATCTACCTCTTCTTCCTACAGCTATGGGTCAAATAACAGGACAGATTAGGTTCTATAGATTTGGTCGGCAACCAGTCTACCGCAGAAAGCATTGGCAACCTACTGCGGGATAATCTTCTGCCCAGTCAGTCATGTCTCTTTCGAGACATGATCGCCCAAGCGTGTTTCACGTATGGCATTTAGCTTACTGACAGAGCTCAGGTCAGAGAAACATAGCATCAGTTCTCAAGACAAGCAAGTAATCCTGTGACGGATAAATGGGCTTCTTTTGGCGGTTACTTAGTTCCCTAAAGGGCGTCAGTCTTTTTAAATAATATTGGTACGATATGGATTAAACTGAATTGTCAACATGTTATTTCTGATAATGAGGTTAAATGTTTGAGCATGTTATGCATTGTTTTTCCCTGTCTCTCTTTCCTCCTATATAACCTGTAAGTAACGTCGAAGTGAACATTGATTTTCCAAGCCTTGCTTAGATATAGCAGGAGTCTGAAAGTAACGCACACCCAGTGAGTATCTAACTCACAAATTAACGGTAAATGATCCAGCGAGACACGCTTTCTAACTCTTAAATTATATCGATGTGTTCATCCTGGGCCACGATGTATGCGTATTGTCTCCCCAAAATATATATATATATATATATATATATATATATATATATATATATATATATATAACTTATTTATAAATGGAACTTTGTCTGTGTGTGTGTGTGTGTCTGTGTGCATGTGTGTCCGTTACATATAGACACCGAAACGGCTGAACCGATTTTCTTGAAAATTTACACAGTTGTACTATAAGCGTTTGCGAGTGTTCTTAGCTAGGTTTTGTGTAGAGGTACCCCCGATAAATATCGAAAATCGATAATCGAAAAAATCGGGTTATTTTAATCAAATTTGATACACTCATAAACAAAGACATAGGAAACGATATTCAGTAGTTTCAAGGTTGCAGTTCTTACAGAAAAATCGATAATATATATATATATATATATAAATAAAAGCAAGATGTTTGTGTGTGTGTGTTTGTTTGTCTGTATGTCCTTTATACAAATCCACAATTTTTATCCGATTCTCACCAAACTTCACACAAATATTCTTTAGGCTGAGTCTGAGCTCCAGGATGATGGATTAATTTTAAAGCTATCATTACACCCAAGCAACGCCGGGCTATACTGCTAGTATCTATATATATAGCCTTTGAGATTTCACTCGCCCGAATTACTCAGTCGATTAAGAACTTAATTGGGCGATTAAAGTTTATTGCTTTACTAGCCGATTAAACGGTCGATTAAAAATCTCATTTACGGTCGATTAAAAATCTCACAATGAAACGTGTCTCTTCAAATATAGAAAAAGGAAATCTGATTACTTTTATAACCCAAAAGTATGCCATTGAAGATTCACAAGTTACGTAGAATGACCTACAATGACATTATTGAACTCTTGGCTTTTATCGTCCCGGTCATTGTAAACATTCGTTTAATTAAAGATTCCAGAGTGGAGCCAAAATGTCTCTGTTGCCCAGATTAAAGAAGCTCACAGATTTTTAGAAACTCATTTGCAAAAATATTTTCCTTGATTGAATATCAATATTTTTCTCTCCGCTTGCAAAAATTAAAAACGAACATTTGAAAGAAAGAAAGAAAAATATCACGCACCGAAAAATAAATTATACAAGTAAGTATTTTTTGTAGAAAATCGTTGAGAAAATCAGATTTTTTATTTCTTTATCATCTATGAGATGGAGGTTGTAATCAAACAGAGGAAAGAAACTACGAATTTAGGTACACCACTCAATTGCCAAAAAAAAACAAAAAATAAAAAACAAAAAAAACACACCTTATCATGATGTTAAAAGGGCTCAAACTAAAAAAACTGTTTTATTCTCAAAATGTTTATGGTTTATGCTATTATTACGAGGAAAGATCAAATGTTGTTGTTATTATTTTAAAAAAAAATTGAAATCCTTTCTAACACCTTTGAAATTTTAATTAAAATTTCCTGTTTTATTTTTCGTCAGCGATTTACGCTATGTTTACGTAAGGCGACTATTAAGAAAATGAAGTCGGTCGAGTAAAATGATTTTGGGGCTAGTAAATTTTCCGTCGCTCTCGACCGCCGGTCGAGTGATTTCTTTTTCAAATCTCAAAGGCTATATATATATATATATTGAAAAAAATTAGCAACCTCAGCGAGAGTATGTCGTCGGATCAAGAACTGTTAGTTTTATTAGTTTGTTTGAAGCCAAAGAATTAATTGGGACGTTGGCGTATGTTTGCGACAATGGTACTATTAATCTTCAAGATCATTGGAGGCCATCGAGGTGATTTGTAGATAAAAACAGATTATCTAGCCAAATAAACGAAATGAAATATCTAAAAACAGCATACTTATCAAAATGATCAGCATATATACACTAACAGGATATAAAATTATAACACCCCTGTGTATGTGTTGGTTAAAACGAAATTGAACTTTCAGGTTAGGCTTTCGTATCCAAGCACGCCCATTTGCGAGGAAAGTTACCTAATCCCGACTGCAGACATATGCACAGACACATGTCTTTATTTAACAAATGACGGAAAATATTTTATATATTTTTTTAAAATCATATCGCGCCAAGCAAGGTTGTTTCGGAATTACTGTACTGGTGATTAAAACCTTGAAGATGAATAAGTACTCTGGTACGGTAATGCAGTCTTGACAACGAAGAGTTGCAAGCAGTCGTTGAGCAAAACTCACGTCAAACAGCCAGAGAAATGTCTCAGGGGCTTGGTGTCAGCACTGCAACAGTTTCATGCCATTTGCAGAATATTGGCAAGGTGATAAAGCTCGATAAATGAGTTCCTCATTTACGTAGCCCCCTGCACATCAGTGGCGTTACTGCCTTACTCGGGGTGATACGATTAAATATATATATATATTCCATTTGTAAACGAGTTATTATGCGACCTATGTTTCTACCATGAGTGGTGTCTTCAGGCGATATTGATATTTAATAAGATTCAATTCAGAGTTATTAAATATCGCCTGAAGACATCACTCATGGTAGAAACCTAGGTCGCGTAGTAACTCGTTTACAAATAGAAAATATTCAAAAGTTCTACAATATAATTGTATTGAACACTTTTTAATACAAATGTGCACTGGTCTAATATTATTATGACCAGAAACCAAAAAAAGTAATTAAAGCATCAATATATATAAAATCATCCGCAGACAGATCTGTTTCGCTGTATCACAGCTCATCAGTACAGTTAGACATCCGATTGCTTTTTACTCAGGGTTGAAACCCGACCGAATTGGCGTCAGTCGGCGATTCTACCTCTGAGCTAAGGGCTCTCGGTAGAAAGAAGCAGACTTTTTAGCGTGTATATTATCATTATACACACGCCCAATAGCTGAGAGTGTTCTAATTCATTGCTGAATGAACGATGCGTAAATGTCAGAGTAGCTACTGTTTTTCAAAGTCTGTCATTCTTCCAGAGTGCTCAATCAGGGTGTGAGAGTGTAAATAGTCGTCCGCAGACATCTGTTTCGCTGCATCACAGCTCATCAGTACAGTTAGACATCAGATTGCTTTTTACTCAGGGTTGAAACCCGACCGAATTGGCGTCATTGCCATACTTGATACACACTGGGGCGATCATGTCTCCAAAGAGACATGACTGACTGGGCAGAAAATTATCCCGCAGCAGGTTGCCATTGTTTTCTGCGGTAGACTGGTTGCCGACCAAGGCTATAGAACCCAATCTGTCCTGCTATTAAACCCATAGCTATAGGAAGAAGAAGTGGATTATATTATTATATTAATAAGTAGTAATTAGTGGGGGATCAATTTACTACTTTATGACAATAGAACACCGATCCCCCAATTAATGACCAATAAAAGCTTTAATTATGCTTCCAACTATACAGTCAGTTATGAGTCATACTTGATAGACACTTGGGCGATCATGTCTCGAAAGAGACATGACTGACTGGGCTGAAGATTATCCCGCAGAAGGTTGCCATTACTTTCTGCGGTAGACTGGTTGCTATAGAAACCAATCTGTCCTGTTATTTAACCCATAACTGGAAGGAATATACGGATTAATTCCTTTCCCAAGGGTGTTTGCGCGTAAGTGAATGCAATGAATTCGGCTGGAATTCGAACTCGGCCTCCCGATTTCTCGTTCCATCTCATTTTTACTAAAAATTGTTAAATTTTTGGTAGTACTTGGAGAAGATATTCTTTCCTTTTAGGTATCGGTATGTTTTTTAGAGAATGTAATATTTTAAATTCCTGCATTGTTGTTTCTTTGAGTAGCGTTCAGTAAGTTTGTTTTTCGTTGAAATACAGTTTTATATTTTGTGTTTGTTGAGATCTGTAGCGTTATTGAAATACAGTATGTTTTTTAAAATTTAGCGTTTGTTTTTTGTTTGGTTCAATCTGTGCCGTTTAGAAACTGTTTTATATTATTTATTGTTTTTTGTAAAACAATTTAGCGTTTGTTTTTTGTTTGGTTCAATCTGTGCCATTTAGAAACTGTTTTATATTATTTATTGTTTTTTGTAAAACAATTTAGCGTTTGTTTTTTGTTTGGTTCAATCTGTGCCATTTAGAAACTGTTTTATATTATTTATTGTTTTTTGTAAAACAATTTAGCGTTTGTTTTTTGTTTGGTTCAATCTGTGCCATTTAGAAACTGTTTTATATTATTTATTGTTTTTTGTAAAAATTGAAGCCTGAAGAAACCACTCATGGTGGAAACCAAGGTAGCGAAATAACTCGTTTATAAATGAAAAATATTCAAAAGTCTATCATATAATTGTATCGAACACTTTTTAATACAAATGTGTCCAGGTCTAACCTTAATAGGACCAAAAACTAAGTATAAAACAATATATATATATATATATATATATATATATATATATATATATGTGTGTGTGTTTGGGTTTATTTGGTATATATTGCTGGATTTATCACCTTTAATAAGGATGTTTTGTGTCTGTTTTATTTTCTTTACGTCAGTAATTAATAATTTCTGGAATTTATTTCTGATTTTATATTGTCTAAAACAGAGATCATGTCTTTTTCAAAAGTAATCAATTCTTTGATTAAAGGGGGATAATTCGTTGTTTTAAAATTGAAATTACTTACATTTTTATCTTTTTTTTTGTTCCTATGGTTTTATTTAAAAAGAAGAAAGCTTTCCATCTCATTCTTATTAAAAATTGTTAAATTTTTTGTAGTTGAAGCATATATTCTTTCCTGAAACACTTTGTACTTAACAACGCTCTATCTCTACGCTGATATCAAGCACTTTACGATAAAATACCTGCTTGCTAATATCCATTATCAGTAAAAAACACTGAAATATGACATCCTTTGCGCTAAACATTATCGCAGTTAAAATTTCTCTCTCTCTCTCTCTCTCTCTCTCTCTATATATATATATATATATATATATATAGAGAGAGAGAGAGAGAGAGAGAGAGAGAAATTTTAACTGCGATAATGTTTAGCGCAAAGGATGTCATATTTCAGTGTTTTTTTACTGATAATGGATATTAGCAAGCAGGTATTTTATATATATATATATATATATATATATATATATATAGAGAGAGAGAGAGAGAGAGCGAGAATGAAAGAGATTGAAATAGATAGATAGATAGATAGATACGAACGGACTGAGATAGATAGATAGATAGATAGATAATGAACAGATTGAGACAGATAGATAGATAGATAGATAATGAACAGATTGAGATAGATAGATAGATAGATAGATAGATAGATAGATAGATAATGAACAGATTGAGATAGATAGATAGATAGATAGATAGATAATGAACAGATTGAGATAGATAGATAGATAATGAACAGATTGAGATAGATAGATAGATAGATAGATAGATAGATAGATAGATAATGAACAGATTGAGATAGATAGATAGATAGATAGATAGATAATGAACAGATTGAGATAGATAGATAGATAGATAGATAATGAACAGATTGAGAATAGATTAGATAGATAGATAGATAGATAATGAACAGATTGAGATAGATAGATAGATAGATAATGAACAGATTGAGATAGATAGATAGATAGATAATGAACAGATTGAGATAGATAGATAGATAGATAGATAATGAACAGATTGAGATAGATAGATAGATAGATAGATAATGAACAGATTGAGATAGATAGATAGATAGATAGATAATGAACAGATTGAGATAGATAGATAGATAGATAGATAAGAACAAGAATTCAGATTAGATAGATAGATAGATAGATAGATAATGAACAGATTGAGATAGATAGATAGATAGATAGATAGATAATGAACAGATTGAGATAGATAGATAGATAGATAGATAGATAATAAACAGATTGAGATAGATAGATAATGAACAGATTGAGATAGATAGATAGATAGATAGATAGATAGATAGATAGATATGACAACCATGACTTATTAAGAAAATTGATTTCTCCAGCAACCTCTTTTTCTCTCTTTTTGCGAATCTGTGCTTTGTTTTCAAATCAAACAGCCACAGTTTCATTTAGCGGCAACCTTCGATGCCTCATCTTCTCCCTCCCTCTCTCCGTATGACAGTCTACCTCTCCATTCACTACCGGCATCACAATGCAAACAATACGTGGGAGAAATGCGTGAAACAAAGCATAAACGAGAATTAATACAGCGTAAGACAGAAGAACATAAGCAGAAAAAATAAAAACGAAAGTGAAAGTAGAAATTCGAAGAACCAGTATGTAAAAAGCGCGGGAAAATGTTGAGTAAAAACTGCAACGATACAGCACACGGCGTGCAATTAGTGGTTGGATAATTCACAAAATCAGACACTGTTGAGAGGCGGCACAGTACAGATAAATGTATAAGCGGTGAGGGAGAGAAAGAGAGAGAGAGAGAGTGAGAGTATAAATGTGTAAGATAGAGAGAGGGTGCTAGAGAGAGAAGACCGAAATAGAAATAAAGAGAATGAGAGGGGAATAGGAGGAGGAGATAATATGCAAATATAAGAAAGTAACTGACTGATTGAGAATGGAAGCATGAATCTACAGGCTGCATTGTATAATAATAATAACAACAACAGCAACGACAGCAACAACAACAACAACAACAATAATAATAATAATAATAATAATAAATAATTAAAACGACCATTTTTCTTTCAAGAATATAATTATAAAATGTATTTAAACATGATACGCTAGCATAATAATGTTTTGTTTGCTGAATAGCTTCTTTTTCTAATGTCTTTTTCCAACATCATTTTTTTTAAAATCCAGTCACGTCACAGTCTCTTGGAAACCCATCTTAAAGAAGGAACATTTCGAACAACAACCCGCAACTTAAGGTGTTAATTGTGCAGAAACGTGAATTGCTGTTGCGTTATGAGGTCGCGAATGATCCCCTACAGGCTTCGAAACCCTGTCTTTTAAAAGACCGTTACCTAATGTGCAGAGCCACTTAGATTTTGGATAGATTTTGGACAGGTGAGTCACCTTTGGGAACAAAAAAGTCAAATTAAAAAATCCCTGTATGGTACTTTCAGTGGATAAAACAGGGAGCTTGTTCCTCAGGAGGAAACTTATCTGAGGTAGAAAAATCTACCACAGAAAGAAACTACTACAGATATAATGAACATGCAGATGCCAACAACAGGGAGAATAGCAATGATAGCTCGGTAAATTTTTCAACTCGATCCACAGCCATTCATTTAAGGAAATAGAAGGTAAAAATTTCTCCTAATGAGTATAAACTTATTATGACTGGATTCTATGAAGCATTTCACAAACCTAAAAAAAACATCACTCGCCAAACAACATTTAGCGAGAAAAGAGTGGACAAGAAATTAGAAAGTACATTGATACACTCACGAAAATAAATTAGGCAATGCAAGTAGATACATTATTAGAAATAACCAATGGGCAGATGCTGAAATCTAAACTTATTTATAAATGGAACTTTGTGTGTGTGTCCGTTACCTATAGACATAACGGCTGAACCAATTCTCTTGAAAATGTACACAGTTGTACTATAAGCGTCTGCGAGTGTTCTTAGCTAGGTTTTGTGTCAAGGTACCCCCGATAAATATCGAAAATCGATAATCGAAAAAATCGGGTTATAGAAAGAGTGGTTCGATTTTAATCAAATTTGATACACTCATAGACAAAGACATAAGAAACAATATTCAGAAGTTTCAAGGTTGCAGTTCTTACAATAGTGCAGAAAATCGATAATATATATATATATAAAAGGCAAGATGCTTGTGTGTGTGTATGTTTTTCTGCCTGTATGTCTGTATTTTTTCAGCCCTTTTATTTTAGTTTTTGCTTCGGGTTTGGCTCTAAGTAGGTATAATTGTAGTTCTTAATTTCAGCCATGTTACTATTTTCTCAGAGGACTTATTTAGCCTTCAAAATTCAGTTTACGACGAAAAAAAACGAATTTGATATCGATACCAGGAAATCAAAATTTGAATTACATCCATTCATTTTTCTTTCAGTCTACGCTTTCGCTTTAACTGGAAACAACTATTGCTTTTTAGTCTTTCGTGCCAACGTCCAAAGAGTCTGAGCTCCAGGACCATGGATTAGTTTTAAATCTTTCATTACACCCGAGCAACGCCGGGCTATACTGCTAGTTAAAGAATAAAAAGAATTGCAACTAGGATAGGTGAATCAACAGAACATGAAAGGGAACCGGGTACGGACACAAGAAGTACCAATATCATACAAACCACAGATCACAATGAAGAAACTGAGATAAATACCAATCACTGTGAATGTAATGCTGAAAATTTATAAGAATTGAAAAGGCGTCATCTTAGTCGCTCGCAAACCTGCAATAAAACGAGTCCCAAATGCATTGAACCGAATTATTTTAAGAAAAAATCAAAATAGTATACAAGATGTTAAGAAAGAAATGATGAGTCAAACAAAATACTGAAATAGAGAAACAAGAATAACTAAAATTACAACCAACAAAACAGAACCTCAAAACTATTAAACTTGTAGTGGGTAAGAAAATTAAGAATTAAAATCAACCTTCTTCTTCGCTTTAAAAAAAATTCACAATGACGTATGAAATCCTGCTTTTTCCCAAATAGAAAAAGGATTGATCACGTGCTTAAAGACAAAGTCGAAACCAGATTTCGCGAGTAGGCGTTAAAATGATTTTTGACCAATGGGAGCGACTTGCAAGACGAAAAAGGACTTCGCGAGTAAGTGCGAAAAATCTAGATTACAGTGTCAGTCAGCAGAGAGACTCAGATGGAAACAGCGAGAAAGAAAAAACTAAAATGTAACTTCAACTTCAAATCGATATTGTCAGGTCGCACCTAGTTCTCTTTCTCCTTATTTCTCGTGTTTTGATTATTTCCACTTTTTCCTCTTCATCCAAAGACATTCCTACTGAATACGCACATGTATATATATGTACGTACTCTTTCAACAATTACCACTACGAACATTTTCTTCAACTCTTGATACCCATAACTTTATCACTGTACACGGAATCTACCCTTAACTTCTTAATAATGTTTCTAATTGCACATTAACTTCTACAACCTGTGTTATTCTTTCCTTTTCACAAATTTATATTTTAAAATGCAAAATGTATATTTTATTCTTACACTGTTAAACACAATTCCGCATATTCTAACCTGCCAACAACCAACCTTATGGTGAAAAAATTCTGAGGATAATTCTGGATAAATCTTGTAAGCTGTAGGGAGTTTGATTAAGTTTGACACAAGGCCGAATTAAAATAAAAAATTAACTAGCTCCCTATAGCTTCAAACTCAACAATGTATCGCTAAAATTAATTCTCGATGAAGTAGACCCACATATAAGTCTCAACGAACCAATTCTGCAGCAAAAAATATGAAAATGAAAGCCGAGCATAAAGCATTTGAGTAGATAAAACAACGCTACAAAGACAGATTTCTGCTTGGCCAATACCTAGAACGTGCTAATAAACCCTATGTTGGTAAAGTTAATACTCATTGATGCTTACGAACATCTGGATTAAAATCTGAAACTGAAATCTTTAGTCAGCGCAAGACAAAGTCTTTTCACAAATACTTTCGGGCAAATATCGTGCATAATAATGTGTATCCAAAATGCAGGTTCTGTGATGAATACCAAGAAACAATAGACCATCTAATTTCAGAATGTTCAGTACTTGCCCCAAATGAATATAAGCATCGTCATGATAGAGTGGGGCAATATTTACGCTTGACAATATGCAAGCACTTTGAAAAACAAGTTAACAAACACTGGTATAAATATCACCCAGCACCGCTTACAGAAATAGATGTCACCATTCTATGGGATAGATCTATCTATCGCCCAGTTCACACTCCACCCATGTCTATTGAACAGGTTAAGAGGCTCATCACTTGTTCCCTGTTTAGGATGTGATTTCTGGCTTTCTCTTTTCCAATTTTTTCACTATTATGTAGCCCCCTGCACATCAGTGGCGTTACCGCCTTGCTCGGGGTGATACGATTAAAAAAAAAAAATTACACCATCTACACAGACAGGAAAATTGAAAGATATAGGCTAGACATTATTGTCAAAAACCTAAAAGAAAACACTACTAAGTGATATGGCTTGTTCAGCGGATTGTAGCAGAGCACTTCAGAAATTCGAAAAACTATCAAACCTGGAAATTGAAATAAAAAAAAATGTGGAAATTGAAAAGAAGAATAGTACCAGTGATAGTAGGTGCACTTGGAATAATAAAAAAAAGGAACAAAACAACACACTGAAAGAATCCCTGGAAACCACAACTTAAGAGATATACAAATAATTGTCTTGATAAGTACAGCCCACACACTCAGGAGAACTTTGTCTATATAACGCTAGGGATGTTATGAGAGATAGATAAATAAATGTAACCATAACAAGACACCACGACTTGCTTTAAGTCTTTCCGCAGACTTGGTAGGTAGTGTGACCATAGCAGGAATTTAATTATGATGAAAATGACACAATAAAAAAAAATAATAATAAACACTTTTACGTTTTTCTGTTTGAATTTTCTCGTGAATCATGTTACTTCAGTTAATAATTGAATAAACTTCTAGCGAGTTTCACATCTATGCAATCCCCGTGAAATTTCTACTGCAGCGTAAAATAATTGGACTGAAGTAGTTTAACGAGTTTTGCAAATTCGCAGGCATAAGTATTTTCTCAGGACATTATTTAGAAAAAGATCAACAGTATACGAATGAAAAATGAAAAAAGTGACCATTTCTCCATTTCAAAGAAGCAGACGTAAAACGCGTAAGACAATCATCATCTTTCTTGCTTTGTTTCCCTCTAAAACTAAACAGTGTTTCTGATATGACTCTTCTCCGTTTCAATCAAAACGGAATAGTCCATTATTTGTAGGACGTAATGTACATAATAATTAATTAAGTATGGAACAATATAACAAGCAGAATAATAACAATATATCAACTTCAGCAATTTCATAGCTCTTTATAGAGACAGAGAAAATTATTTACTGAAGAATTAGGAAGGAGTACAAGAAACATGCAAGTTTGAAGCAGGTATATAGAAATTTAGAATGGTATCAAAAAGCTACAAGGTGCATTGAATAATAAGAATAATAATGTAAGATGGGCTAAGACTTGGAGGCAAGTTTTGCTACACAATGCAAAGAAGAAAACACAATAATATAATAATCTTGCTACCGCATGCATCATCCTAAAGCTGATGTTGAACGCCTGTTTTTACCTGGATCCGAAGCAAGCAGAGGATTACTTCAACTCGAATTGTCTTATATAGCCACAATGACTAGTTTTCAAAAATACATGGAAAACTACGGAAGACTGATTAGCTAGCTAGTGATTTCAATCTATTCATATCTATTGATTAACTAGTCGGAATCTATCTAT
>JBBBDQ010002577.1:47500-65000 GCA_037127315.1 Ascarosepion bandense
GTATTGAACACTTTTTTATACAAATGTGTACCGGTCTAGTTTTATTATGACCAAAAACTAAGTAATTAAACAATTAATATATATATATATATATATATATATATATATATATATACATTGTTTAATTACTTCGTTTTTTGGTCATAATATATATATATCACAGCTTGTTAATGTGTGTGTGCTTGTGTGTCTGAGTGTGTGAGTGTATGTGTTCGTCTCAAACTGTACAACGTGTGCGTTATCTTGTGGTAAAACCGATTAAAAAATATCCTTAGCTGTTTCTCTCCAGCGTCGACAAAATCTGTTTAATCAGCTCTGTGGGTGATAAATTATTCTTCAGCCAATCCTAATCCCACAGACGTCACCAGCCTTCAATAATTTCTCGCCATTTCTTTGTTTCCACCCTTCCCCACCTCAGCTCAAACCTACGCAGCTAGGACCCGCCATGTGTTTTGAGTAACAAGTCCTTCCCATTACTTTCGTAATCCTTTTATAAAACAAGATCCATTGATTTCTTTTCTACAGCCTTCTTCAGTCAGTTAAGCGCCATACGTGATACACGCTTGGGAGATCATGTCTCGAAAGAGACATGACTGACTGGGTAGAAGATTATCCCGCAGTAGTTTGCCATTGCTTTCTGCAGTAGACTGTTTGCCAACCAAAGCTACAGAATCCAATCTTGTCTTGCTATTCAACCCATGGCTGAAGGGAGAAGAGGAGGATTATATTGTTATATTAATAAGTAGTTATTAGAGGGGGAGAAGTTTACTACTTCATGACAATAGAAAACAACTCTCCCATTTTAAGACTGGTAGAAACTTTGATCATGCTTCCAACTATTCAGTCAGTTAATTGCCATACGTGGTACACGCTGGGCGATCATGTCTCGAAAGAGACATGACTGACTGAGCAGAAGATTATCCTGCAGTAGGTTGCTATTGCTTTCTGCGGTAAACTGGTTGCCAACCAAAGCCATAAAATCTAATCTGTTCTATTATTTAACCCATAACTGGAGGGAAGAGAGGGATTAATACCTTTCCCAAGGGTTTTTGTGCGTAAGTGAATGCAAGTAATTCAACTGGAATTCGAACTCGGCTTCTTAGTTATTTAAATCCAGAAAACATTTCTAGATTGTAAGAATTTTCGTGGGAAGATAAAGATTTCGCAATACAAATCTTACTATTTAACCCATAGTTAGAGGGAAAAGAGGCGGATTAATACCTTTTCAAATGTTTTCTGTTTGTGAATAAAACGAACACAACTGAAATTTAAACTTAGAGCCCCCCCCACCCCGAGATTTTAAATTTCCAACTTCTGTCTAGCTTCGGTCTAGTCAGTCATGGATCGAAAGAGACATGATCACACATGGCGTGTATCACGTATGGCATTTAAGTGACTGGGTCAGCTGTTATTTCAGAGTTTGATTTTTCTTTAACGGCATATCAGCATGTGTGTGTTATTTAATGTCAAAAAGGTGGGGTTTAAGGGTTTTTTTTTTAATGTTCGGTTATAGTGAAAATGTCGATTTAGTCAGATTTTGATGAAAAATTTTATTTGATTTTTATTTTTAAAAATTGAAGATGTCTTCAAGTTTTGTATTCAAAAATGGGTTGCTGGCAATCATTTTTTTCCTTCAAAAATGTGTTATGGTAATATTTTTTTTCCTTTAAAAATGTATTGTTGGTAATACTTTTCTTTCAAAAATGTGTTATGGTAATATTTTTTTCCTTTAAAAATGTATTGTTGGTAATACTTTTCTTTCAAAAATGTGTTATGGTAATATTTTTTTCCTTTAAAAATGTATTGTTGGTAATAATTTTCTTTCAAAAATGTATTATGGTAATATTTTTTTTTCTTCAAAAAGTGTTATGGTAATATTTTTTCCTTTAAAAATGTATTTTTAGTAATAATTTTTTTTTCAAAAATGTATACTTTTCTATAAAAGTCTATTTTTATGCATATATTTCTATAAAAGTGTATTTTTACACTTTTATAATATTTTGACCCCAGTTTAGAGTTTAGCTATTTGCCCATAGTTGGAACCCTAACAGGTGCTACAACTCCGGGTCAGGATGGACTTTGGGACGACAACAGTTAAGAGTTGGTTTTATACTCCACACAACATCCCAATCCAAGGTCTTGCTGCTAGATGCTGTTTACCGTCATACCTAGGACCTATTATTTCAGAGTAACCATTTGGATTTCTCTTACTCTATATATACAAGATTTCGATCGTGCCATGCTCCAGTGTTTCTAGGGTTGAAAACATTCGAATACAAAGCGAAAGAACAATAATGACCTCATCTAGAGAGCGTGTTATATTCTCACATTAAATTGCAGAAAACACCGCTGGAGAGCGAGAAATTTATAAGAAACGGTAGGGAAAAACTTGAAGCAACTGAAATGTGGTTCTACAAAAGGATGCTGCGAATCTCATGGATCGAGCATGTGAGCAATGATGAGGTCTTGGAAATGATGGAAACAAAAAGGAAATTAATACTGAGCATCAGGAAGAGACAACTGAAGTTCCTGGGACACGCAACGAGGAAGGAGGGTTTGGAGAACCTGATACTAACAGGCCAGATAGAGGGAAAAAAGACAGAGGAAAGCAACGAATAACATATTTGCAGGACCTAATCAGGTGGATGACGGAACGAGGATTGCATGGTGTAACAGGAGAAGGCGTGCTCAGAGCCACCAGGGATAGGGAAACATGGAAAGCCATGATCGCCTACGTCCTGAAGGGACAGGGCACATAGAAGAATAATATATATGCCAACGATTTATAAGACATTATAATGTGGGTATAAAATGGGGGATCAATTCTATATTATAATCAGTATATAAACTGATCCCTCATTTTGTTGTCATGCTAGTTTCTATACATTTATAGTCTAGATTTATAGGCTTGGGCTAGTGGATGACATGACGAGGATTGCATGGTGTAACAGTAGAAGGCGTGCTCAGAGCTACCAGTGATAGAGAAACGTGGAAGGCAGTAGAAATGTGATTTTACAGAAGGATGATGAGGATACCATGGACGCAGCACGTGTGCAACAATGAGGTGTTGGAAAGGATGAAAAGGAGAAGAAAACTCATACTAAATATACTAAGGAGGACACAAGTGAGGTTCCTTTGACACGTAATGAGAAAAGAAGTGTTTGGAGAACTCGATACTCACAGGTCGGATAAATGGAAAGAGAGACAGGGAAAAACACCGCGAGACGTACTTGTTAGGTCTTAGCAAATGGTTGACGGAGCGGGGTTTAGAAGAGAAAATTATTAAGAGCGACAAAAGACAGAACCAAGTGGAAGTCTATGATCGCCTACGTCCGGAAGGGACAGGGTATATGAAGAAGAAGTAAATTGTTATTTTAGAAAAAAATTAGTAAAAACTAAATGGAATAGTCTCAGTATTGAGAGCACTACCGATATAATTCGCAGTTTTCCATTTCTTTCTTTCTTTGGGAAACTAAATGAAACAAAATATCCGCGCTAAGCTGACTGCCTACCGGTATCCGATAAGTTGATATCTTCTTCTTCTATGTATCCTGTTCCTTCAGGACGTAGGCGATCATGGCTTTCCACGTTTCCCTATCCCTGGTAGCTCTGGACACGCCTCCTCCTGTTACACCATGCAATCCTCGTTCTGTCATCCACTAGCCCAAGCCTATAAATCTAGACTATAAATGTATAGAAACTACCATGACCACAAAATGAGGGATCAGTTTATATATTGATCATAATATAGAATTGATCCCCCATTTTATACCAACATTATAATGTCTTATAAACCGTTGGCATATATATTATTCTTCTATGTACCCTGTCCCTTCAGGATCTAGGCGATCATGGCTTTCCACGTTTCCCTATCCCTGGTAGCTCTGAGCACGCCTTCTCCTGTTACACCGTGCAACCCTCGTTCTCCAAACCCTCCTTCCTCATTGCGTGTCCTAGGAACTTCAGCTGTCTCTTGCTGATGCTCAGTATTAATTTCCTTTTTGTTTCCATCATTTCCAAGACCTCCATCCAGCATTTACTTTCACAGAGAAGGACAGTATCACATAGCAATCCAGCACTCTTTTCGTACTCTGGTTAGCTTCTGAAATGCATCTTTGGCCATGTTAATGCATCTTTGGATCTCCGTGTCACACTTTCCATTCTCTGTCAAAATACTTCCCAGGTATTTAAATTTTGATGTTTTATTTTAGTTTCTCCAATTTGTAGTTGGCATATTGGGCTCCTCTTTTTGCTGATGGCCATACATTCAGTTTTCTTGAAGTTTATGCTTAGTTCTTTCTTTTCACTTTCTTTTGATACCGTCTGTAGAAGTTCCTGCATTTCTCATTCCCTATCTGCTATCACTAAGAAAAAAAAACTTCTTTTTCATATGCCATGTCCCTTCAGAACGTAGGCGATCATGGACTTCCACTTGACTCTGTCTCTTGTCGCTCTCAATATATTTTCTCTTGGTATCTTTTCTAAGTCCCACTCCGCCATCCATCTGCTCAGACCTAACAAGTACGTCTTTCCCATGTCTCTCTTTCCTTCTACCCGTCCTGTGAGCATTAAATTCTTCAAACCCTCTTTCCTCATTACGTATCCCAGGAACCTCATTTGTCTCTTCCTGATGTTAAGTATTCTCGTTTGCATTTCTCCAACACCTCATCGTTGCACACGTGCTCCGTGGATATTTTCAGTATCCTTCCGTAAAACGACATTTCTGCTGCCCCAAGCCTCTCCTTCATCTTTGATGAGATCGTCCAACATTCACTTCCATGCAGAAGGAAATATATCACATAGCAATCCAGCATTCTTTTCTTTGTTTCTAATAAGATTTTCCTGTCTTTCACTATTCTGGTTAGCTTCTGAAATGCATATTTGACCATGTTAATGCATCTTTGGGTCTCCGTGTCACACTTTCCATCCTCTGTCAAAATACTTCCCAGTTATTTAAATTTTGTTACTTGTTTTATTTTAGTTTCTCTGATTTGTAGTTGGCATATTGGGCTCTTCTTTTTGCTGATGACCATACATTCAGTTTTCTTGAAGTTTATGCTCAGTCCTTTCTTCTCGCTTTAAAGAAATTCTTATCTAAAAATATTTTCTGGTTTTTAATAACCTGCAATAAGCCATAAAAAAGAATTTTTTTTTAATTTTTTTCGTCTAATTCTTACTTTTTCTATTCATCTTCTTTCAGTTCTCTTTCATTCTTCAAATCCATTCCTTCCAACTTAATTTTCATTTTTCCCTGCCTTTCTTTCAGTTCTCTTTCATTCTTCAAATTCGTTCCTTCCAACTTCATTTTCATTTTTCCCTGCCTTTCTTTCAGTTCTCTTTCATTCTTCAAATTCGTTCCTTCCAACTTCATTTTCATTTTTCCCTGCCTTTCTTTCAGTTCTCTTTCATTCTTCAAATTCGTTCCTTCCAACTTAATTTTCATTTTTCCCTGCCTTGCTTTCAGTTCTCTTTCATTCTTCAAATCCATTCCTTCCAACTTAATTTTCATTTTTCCCTGCCTTTCTTTCAGTTCTCTTTCATTCTTCAAATTCGTTCCTTCCAACTTCATTTTCATTTTTCCCTGCCTTTCTTTCAGTTCTCTTTCATTCTTCAAATTCGTTCCTTCCAACTTCATTTTCATTTTTCCCTGCCTTTCTTTCAGTTCTCTTTCATTCTTCAAATTCGTTCCTTCCAACTTCATTTTCATTTTTCCCTGCCTTTCTTTCAGTTCTCTTTCATTCTTTCATGTCTTTCGTTCCTTTATTTTTTGTGTACCTATCTACTCTATTTCTATCTGGGTATATCTATCTCTATCTCTCTATTTCTCAATCCCTATCCACGTTCGCTCTCAGATTTTTGTATGTTTTTTCCATGTATTATCGCAAATTCTCTTTTGCTATCACTCACTTCTGAGAAAAAAAATTGAAACCGTACACGTCACGAATTTTTCCAGCCTACATATTGTAGTTGGCATATTGGGCTCTTCTTTTTGCTGATGACCATACATTCAGTTTTCTTGAAGTTTATGCCCAGTCCTTTCTTTTTACTTTCTTTTGCTAACTTCTGCATTTTACTTTCCGTGTCTGCTATCAGCACTGTGTCATCCTCGTATCTGATATTGTTGAGATTGTGGCCGCCAATGTCGAATACTGGCAAGGTTTTTATTATGTGAACAACGACAAGGTTTTGGAAAGGATGCAAATAAAAAGTAAACTTATACTTAGCATCAGAAAGACACAGCTGAGGTTTCTGGGAAACTTAATGAGGAAGGAAGGTTTGGAGAATCTGTTACTCACAGGAAGGTAGTAGAAAAGAGACACAGGGAAGGCAATGCGAGACGCACTTGATGAGTTTGAGCCAGTGGATGATGGAGTGGGGTCTGAGAGGGATACCAAAAGGACAAGAGCTACAAGGGTCAGGGGCAAGTGAAAGTCCATGATCGCCTACGTTCTGAAGGGACACAACGCATAAAGATGAAGAAACACTGAGAATAGTTATTTTTTCGCTTAGATGTGGCACAAAGCCGAAAGTACCCAGTGAAGATCGAACTCACTACTCAGTTGAAAACGCTTCTAGCAAGACAAGCTTGCTAGACGTTACACCACGCGAAGTGCCTAAATGATTTTCTAAGAGCCGCTTAGATGTGGTACAAGGCCGAAAGTATTTGGTACCCAGTGAGGATCAAACTCACTACTCAGTTGTAATAGGTTCTGTCAAGACAAGCTTGAAAACCATTACACTACGCCGAGGTGCCTAAATGATTTTCTAAGAGCCGTTCAGATGTGGCACAAGGCCAAATATATAGGGTACCCAGTAAAGATCAAACGCACTACTCAGTTGAAATCGGTTCTAGCAAGACAAGCTTGCTAAATATGACACCATCTCGAGGTGCCAGAATCAGTGAGAATAGCAAGTAAGAATGCGTTGTTTTGGTGCAAGGAATACTGTCGTATGTTTTAGGTCAGTAATTGTGTCTGGCTAAGTTCAAGATCCGACGGATTGAAAACCAGATCACTCCATTTGGCCTTGTGCCACATTTTTGTATTCTCAAAACAAATTTCCACACTCCAATCTCTCTCTCTCTCTCTCTCTCTCAGCCGGGATGCAACGAGTCTCTCACTGCTCTATTACTACATAGAAAGTGCTCGACCGAACTACATCGCCTGGTTCTACCAGGTCTGACCTTACATGGTAACCACCCACACCCTATCCGTATTCCATCAGTGAGAAGTAAATTCAATACGGACAGCTTCATCCCGCGAAGCTCACTAAATTTTCTTTCAATATTTGCAATCTCTTGGTCCTGGATATGACTGTAAACGGCATTCAGCAGCAAGGCCTCTGATGGGGAGGTTGCTGTTGTTCCCAGGTCCACTTTGACCCTGAGTGGTAACACCAGTTAGGGTCCCAGCTATGGGCAAATAGTTAACGCCCAAACTGGGATCAACACACTATGAAAGTACAAACATAGAAATTTATCGAAAAATATACGATTCTGAAGGAAAAATATTACCAACAATACATATTATAACCAATATTTCAAACCGGTCTCGGCCTTTCATCAGAAACAAATGATATTAAAAGTTAAACTAGAAGCGTTCGTCGCATACAAGAAAAGAAAAACAACAACCGAATTCCCATGGATTTTAACCACAATAAATATTCCCACACACTTATTCAAAATTTAAAGAATGATTACAAGAACCTTCAATGAAACAAAAAAATCAAAAACATTTTTGATAAACCACCCATAAATGCGATGAAACACACACCCAACCTATCAGCTATCCCCACCGCTACCAAATATCTAAAAAATACAAACCTATCAGGGAATTACAAATGTGATAAATCTTGTGGTCTAGTTTGAAAACATTTAGTAAACGATACAGTATTTTATATACCCAAAACCAACATCAAATTACACCCACCACGCCTCACCTGTGACAGCCAAAATATAATATATTTTCTCTTCTGTTCAATATGTCCAAATAGTGGATATATTGGTGAATCTGGAAACAGTTTTAGATTCCGTTTTAAAAATAATAAACTATGCATACGCCAAAACAACCCTTATTCCCCCATAGCTGAACACTTCAATCAACCAGGACACACATTAGAAAACTATTTACTGATAGATTCCGATTTTAGTTCCACATACTCACGCAGAAAGAAAGAAAAATAATGGAGTTTAAGATTAAATACATATAGGCTAGGGTTAAATAGGGACTTAGGCATTTTGAATCTTTATAAATATTTCAACAGAAATTTGAAAGAAAACGATTAAAACGGGCTATAGAAACCAATCTGTTCTGCTATTTGACCCATGGTTACAGGAAAGGGACGGATTAATATCTTTGTCAACGTTATTTGCGCGTAAGTGAATGCAAAATTTTCAACTGGATTTCGAACTCGACTTCCACATTTCTTGTTCCGAGCCGATATCTACTGCACCACAACGCACACTCAAATAAATCAGAAGTATTTTAAAAAACAGAGTTTCTTCTCAATTACCCTGTAGATTGACAGGTAGGTTTCATTATTTTACTAATGATCTAATTAGAACTGTTTAACTACTTTTGAACCGTAAGTTCTGTTCTGATGGTTTCTTCTCTCGTACTTTTTCATTTTTGATTTTTTCATTCGTTCTTCCTTTAGACCCTAGTTCGTTAAATGAGTAAAAAGATTCCTGGGAGGCTAGAGAGACTGGAAGTAAAATCTAGTGCCAATATCGAATTTCTAATGAAACTTCATATTAAACATTTTCCTCTCATATCCATTTCTTGTCAGAATTAGAATATTTTAAAATGGAAAGCTCCTTCCCAATTATCTTGTAGATTGGCAGGTAGGTCTCATCATTTTACCGTTGAACTAGTAAGAACTGCAGAACTACTGTTGAACCGCAAGTTCTATTCTAATGATTTCTTCTCTCGTACTTTTCACCTGTGGAACTTCTTACTTTACTATAAAATCTTATCTTCAAAACTTAAAATGCCACGTCGTCTACAATTTTTTGAAACCGTTCTGTTATTGTCCTTTCTCTTCACAAAATCTTCATTTAATTTGTGTAACCTATTGCATCTTAACTTGCTTGAGATGAAATGATCAATATATATATATATATATATATATATATATAAGTTTAGTTGTTCGAAAAATGCAATGAAATTATATAGAATTTTCTTGAATTTATGGATAAATCATGGACATTCGTTTTTCTTTCTTCCTTTCCCATGTTGGTATTTCTTTCTTCCTCTCCTGGATTCGTCATTCCTCTTCCTCTATCACATTCGTCTTTCTTTCTCTTTCTTTCACTTCTAATTTCATTTTCTGCTTTTTTTTTTTTTACCTTCCCTTTACAATATTCTTTCTTTCTATCTTTCTTTCTTTCTTTAACCTTCCCCTCACAATATTTTCTTTCTTTCTTTCTTTCTTTCTTTAACCTTCCCTTCACATTTCTTTCTTTCTTTCTTTCTTTCTTTCTTTCACTTTCCCTTAACAATATTCTTTCTTTCTTTCTTTCTTCAAAATATTCTTTCCTTTTTTTTCTTTCCTCGCGGCTTATATTTCTTTGTTGTTTCTTTCCTTTTGTTATTGGACAAAAAATTTGTTTCCTTCTTTTCTAATTCGTAGCATTCTTTTTGTTTCTTTCTTTGATGTTTTAATTCATTCTTCTTTTAGACCCTAAATTCTTTCTTCTTTTTTTCACTCTTTCTTTCTTTCTTTCTTTCTTTTTTTCTTTCTTTCTTTATTTTCTGCTCTTAACATTTCATTTTTTTCATTTTTGTCTCTTTGATTTCTTTCTTTGCTTCTTTGTTTGCACTCTTTACTTTGATTTTTTCTTTTCTTAAAGCTTAGATTTTTTTCTTTTTTTTTTTGCTATAGAATTTTCTTTCTAGATCTCTTTTATTTGTTTACTTCATTTGTTATGTCTTTGTTTTTTCTTTTACGCCCTAGATTTCGTTCTTTCTTTTTTCGTTCTTTCTTTCTTTTATTTTTTTTGCACCCTAGATTTAATTCTTTCTTCTTTTTATTCAGCATAGATCTCTTTAATTCATTTACTTCATTATTTGTTTTTATTTTTTATTTTACGGCCTAGATTTCTTTCTTTCTTTCTTTCTCTTCACCAAAATTTTTATCTTTCTTATGCTGCATAAACAATTTTTTTTTTGTTTTATTTTTCCCTTCTTTCTTTTATTGCTCTTTTTTTCTACAGGTATAATTCATTAGGGTCTTGTAGTGGAAGTCCTTTGTTCGCACCAGGACCTGCATGGCGTCGCCTCTTTGAGGAATTCCGCCATTGGCTCACGAATATTTTTCGTGTCATTCGGGTGAACACACGTTAAGATATTTTTGCTGATATCATTGCTCATGGGCTTCCACCTGTCTTGAAGCTATTCTTTATACCCTCTTTCATTTGTTCTGCTTCCATTTCCCCGTCCTTATCTGTTGTTTTTATCCATTTTTCTGTAATGTTTTTGCAATACATTATCCCTATTTTTTACTCTCTTTTTGTTTCATCAGTTTTATAAATCCCTCTCTCTATCTCGATCTCTCACTCTCTCACTCTCTAATCCTTTTGATTATATCATCTTTTTTTGTTCTCACTTTCTCTCACTCTCTCTCTTATACTCATGATTAATTTCTCTCTGATTATTCCTTTCTATTTTTATTCAATCTCTCTCTCTCTCTCTCTTTCTCTGTTACGTTTATTCTATCTTTATTCATCCTATGTATTCTTTCCGTTTCTTCTTCATTTACTCTCTCTCACACTCTCCTTCTCTCTCTCTCTTACTCACTCTCTAATCCTTTTGATTATATCATCTTTTTTTATTCTCACTTTCTCTCACTCACTCTCTTATACTTATGATTAATTTCTCTCTGATTATTCCCTTCTATTTTTCTTCAATTTCTCTCTCTCTCTCTTTCTCTGTTACGTTTATTCTATCTTTATTCATCCTATGTATTCTTTCCGTTTCTTCTTCATTTACTCTCTCTCACACTCTCCTTCTCTCTCTCTCTCACTCACTTACTCACTCTCTAATCCTTTTGAATATATCATCTTTTTTTTCATTCTCACTTTCTCTCACTCACTCTCTTTACTTATGATTAATTTCTCTCTGATTATTCCTTTCTATTTTTCTTCAATCTCTCTCTCTCTCTCTCTTTCTCTCTTACGTTCATTCTATCTTTATTCATCCTATGTATTCTTTCCGTTTCTTCTTCATTTACTCTCTCTCTCACACTCTCTCTCTCTCTCTCTCTCACCCACTTACTCACTCTCTAATCCTTTTGATTATATCATCTTTTTTTTCATTCTCACTTTCTCTCACTCACTCTCTTATACTTATGATTAATTTCTCTCTGATTATTCCTTTCTATTTTTCTTCAATCTCTCTCTCTCTCTGTCTCTCTCTCTCTTTCTCTGTTACGTTTATTCTATCTTTATTCATCCTATGTATTCTTTCCGTTTCTTTTTCAATTACTCTCGCTCTCTCACTCTCGCCTTCTCTCTCTCTCTCTCTCACCCACTTATATATATTATAATATCATTTTTCTCTCTTTAAATTTATTTCAATTTCTTATTATCACTCTCTCTCTCTTTCTCTCTCTTGTGATGCTAATATTTTTTCTCATTGTTTATTCTTTTCCATTTTTCCCTCAATTACTTTCCCTCACTCTCTCTCGCGCATTCTCCCTCTCTCACTTAATCTTTTATGAATAATAAATAACACAGATAATGATTAGCTAAACCACTTATATATATATATATATATATATATATATATATATATATATATGAAAATCTACTAAAAAGTTGTAAGTTAAAAATGTATTTTTTGACAGTATTTATTTATTTCCATTATTATATATATATATTCGATATATCAGGCATTTTATCAGAAACAAATGATTTTAAAAGTTAAACTAGAAGCGTTCGTCGCATACAAGAAAAGAAAAACAACAACCGAATTCCCATGGATTTTAACCACAATAAATATTCCCACACACTTATACAAAATTTTAAAAAATGATTACAAGAACCTTCAATGAAACAAAAAAATCAAAAACATTTTTGATAAACCACCCATAAATGCGATGAAACACACACCTAACCTATCAGCTATCGTCACCGCTATCAAATATCTAAAAAATACAAACCTATCAGGGAATTACAAATGTGATAAATCTTGTGGTCTAGTTTGAAAACATTTAGTAAACGATACAGTATTTTCTATACCCAACACAACATCAAATTACACCCACCACGCCTCACCTGTGACAGCCAAAATATAATATATTTTCTCTTCTGTTCAATATGTCCAAATAGTGGATATATTGGTGAATCTGGAAACAGTTTTAGATTCCGTTTTAAAAATAATAAACTAAGCATACGCCAAAACAACGCTTATTCCCCCATAGCTGAACACTTCAATCAACCAGGACACACCTTAGAAAACTATTTACTGATAGATTCCGATTTTAGTTCCACATACTCACGCAGAAAGAAAGAAAAATAATGGAGTTTAAGATTAAATACATATAGGCTAGGGTTAAATAGGGACTTAGGCATTTTGAATCTTTATAAATATTTCAATAGTTAAACATTTTTTAGATACACTTAAAAATTTTTTCTTTAAAACAACATTTGAATTAAATGTATTATTAGAGTTAGATTTACGTTAAAAAATATTCGTGACGGACGCTTCTCGCGACGGACGCTTCTCGCGACGGACGCTTCTCGCGACGGACGCTTCTAGTTTACATTTTAAAATCATTTGTTTCTGATGAAAGGCCGAGGCCGATCTGAAATATCAAATATATATATATATAATAATAATAAAAATAAATAAGTATTGTAAAAATATACATTTTTAACTTACAACTTTTTAGTAGTTTTTCCTATACATTCCAGTATAAGTATATATATATATATATATATATATATATATATATATATATATAGTTTAGAACATGTAAGAATTGCAATTTTCTACAAAAGTGTAGGCTTACGACCATATCACGTTGAATACACCAGTTCTCGCTCAATCACCGAAGTTAAGCAACGTTGAGCTTGGTCAGTACTTAGATGGGTGGCCGCTTGGGAATACCAGGTGCTGTAAGCGTTTAGTGACGGATGTGCGTTGTGATGCAGTGGATATCGGCTCGGAAAAAGAAATCGGTGGGCCGAGTTCGAATTCCAGTTGAATACCCTGCATTCACTTAAGCACTGATACCCTTGGGAAAGGTATTGATCAGTCCCTTCCCTCCAGTTATGGGTTAAATAACAGGGTAGTAATTGGGGACTATGCCCTTAAAAACAAATTCCAATGAATCTTGATAGAAGAAAAAAAGTATTACTAGACACAAAACTGATATAAAAACAACAATAAATTGTTGAAAAGAAAAAGGTAATACCTGCAATAAATAAATAAAACATTTAGTTGGCAATAAATGGCCCGCCGAGGTTGATATGCCATAAAAACAAAAACAACCAACCGACAAAAGTGTAAATTTTGTTTTGACATCAAAAGAACAATGTCTCATCAGATAGTTTAATGATGACAATATTACCGTCAATAAAATACCTGATGAAACATTGTTCTTTCGATATCGAAACAAAATGTAGACTTTTGTAGTAAACAGTAATTTGTACGTGTTCTATACTATAATTTATAATAAATATTCATAGCTCTATTTCTATACTGATCACTGTTTTAAATTAATGTTTTGAACGTTGTTAATATTTTCTTCGTTCTTTATTCACTTGGATATATATATATATATATATATATATATATATATATATATATATATTAAACTGCAAACACATTAAAGAACTAACCTATACAATCATGCTAAAAAATACTACAAAAGCCAAAGCTAGGACCCCTTAGAGACGATAAACCTTCATAGTGCTAACAAAACTCTTACATTAAATTTTACCTTTTACACGCTACAAAACTGTGATCTAATTTAAAATTTCAAAGAAAAAATCGATTTCCTAAATTTAAAATTAAGGTTAAATATACAAAATTAGATTAATTATAAAAAATATGCATAAATACAAAAATATTCTATAGTTGTACAAATAAACATTAAAGATAGGTCCAATTCCATCCCTCCCCAACCTTTACAGTTCCCTACTCGCCTCCCCTAATAAACCCAAAGAATAAAATCTAGTCATGAGGCCATAAAACACACCCTATCTTTTAATGTTAAATATGTTTACAAAATTTCCGACACTTTCATTAATCAAATATATTCCCTACCCACCCCACTTTCCCCAAAATTCTAACCGACAATTTACAAGACTTACTCCCTTATCACTAACCCCCACCAACATCCCACACACAACTCGCCAAATATAAGAAAAGAGGCTTTCCATTACTTTCCACACTACCTCATGAGACATTTTAGTTTCAATGTCAAACAAAATGTACAGTTTGTAGTGGATATAAAGATTTGTACATGTTCTAATATATATATATATATATATATATATATATATATATTAAAAAAGGATTAATTCAAAGATGTTGAATGGCTAATTTTTTAAAAAATAATTTTATTTTAAATCCTATATCTTTTTATTCCCTTTTATTAATAATTATGCCTTTTTAAGCAAAGGCCTTTTTCTAATACTTCAACATTTTGGGGAAATTAGGTTTTTGAATTTGTCCAGCGTCTGTAATATTTAAAAAAAATTTTTTCTTTAGTTTCTTTCTTTTTCCCTCCCTTCCTTCTTTTATCTCTCTTACCACCTTTTTTCCGTGTTGCTTTAACTGACGTCGATTTAACACGGCTGTCTGTTAATTTTTAGTTACATTCTCCCCTTTTTTTTTTGCGAACCCAGACGATGTCAATTTTTTTCTTTTCTTATTTATTTATTTGATTTTATTCTATCTTTTTCTTTTTCCTTTTCCTTTTCTTTTTCTTTCCCTTTATTTTTATTTTTATTTTATTTTATTATTTATTTTTTAATTTCTTTGCAATCTATTTAAAAAGGAAAAGTAGACTAATTTTTCTCCAGTTTCTGAAAGTTTTTTTTCTGTTGCTGAGGTGATGTGTCGTTCCCCGTGGGGATCTTCATATCGAAATGGCCATTCAACATCTTTGAATTAATCCTTTTTTAATATATATTTGCTCTGTAATATTTTATTACATGGAGCTCTCTTCCTGTATCATTTTTTAATATTAAAATAAACTTTTAATATTAATTAGGATCGGGTTTTTTTGAATTTATCTTCCTGCTTTTTTCCCTTGGATTGAAGTATCTGAATTAAAATATATATATATTAATAGTATGACCATGCGTTGGTCGGTGTTTTTTAGTGATTATGTTGAAATGGTAAGGTCAAATATTTATTCAGAAAAGCTCCAGTATGAGGTTGCCATTATACATAAGTTAAAAAAGTGCGAAATAAGTACTGGTTTTTGTTGTATATCTAAAACGGGATTCATGCTTGGTCAATTTTGCCAATAAACGGGAATGATGTATGTAAAATAAGAAGAGCGAGGGCGAGCGTTACGGGAGCCTCTAATGTGATGCGATGACGTTGTGATGCAGAAAAGTGGATGAAAAGTGGTTAACACCTTGTAGAAAATATGAAATCGTTATGGCATATTATAAAGTAGTAGTTACAAAAAGACCCGATTTTTGTTGGAATATAACTAAATATTTCGGAGGGATAAGTGATCGCAAAAAGCAATATTTTCCATTAATTTTTTATTCACATATCAAGTCACCAGACTTTGATCTACCAGTGACGCGATATCGGAGAATAAGTGTTCGTAAATTCTAAGCATTTTCGCGTTTTCTGCTGTACCCTCTAAATAGATTCAATATTTTTTTGCATTCATCAAAGATTCATGTCATGATCAACAAGTGACCCAGTTTTGGTTGAAATCGGACCAAGGGTATTGGACGATTAGAGTTCATTAAAATGACACACACACACAGACATATTAATATATATATATATATATATATATATATATATATATATATTGTAATTTTTTTCTTAAAATGGTTTATAAAAGCATTATATCACTACATAAAATGTTTCATGTTTCAGAACAATAGTGTTTTCCTTTTGTTGTGAAAAAGACTTTAGAAAATATAAGATGAATTCTTCATTATTTAGAGACTGAAGGGTTAGTAGTAGAAGTGGTAGGTAGAAAATATTCTTCTAGTTGTGTCAGTATTGTTAAGTCAAAAATGAGAACTAGGTAACTATGGAGTTGAACATTTAGGTCGCGAATGAAAGTGGAATTGTCTGATGTCAAGTCATGTCATTTTTTAAATTTTCTCTGAGTAAGATACATAGTGGGACCATACATTATTTAAATCGGTAGACAATAGTTTTTAACTCAAGGTTGGATTTTACGCTTTTTAAAAAATGCGATTATGTACTACCTCATGGGTAAAGGGGCTGGAATGTTTACGTTAGAATTAGGATTAAATAATTATGGTATACTATGTGTGTTGTGGTGCAATGGATATCGGCTCGGAACGAGAAATCGGGGAGCTGAGTTCGAATTCCAGTTGTATTCATTGCATTCACTTACGCGCAAATACCCTTTGGGAAAGGTATTAATCCGTCTCTTCCTTCCATTTATGGGTTAATTAATAAGACAGATTGGGTTCTATAGCTTTGGCTGGTAACTAGTCTACAGCAGAAAGCAATGGCAATCTACTGCGGGATAATCTTCTGCCCAGTCAGTCATGTCTCTTTCGAGACATGATCTCCTAATCGTGTTTCACGTATGCCACTTAACTGACTGAAGGTATATTGTAGTTATGAAGAACAAATAAGCATTGTGTAGGTCATTTATTTTAGTGAAATAATTTTTAATTTTTAAGTTAAATTGGATAACTGGAAGATTGTAATTAATTAAATTTTAAAGAAAAAAGTTTTCGATCTTTACATTAATTAAATTTTAAATAATTCATATTCAATTTTAATTCAATTTTAAATAATTCATTTCGATCTTTACATTAATTAAATTTTAAAGAAAAAAGTTTTCGATCTTTACATTAATTAAATTTTAAATAATTCATATTCAATTTTAATTCAATTTTAAATAATTCATTTCGATTTTTACATTAATTAAATTTTAAAGAAAAAAGTTTTCGATCTTTACATTAATTAAATTTTAAATAATTCATATTCAATTTTAATTCAATTTTAAATAATTCATTTCGATCTTTACATTAATTAAATTTTAAAGAAAAAAGTTTTCGATCTTTACATTAATTAAATTTTAAATAATTCATATTCAATTTTAATTCAATTTTAAATAATTCATTTCGATGTTTACATTAATTAAATTTTAAAGAAAAAAGTTTTCGATCTTTACATTAATTAAATTTTAAATAATTCATATTCAATTTTAATTCAATTTTAAATAATTCATTTCGATCTTTACATTAATTAAATTTTAAAGAAAAAAGTTCTCGATCTTTACATAAAACGGTCAATTCATCTCTACGATTTAG
>JBBBDQ010002577.1:70000-287500 GCA_037127315.1 Ascarosepion bandense
ATTTTCTGGAACTGAAAACTTCTTCGATTCCTCTCTGTTACTTTGTTCCTGTTGTAGTTTCGATGTGAAGAAGGAAAAGAGAGAGAAAAAGAAGAAAAAGAAAGAAGAAAGAAGATGAAGAAATATGAAGAAAAAAGTAAAAGAACGAAGAAAGAAGATGAAAAAGAAGAAAAATAAAAAGGAAGAAAAATGAAAAATGAAGATGAAGATGAATACAAAGAAAAAGAAAGAAGAAGAAAGGAGATAAGAGGAAAATAAAAAGAAAGAAGAAAGAAGAAAGAAGAAAAAAAGAAAGAAGATGGTGAAAAAGCGGAAGAGCGAAGAAAGGAGAAAAACGAAGAAAAAGAAAGAAAAAGATGAAAAAGAAAGAAAAGAAAAAGAAGAAGGAAGAAGAAGGAAGAAGAAAAAGAAGAAGATGAAAAAGAAGAAGGAAGAAGAAAAAGAAGAAAGAAGAACAAAAAAAAGAAGGAAGAAGAAAAAGAAGAAGGAAAAGAAAAAAAGAAAGAAGAACAAAAAGAAGAAGAAAGAAGAAAAAGAAGAAAGAAGAAAAAAGGAAGAAGAAAGAAGAACAAAAAGAAGAAGGAAGAAGAAAAAGAAGAAGGAAGAAGAAAAAGAATCTTTTTTAAATAAAAATGCGAGTGTAATAAGAAAAGCGTAGAGAAGATAAAGGCTGTTATACGAAGAAAAAGATAATAGAAGAGAAATAAGCGGAGGAGGAGGAGAAGGACAGGAAGAAGAAGAAGAAGAAGAAGAAGAAGAAGAAGAAGAAGAAGAAGAAGAAAAGCAATATCTTCTAAAATTTGAGGTGGAAAAGAAGAAGATGAGAATAACAAAAAAAAAAATGAAAATGGCGATTACAAAAAGAAAAACTCAAAATAATAAAGATGGTTAAAAAAAAGGAAGAAGGAGGAAGTGATGAAGAAGGAAAAGCAGAAGAAGAAGATGAAGGAAAGGAAAGGAGATAAAGATGGTTATAAACAAAGAGACATGTAGGAAGAAGAAAAAGAGAGGGACAAGAAAAAGGAGAAGGGAAAAGGTGATTACAAAAAAAGGCGAAAATACATAAAGTCGTTTGTAAAAGTAAAGGAGAAGAAGGAAAAAAAGAAAGAAGTCCTAGAGAAGAATAAGGCGAGCATACAAAGAAACAGGGAAAAGATGATAAAGACATTTAGACGAAAGAAAGAAAAAGGATGAGAAGAAGAAGAAAAAGAAGTAGAAGAAGAAGAAGAAGAAATAACTTTCCAGAAGAAAAAAAGCGATTACAAAAGAAAAAAACAAAAAAACAAAAGACGTTAGTAAAATTGAAGAAAAAGAAGAAGAAGAAAAAGCTTCTTTCAAGAATAAGGCGATTGCATAAAGAAACGAGAAAAGAAGAAAAAGACGTTTAGACAAAAAAGGAAGAAGAAGAAGGAGGTAAAGGAAAAGAGAAAAAGAAACATCTAAGTAGAAAAAGATGATTACAAAAAAAGAAGATGAAAAGAAGATAAAAATGGATCGAAGAAGAAGATGAAAATGAAGGAAGTAAAAGAGGAGAACAAGAAGAAGAAGATGAAAAAGAAGAAGAAGAAATACCTTCCAGAAGAATAAAAGCGATTACAAAAAGAAAAGTCGAAAATTAAAGACATTAGTGAAAGTGAAGAAGAAGGAGAAGAGAAAGAAGAAGAAGCTTCTTTCAAGAATAAGGCGATTACGCAAAAAAGCGAGAAAAGAAGAAAAAGACGTTCAGACAAAAAAAGAAGAAGAAGACAAAGAAAAAGAAACATCTCAGTAGAAAAAACGATTACAAATGAAAGATGAAAAAAACATAAAGATGGTTAAAAGAAAAAGAAGATGAAAATGAAGGAAGAAGAGGGGGAGGACAAGAAGAAGACGAAGTAAAAAAAAAGAAATACCCTCCCAGAAGAATAATATCAATTACAAAAAGAAAAGGCGAAAATTAGATAAAGAAGTTAGTGAAATTGAAAAAGAAGAAGAAGAAGAAGAAAACGAAGAAGAAGAAAAAGAAGAAGAAGAAGAAACTTCTTACAAAAATAAGGCGATTACACAAAGAAACGAGAATAGAAAATAAAAACGTTTAGACGAAAAGGAAGAAGACGATAAAGAAGACGATAAAGAAAGAAGTAGAAGAAAGATTTAAGTAGAGAAAACGATTTAAAAAAGATGAAAAAAAGATAAACACTGTTAGAAGAAAAAGAAGATGAAGATGAAGGAACAAGAAGACGAGGACAAGAGGAGGAAGAAGAAAAAATGGAGAAGAAATACCCTCCCAGAAGAATAAAAGCGATTACAAAATTAACGTCGAAAATTAGATAAAGGCGTTAGTGAAATTGAAGAAAATAAAGAAGATGAAAAAGAAGACGACAAAAAAAGAAAGAAGTAGAAAAAGAAACATCTAAGCCGAGAAAACGATTAAAAAAAGAAGATGAAAAGAAGATAAAGATGGTTAGAAGAAAAAGAAAATGAAGGAAGAAGAGGAGGAGGAAAAGAAGAAGAAGAAGAAGAAGAAGAAGAAGAAGAAGAAATACCCTCCCAGAAGAATAAAACCGATTACAAAAAGAAAAGTCGAAAATTAGATAAAGACTTTAGTAAAAGATAAGAAGAAGAATTTGAAGTATTTATGGCCGTTTGTAGCTCTTCTAAAAAATTATGCTTGTTGCCAACTGTTTAAATAACCTATCATCCATTTTACTCGTTAGGCAGGCTATTCGCTGCTTTCCTCTGTCTCACTTGCTTTCTATTTATCTAGTGAATGTGAAATTTTCAAAGGACTGTTGTTTTCATTACGTGCCTTATAAATTCCAGCTGTTTCATGTGATTGCAATACATAAGTATTTATTTCCTGAATGTTCCCTAATATTTCGTCTTTACTCGTATATTTGGTCCATGATGTTATCGGCAACACATAGATCCTAAGTCCTGCTGCTTCAAATTTATTGTTCATCCGCCAAGAGATTGTCCAAAATTACCTGAAGACTGATATTATATAACCGTTCAGCAACTCTTTTCTTTGTTTCTCTTGCTTCAGGTTTTATCTTCATCTATGAGGAGATTGTCCGGTATTAACTTCCATATAGAAAGACTGATATTATATAAACGTTCAGCAACTCTTTTCTTTGTTTCTCTTGCTTCAGGTTTTATCTTCATCTATGAGGAGATTGTCCGGTATTAACTTCCATATAGAAAGACTGATATTATATAAACGTTCAGCAACTCTTTTCTTTGTTTCTCTTGCTTCAGGTTTTATCTTCATCTATGAGGAGATTGTCCGGTATTAACTTCCATATAGAAAGACTGATATTATATAAACGTTCAGCACTCTTTTCTTTGTTTCTCTTGCCTCAAATCTCTTCTTCATCTGTGGGGAGATTGTCCAGCATTCCCTGCCATATAGGAGGACTGATATTATATAACCGTTCAGCACTCTTTTCTTTGTTTCTGTTGCCTCAAGTCTCTTCTTCATCTATGAAGAGATTGTCCAGCATTCCCTGCCATATAGGAGGACTGATATTATATAACCGTTCAGCACTCTTTTCTTTGTTTCTGTTGCCTCAAGTCTCTTCTTCATCTATGAAGAGATTGTCCAGCATTCCCTGCCATATAGGAGGACTGATATTATATAACCGTTCAGCACTCTTTTCTTTGTTTCTGTTGCCTCAAGTCTCTTCTTCATCTATGAAGAGATTGTCCAGCATTCCCTGCCATATAGGAGGACTGATATTATATAACCGTTCAGCACTCTTTTCTTTGTTTCAGTTGCCTGAAGTCTCTTCTTCATCTGTGAAGAGATTGTCCAGCATTCACTGCAATATAGGAAGACTGATATTATATAACCGTTCAGCACTCTTTTCTTTGTTTCAGTTGCCTGAAGTCTCTTCTTCATCTGTGAAGAGATTGTCCAGCATTCACTGTAATATAGGAAGACTGATATTATATAACCGTTCAGCACTCTTTTCTTTGTTTCAGTTGCCTGAAGTCTCTTCTTCATCTGTGAAGAGATTGTCCAGCATTCACTGCCATATAGGAGGACTGATATTATATAACCGTCCAGCACTCTTTTCTTTGTTTCTCTTGCCTCAAGTCTTTTGCCTCCAGTCTCTTGCATTTAAATTCCTGGAAGTTGTAGCCGTCAGGAAAGCAAGTACATGGAAGGGAATTCCACAGGCAGGAAGTGCAAGAAAAGAAGCTAAGGGAGTAGAATTGTCGGCTGCATTTGGTTGATGTAAGTGTAAATGAGTTGGACCTTGTTTCCAGTCTGGTTGATCTAGTAAATTCTTGTGGCAGGGGCACCAGTAGCTAAATTTCGTCGGAGCAGAATCCATTGGCATCAAGGTCGCATCCTTTTACTATCCGAGTTAAATGTAAGAGTCTCTTCTACAATAATAGTTTCTTTTCTCGCATCTTCATTTTGGGGAATTCTAATCTCTTTGCTGGCTTTCCTGATAGCTACAATCTCCAAAAGTTTCGATGAGAATTCCCATCCATTGTTTTTTCGACATTTCCTGGAACTTTTTTTTATTCTCTCACTGTAACACTCTGCGTCCCGGTGGCTATCCAGCCTTGCTTGGGGTGAAATGATTATAAAAAATAACTGCCATAAAACCGCATAACAATTCAATACTATTTTTGTTTCCAATGAAATTTTCTTTTTTCTTGACATCTTCATTAGCTTTTAGAAAGCATCTTTTATTATCACAATTTACCATCCTCTGCTAATGTGTGCATACATATTTAAATTGTTGTTCTCACTCGACTGCGGATGACTATATATATATATATATATATATATATATATATATATATATATATATATAAACAAAATTAATTAATAAAAAGAGAACTAAAATTGCCCTCAACTGTGAATCTAGAAATTGGAATCGTGAGCAAAGTCTTTTATTTTTTGTTTTATTTTCTTGTTGTTGAGGTTCGTCTATTATTAAAAAAAAAAGACTTCATTTAGAAATTAATTTAGTCCAACGCCTCAGGTGTTTTCAAATTCTGAAATGAAGTTTTCTGTTTTATTAGTAAATTTCGACTAATGCAAAGAGGGCTACTGTTAAAATTGTGATGATTGACGTTTCTGATATGAATGAAAGAGAAGGTGGTAGGAAGTGAAGATTACGAGGATACGGGGGATAGATAACGATTGGCAACTGAACTGAGGATGTCAAGAATTTCCAGATGGTTATACGAAAGATGGCGGTAATATTAATGAAAGAGGAGGTGGTAGAAAGTGACAGTGAGTATAGATGACAAGAAATATAGATAAAAATTGATCCTTCACTTGAAGTTGCGAAGATTGTAGAAAGAAGGATTGCTATTCAAATGAATGACGTATGTGTGATAAATGAAAGAGGAGGTGGTAGGAAGTGAAGCTTATAGGGAGGATAGATAAAAATTGACTCTTGACTTGAAGTTTACTATTCAAATCGTTATGATGAATGATGTCTGTGATATAAATAAAATAGGGTTGGTAGTAAGTAAAGATTATGAAGATATGGTGGATAGTTCTCGATTGACCTTTGATTACAAAAGGTCAATATTCCAGTGTAGAATGTTACTGTTAAAATGGTCATAATAAAAGACCTGTTTGTTATGGTGGAATGAGAAGGTGGTTAGAAGTGAAGAATTCCAGGATAAGTGGGATAGATAAAAACTGACCCTAGACTCACTTGTAAAACAAACACCGCGAAGTGAGGGGTGAATGCAGTTGACTGGCGGAGAAAGTTTCCCTAGTTCGAAGAAATCTTAACTGCAATTACGCAGTGTCAATGATGGAGTATGCAGTGGCAACAGATTCGGTTCTGGGCAGCGAAGAATGAACCGACTCCTTTTTTTGCTCTGGGTGTTCTCTATTTATGGGCCCGAATCCCGAATAATTAGCTCCTGATTGGTTAGCCAATAGGGATCACCGGCCAATGGGTATCGTCGTAACAACCCTCCTGGGTTGCATCTGATTGGTTTAGATAATCAGCCAATTAGTCTCAGTTATCGGGGTGGGCTAACAAGAAGCAGGCCCTGTGGTTGGTGGATCAATGATTTATTACCTTGTGCTATACTTGCACTCAATCCCGGGTTTAGGCGACCCAACATGTTTGCCACGCTCAAAATATGTTTATATTTTGAAATTGAAGTAATTTTTGACAGGTCGTCACACGTGCAGAGTGTTTTGTTTTAGTGACAGTTTATAGGTCAGCCTTTTCCGCTCGGGTCTAGATATATTTATATTTAATGACTTCGGTTTACTACACCTGGTTCTTAAAAATGTTGGATACCCAGAATGAACTTATCTTTATAATGGTTTAATAAAATAATTATTATCATGATTTAATTAGTTATCATTTAATTAATTTTGCCAGTCAACTTTTTGACACTTAAAAGAAAGTGTCATACATTGTTTACAGTGTTGATGGTTATTGTTCAAATGATGATGATGATGATAAAGGTGTGCGATATGAATAAAACGTTTTGTAGGGAGTGAAGATTAAGAGAATAAAGAGGACAGAAAACAATTCATCATTGAACTGAAGATTTTAGACAAGATTTTAATGTTCGAGAAAGCAACCACGCCGGAGTCTGTCATTGGAATTTGTTGTTACATTTGAAACACTAGGGAAAATACGATGTTTTAAATCCGTGGAAGTAGTATGGCGTGTTCTGTTGCAATTATGGCAATGAGCATTTCTGAACATTTTACTAGTGACAGGGTGACGTCAAACTTGCGATGATTCGTTCGTGGACAGAGAGACTGCAAATTAGAATTTGTCTATATTCTTGCTTTCCTGACGGCTACAACCTCCAGGAATTTAAATGCAATGTCAATACTCATCTCTTAACCACTTGACTCTAGTTCTTTCACCACCCCGTATATCCTTTCCTTTCTCTCCACCTTTGTAACTGCCATCACACCTGTATTCCCATCCTTCTCTTGCTACTTTTTAACTGGTTCGTCTTCCTCTTCACTCTCTTCTACTTAATCTTTTTACTCTTATGTAACCCCCTGCACATCAGTGGCATTACCGCCTTGCTGGGAGTGATACGATAAAAAAAAATTCTGAGATGAGGTAGTATTTACAGTATTTACATTATTCGGACTATTGTCTTCATCTTTGTTGCCATTTGTACGACGTTTCGGTTGTTGTACACTCCAGTCTTCTTCAGGTGCTAGGAATTCCGAACCGAACCCTTTATTATAATCAGTGGGGTACATGAACTCCATTCTTTACACAAGAAATGGAATTCATATACCCCAGTGATTGTAAGAAAGGGTTTTGTTTCGAAATTGCTATCACCTGAAGAAGGCCGGAGCTTACAACAGCCAAAACGTCGTACAAATGCCAACAAAGATGAGAACAATAGTCCGAATAATGTAAATACTGAAAATTAAAAAAATAAATATTTTTCCAACTGAAAACTTAATAAAGTAAAAGGCTCATGAGCCACTCAAAATAGGTGTATATTCTGAAAATGGTAACTCTAAGTGATGTGGCGTGATATGGATAAAAGATAAGTTGTAGTGTAAACTCTTAATTTGAAGATTTTAAGATTGCAGTATTTGTAGAAGCATCCCCGCGGGAGTCCATTTCTACAAAGCGACATGTCATGAATAAAAGTCATAGAATAAAATGTATGAAATAATAAATGAAATTCTTCTGAACATTTCCTGTGGAAATAGCGACAGGGCAACCATAGGCTTGCCGCTTGGAAAATAAATCTTTAGTAACAAAACTGCGGAAAAACTATATGGAAATAATAGAGAGGTAAGTCTGTGAGGCTCCAGCTAAGATATGACTGCAATGCTTCATTTTGGGTCTAATCTGAATCTTGTAAGGTGTTTTTTCTTATTACACATCTGTATTAGCTTCTACCGTAGTTGCGATGGCGAACGGGTTGCCTTAATTTACCGGTGTTTTACGGAATAGCTGACATTTCGTCCGCATTTTGACTCGTGCTTTATTTTCGAGAGAGGTCGGTAATAAAAAAGCCATTTGCCATTTTTCCTCGTGACACAATCTGCAAACATCACTATTGCTGTAATGTTTTGCTTTTCTTAATAATCTCCAGTTTACATTAGGATTTTTGTTATTTGTTCTTTTTATTTACACACTTGGTTAGATAGTTTAGTACAATTCCTAATGCTTTCTAATTTGAATGATGATTTGTGGTTATAACATCGTTTTTTAAAATTGCTTTCCGTACAGCCCACGTATACTTTGCTAGGTCTATTTATACATACAGTTTATAAACAAAGCAGAGGCATAAGACATAAATGCACAGAGCAAGTATATATATATATATCCACTACCGGCCATAAATATTAGGCCACCTCAGTGTTTAAAAAAATGATACTATTTTTTAGTATTTATTGCCAAGTGAATAATTGTAAATGAAACTAGAATGTTTATTTTGTTAATACCGCACAATAACATGTGCATCAAATGAATTTATAAATATTTAATAATTACCTATATTGCAGTTTCATCAATGAAAGAATGAAGGAAATTTAGGGGGATTCGGACGAGTTCATCTTTGCTTCTTTACCTTGTAAAATTTTGCAAAGTAATAATAATAGGACAATTCTGCTTTCATTTAGAATTATCTACTTGGCAATAAATATTAAAAATAGTATAAAATACAATATTTCTTTTAAAAAAGGGGTGGCCTAAAAATTATGCCAGGTAGTGTATAATATATATATATATATATATATATATATATATATATATATTAAAGTTTTGTAATTTGCTTGAAGCATTGCATAAAACATATATATATATATATATATATATATATATGTGGGGGGGTGTAAATCTTTATGAAAAAGTAATGGATATTTTGTTATTAATTCGACATTTTTATCACATTAAACGTTATTTTTTGTGGATATACATATTTGAGCAGACAAAGAGTATTTATTAAGTTGTTTTTATTCATTTCCGTCTACCGGCTTGAATATTCCAGAAACGAAAAAGAGCTTATTTTATTTCAAGTTGCTTTTTAATTTAATTTAATTTCTTTTTTTTTTTTCTTTTTTTTTTTAGCTAAAATGCAGAATACAGGTGGGGGATACTTAAATCAAGCAAGTACGAAAATTTAAATACATGGGAAGTGTTCTAACAGAAGACTGAATGTGCAATACGGAGATCCGAAGGCGGACTGGCATAGCGCAAGACGCGTTTTAGAAGCTGAATAGAGTATTAAGAGACAGGAAAATTTCGCTAGAAACAAAGAAGAGAGTACTGGATTGCTTTGTGATGTCAATTCTTCAATATGGCAGTGAATGCTGGACAGTATCATCGAAGATAGAGGAAAAACTTGAAGCAACTGAAATGTGGTTCTACTGAAGAATGCTGCGAATATCATGGATCAAGCATGTGAGCAATGATGAGGTTTTGGAAAGGATGAACACGAAAAGGAAACTGAGCATCAGGAAGAGACAGGTAAAGTTTCTGGGACATGCAATGAGGAAGGAGGGCTTGGATAACCTGCTACTAACAGGCCAGATAGCGGGAAGGAGAGACAGGGGAAACAGCGTGTAACATACTTGACGGGCTTCAGAAGGTGGATGGCAGAACGGGGGTTGCGTGGTGTAACAGGAGAAAGTGTGCTAAGAGCAACCAGGGATAGGAAGACGTAGATGGCCGTGATTGCCTACAAACTGAACGGACAAGGCACATAGAAGTTTTTTTCATTGGTCGGGTAGACAATTGTTTTAAGACATGCTTTTGTCTTCTGTTGTTAATCTGTGTGTGTTTGTGCGAGGGTGGGTATTATAAGGTCTGAGCATTTTTCATTTTCTTGCCTGACTGGTAGTGTCCGTGTGTATAATTCCCGAAAATGTGGTGTTGGCGTGTCTGTGTGTTGGTGTAAATTGCTTAAGTTGCTTAAGTTTGGTCTTGTGAGATTTGGGTGAAAATGCGTGTGCATCTCATGGGAAATTTTTCTCTAGATGTGTCCGTATGATGATTGGTGGATGTTAGGGGTTGGAGATGCCGGCACGCCATTTTATATTGTACCGAATTGTGGGTAATCTACAGTCAGGCATTATGCAATCATGATCATGACTCACTTATGGATGGCTTATGATCACGGCACATTGAAACAACGGTTCTAGCACGATCACCGAAGTTAAGCAACGTCGAGCCTAGTCATAACCTTGATGGGTGAGAACATAATGGGTTTCAAACGTGTATGAGCAGCTGGGGTAACTAACAATATCTCCGAATTTTTAATCGGAGAACCAAGCTCCAGTTTTATGTATTCACCTGAGAAAATTATGAAATAAACACCTCCACCTGTTATTGGTTAATTAATTTATAATTAATTTATTGGTTAATTAATTGGTGTAGTTATACAAGTAGGACTTGTATAACTACACCATTTTTATCTCAAATAATTTTTTAAGAATCTAATAATATTTTCTGAATTTCAGTCAGTTAAGTGCCATACGTGATACACGCTTTGGGCGATCATGTCTCGAAAGAGACATGACTTACTTTCTAATAGCCGGCCAAGGCTATAGAACTTTCTTTGATAGAAAATGCTTCTAAACCGCTCCTGTTATTCAACCCATAGCTGCAGGAGAAAATATATGGAATATGTTATTATATTAATAAGTATTAATTAGTGGGGGATCAGTTTACTACTTCATGCTAATAGAAAACCGACCCCCAACTTTTTGACCAGCAGAAGCTTTAATTTAGCTTCTAACTATTCAGTGAGTTAAGTGCAATACGTGATACAGGCTGGGGTGATCATGTCTCGAAAGAGACATGACTGACTGGCTTAAGTTTATAATCATCGTCTTCGTTGTCATGCCAATTCGTCTTTGGATCTCTGTGTCGCACTTTCCGTCTTCTGTTCTAACACTTCCCAGGTATTTAAATTTTCGTACCTGCTTGATTTTAGTATCCCCCACTTGTATTTTGCATTTTAGCTAAAAAAAAAAAAAAAAAGAAATTAAATTAAAATAAAAAAAGCAACTTGAAATAAAATATGCGCTTTCTGGATTTTCGAATATTCAAGCCTGTAGACGAAAATGCATAAAAACAACTTAATAAATACTCATTGTCTACTCAAATATGTATATCCACCAAAAATAATGTTTAATGTGATAAAAATGTCGAATTAAAAATATCCATTACCTCTATAAATACTTTCATGGCTTCTGCTCGGATGAGCTTAAGTCACTGATGCCTTCTCAATAGGTGTTTACTCGTGCAACCAGACTGGCAACTGGGTCCCACCCATTCACAGTCAGGTTAGCCAAATGCAGACGACAATTCTACTCCTGCAGCTTCTTCTCTCGCACTTCCCGCCTGTGGAACTCACTCCCGTATTCTTGCTTTCCTGACGGCTACAACCTCCAGAAATTTAAATGCAAAGTTAATACACATCTACTAACCACTGGCCTCTAGCTCTCTCCCCTTCCCTGTATAACCTTCCCTTTCTCTCCACCTATGTATCTGTCATCGCACCTGCTTTCTATTGTTCCTTTCTAACTAGTTTGTACTCCTCGCTCTTTTCTAATTAATCTTTTTACATTTATGTAACCCCCTGCACATCAGTGGCGTTTCCGCCTTGCTCGGGGTGAAATGATTAAAAAAAAAACAAAAAAAACTTTGTCTCGCAGTAGGTTGCTATTACTTTCTGCGGTAGACTGGTTGCCAGCCAAGGCTATTGAACCCAATCTGTCCTGTTATGAAAACCATAACTGGAGGTGAGAGACGGATAAAGTAAATGCAACGAATTCAACTGTAATTCGAACTCGGAATCCCAATTTCTTGTTCCGAGCCAATATTCACTGCACCACAACGCACATAAATTTAAATAACCTAAAAAAGGTTGATCAGCTGTAGAAAACGAATCAATCAATCAGCGAACCCTGGTTAACTACACAGGCATGTCTTTTAAATTTATTTACATTCTACAGAATATAAATGTATAAAACATAGTGCGGGCACAAAGTGAGGGACCAGTTTTTATATTGACCACTACTTCAGATCCACATTATAATTTCTTGTCTCTTGATAAGCTGTATAAAAAGAATGAATCAGTCAGTTGTCTTTTGGATTTATTTACCTTCTCTAGAATATAAATGTATAGAAACTACCGTGGCCACAAATTGAGTGATCCGTTAATATAGTGGTTGTAATATAGAATTGATCCCTCACTTTATATCCACATTATAATTTCTTGTTTGTTTATCAAATTCTATTCAGGTATGAATATATCTCATTTCTATACCGATTAGATAGACAGGAATGTACTTTTGGGTTTATTTACATTCTATGGAATATAAATGTATATAAAGTAAGAGAACAGTTTATATAATGCTTGTAATATAGAACTGATCCCCCACTTTATATCCATATTATAATTTTTTGTTTGTTTATCAAATTCTGTTCAGGTATGAATGCACCACTTCTCAATAACGATTAGCTAGACAGGAATGTACTTTTGGGTTGATTTACATTCTATGGAATATAAATGTATATATAGTAAGTGATCAGTTTATATAATACTGGTAATATAGAACTGATCCCCCACTTTATACCCACATTATAATTTCTTGTTTATCAAATTCTGATCAGTTATGAATCTATCTCTTTTCTATACCGATTACCTACACAGAAATGTACTTTTGGGTTTATTGTATGGAATGTAAGTGTATATAAAGTAAGGGATTAGTTTATATAATGCTTGTAATATAGAACTGATCCCCCATTTTATATCCATATTATAATTTCTTGTTTGTTTATCAAATTCTGCTCAGGTATGAATACACCACTTCTCAATAACGATTAGATAGACAGGAATGTACTTTTGGGTTTATTTACATTCTATGGAATATAAATGTATATAAAGTGTACAGTTTATATAATGCTTGTAATATAGAACTGATCCCCCACTTTATATCCATATTATAATTTCTTGTTTGTTTATCAAATTCTGTTCAGGTATGAATACACCACTTCTCAATAACGATTAGATAGACAGGAATGTACTTTTGGGTTTATTTACATTCTATGGAATATAAATGTATATCAAGTAAGTGAACAGTTTATATAATGATTGTAATATTATACCGACCCCACGCTTCATAACCACATTACAATTTCTTGTTTGTTTATCAAATTCTGATTAGGCATGAATCCACCTCCTCCCTCATTCCAGCAATGGTTTGTTAAGGACGAATGGTGTTATTAACCGACTAATATCTCCTCACATAGGATGTGCATTGTGGTGCAGTGGATATTGACTCGGAAAGACAATTCGGGGCGCCGAGTTCGAATTCTAGTTGAATTCCATGCATTCACTTACGCACAAATACCCTTGGGAAAGGTATTAATTCGTCTCTTACCTCCAGTTATGGGTTAAATAATAGGACAGATTGGGTTCTGTAGCCTTGGTTGGCAACCAGTCTACCGCAGAAAGCAATGACAACCTACTGCGGGATAACCTTCTGCCCAGTCAGTCATGTCTCTTTCGAGACATGATCGCCCAAAGCGTGTATTACGTATGGCACCTGACTGATCTCACAACACAATAAAAAAAATTCTTACAATCTAAAAATATTTTCTGGCTTTAAATAACCTGTGAAGAGTTGAGAAACTGTATAAAATGAACCCATGTCTTATGTGTGTGTACTTACCTGAACATGTCAACATAAACAGCCGTGTATAGATTGACACGCACTCGAAAACTTGCAAACGTACACGGGTTATGCACCTATACTTACATAGAAACAAGAGTGTACACCTTTGTCCGCACGATGCGGTTTATTTAGATATTCTAATATAATAGTCATACAAGACTATGCACGCGCTCATACATATACTCACGCACAGATACACACTGACGCAGAAAGAAACACACACACGTTTCCTGTTGATAAAACCATTTGCAACGCAAGACATTTAAACACGGGAAGCTCTCGATACAAGCAATCAGATCAAAGTCAATGGAATAAATCCGATCAGAAGTAACTAAGTCCGGTGTTAACCTTCGATAACGACAGATAAACTCACCATTTAATCTCATAAAAGTCGGAACTAAAGCTTCAGCAACCGTCTCCCACCAAAAAAAAAAAAAAAAATCGATCGATCGATTGATTTCAAGCCACTACGAATTGAGAATCCAGAATATGTGGTAACAGTCCATAAATTAATTTCTGTGATTTCGGTTAATTCGTTTTTCCGTCCGACTATTTTTTGAAATGCATGGTCATCAGCTAAAAGAGCAGCCCAAAGTGCCAAATACAGGTGGGGGGTGTTAAAATCAAGCAGGTACGAAAATTTAAATATCTGGGAAGTGTTCTAACCGAAGACGGAATGTGCGACACAGAAAATTGGCATGGCGAAGGACGCGTTCTAGAAGTAAAGTATTAAGAGACAGAAAATTTTCACTAGAAACAAAGAAGAGTGAACTGGATTGCTATGTGATGTCAGTTCTTCAATATGGCAATGAAATGTACAGTGAGAATATTAGGGGATCATAGATGTTATGCCATAATTTGTCATCGGAGGCCACAATCTGAACAACAAAAGATACGCAGACTGCACAGTGCTGATTACAGACACGGAAAAGAAAACTGCAGGACCTCCTGCAGAAGATAGTTGAAAAGAGTAAGAAGAAGGGAATATAAATAAACTGCAAGAAAACCGAATGCATGGTCATCAGCAAAAAGAGCAATCCAAAGTGCCAAATACAGGTGGGGGGTGTTAAAATCAAGCAGGTACGAAAATTTAAATATCTGGGAAGTGTTCTAACCGAAGACGGAATGTGCGACACAGAAAATTGGCATGGCGAAGGACGCGTTCTAGAAGCTGAGTAAAGTATTAAGAGACAGAAAATTTTTTACTAGAAACAAAGAAGAGAGTACTGGATTGCTATGTTATGTCAGTTTTTCAATCTGGTAGTGAATGCTGGATAATATCATCAAAGATGATGGGAAAAATTGAAGCAGCTGAAATGTGGTTCTACAGAAGGATGCTGCGGATATCGCAGAGCGAGCATGTGAGCAATGACGAGGTGTCGGAGAGAATGGAAACGAAAAGGAAATTAATATTGAGCATCAGGAAGAGACAACTGAAGTTCCTGGGACATGCAATGAGGAAGGAGGGCTTGAAGGACCTGATACTAACAGGCCAGATAGAGGAAAAAAGAGACCGAGGAAAGCAGCGGATAACATATTTGAAGGGCCTGAGGAGGTGGATGACAGAACGGGAGCTGAGAGACGTTACAGGAGAAAGCGTGCTAAGAGTCACCAGGGATAGAGAGACGTGGAAGGCTATGATCGCCTACGTCGTGAAAGGACGTAGATACATAGAAGAAGAAGAAGTAAGTGGGTAGAAATTACAGTTGATTTTACGAGGGTATGTAGCGGAATGCGACAAGTTTTCATTAATATTTTGTGGAAAAATTACAAGTTTTGTCATTGATATGTCCCGGAAAGGGATATATATATATATATACATATATATATATATATATATAATTAGAGGTTGCTAAACGGTTTATGCAAATGTAACCGGGTAGAACAATTAAAGTACGTAGACGTAATAGACGGTACTCGTCGTATGCAGTATCCTGAAATGTAGGCGTAGTCAATAGTCGTAGTAGAGCTATGGACGTAGACCTCTAGTGGAAAGACCAATAGACCTCTAGTGGTAGATCTCTAGACGTCCTCGCATTAGTCTATATTTAGGGCTGACATCAGCCAATCACATTCCAGTGAGGGGGAACCAAGGTGCATACCTATTCATTACATCAGATGTTTGGGCTTACGGCCATATCCCATTGAATACACCGGTTCTCGGTCGATCACCGAAGTTAAGCAACGTTGAGCCTGTTCAGTACTTAGATGGGTGATCGCTTGTGAATACCAGGTGCTGTAAGCGTATAGTGACGGATGTGCGTGCTTACGGCTATATCACGTTGAATACATTGGTTCTCGCTCGATCACCGAAGTTAAGCAACGTTGAGCCTGGTCAGTACTTAGATGAGTGACCGCTTGGGAATACCAGATGCTGTAAGCGTTTAGTGACGTATGTGCGTCGTGGTGCAGTGGATATCGGCTCGGAAAGTGCAATCGGTGAGCCGAGTTCGAATTCCAGTTAAATACCCTGCATTCACTTAAGCACTGGTACCATTGGGAAAGGTATTAATCCGTCCCTTCTCTCCTGTTATGGGTTAAATAACAAGGGTAGGACTTGGGGAACCTGTCGTTAAAAACAAATCCCAATGAATCTTGATACTCGAAAAGAAAAAGTATTACTAGACACAAAAACTTATAAAACAACAATAAACTGTTGAAAGAAAAAGGTATTACCAGCAATAAATAAATAAAAATTTAGTTGGCAATAAATGACCCGCCGAGGTTGATTTACCATAAAAACAAAGCAACCAACCAACCAATATCAGTTATTATACCAAATATTCTCACAATTTAAAAACAATTTATTGATTTAAATAACAAATACTTATTTGATAAAAAGGCAATATTGATTTTGCATATTTTTTCTTTATGTTTTTATATAAAATAATCTAGTTTCCAGTTCGACCAGTGTTAGTGAGAAATATAAAGAAATCAGAAAGCCGAACCCTTCAAAAAGTTAGAATTTGGCTCCAAACAATATTTACGCATGACCATTGTCTGTTGCATGCTTAAGAGTAAGAAATCATAATAATATATTATTCGCTGTTAAAAAAAGAGACTTTATTAAATCATTGTTTGCCATGAAGTACTATAAATTTAAATTAAATTAAAGAATTTGTGCTTATTTCTGAGATGAGTAATTTTCAGAAATCTTGGAATTATTTCGAACTTTTTATTCTCATCTTGGTCGGTATAGGTGTTATAATAGACACAACGTTTCATCAGCAGGTGTCTATGATAACACCTATATTAACCAAGATGAGAATAAAAAGTTAAAAATAATTCCAAGGTTATTGAAAACTACTCATCTCAAAAATGAATACCAATTATGACAAGTGGTACGAACCCACTAACATAATCCGGTTGTCACTGACACTGAATATAAAAGGCTCCAAAAATACACTACTAGAGTCCTTCGGGATGGTGCCGTCGTGGATATAGTAGTTGGTTATACATCATGAGTTCGGACTTGGTAGTGAGGAACCAAATTCCAACATAAAAGAACAATAATTGATTTCACAGGTTATTTCGCAATAATCAACGTTATAATCCACATCAGCCAATCTATGGACACCTGATGATGACCAGAGAGTACTTAGTTGTTGTGTCTAACAAAAAGTTCGAAATAATTCCAAAATTATTAAATTAAAGAAACCGCGAAATAGGGTCTTTGTCAAAGTATTTTTCCAAACAAATCAGCTTATTGAAATTTTATCGATTGGTTTGCAAATTTGAATGAAACATGTTTGTAAATCTAGACAAAGATGTTAGCGATTATTTCAACAATAGTATATATTGTGATGATTTCAACATACGTCTGCCTGTTGCAAAAATATCTGTTAATTCAAAATGTGTGCTACGTCTGTCGTAAGAAATATCTCGCAAAACCTGCAGTTTATTCTTCGTCCTCCAAGAAAGAAAGTGTGAAGTGCGCATGTTTTTCACTCCAGCAAGTCGACTGCTGTTCTGGTCCGGTGATTTTTCAGTGATGATTGATGGAAAGTTTTGAGGTCCGTACATTGTATGTGTGACGGATAAAAATATTGAAATGATGGAGACATATAAAGAACAGTGTGCCGCGTATCTGCGCATGCGTCCGCGCATGTGCACAGATGTGTTCTTAATGCTGTCTACTGATGCAGTGCCTATCACCGCTGCTAAACTCGTTATTATAATGTAGAACTAGAGAAGTTTACAGATGCGAAACTTGGACAGCTCGAGCTTGACTTGTTTTCGCAGGGTGATTTGATTCTAAGTTTTCGTGCGAATGTAGGCGTATGTGTTGGGGCTTTAAGAAAGAAAAAAGCAGATTGTTGAGAAAAGTAAATGGGAAAATGATGAATCGAAACAGAAAAGAAATGAACGAAAGAGATGCAAGGAGACAGTGGCATTGAGAAATCAGAAGGCAGAGAAGACTTGTGCCAATAGGAGACAAAGTAGAGGGAAAAGAGAAATGAAGAAAGTCATTCGCATATTAAAGAGTGGGGAGATAGTCTAAGTCAGAAATAAATAAGGAAACAAATAATCAAGATTCAAAATTAGATACAAAAGACAAAATGAATGCCAGAAAGAAAAGATAGGAGATACAAGATAAAATGAAAGGGTGAAAGACGAATTAAAATAGAGCATGTAATGGGTTGAGGATCAAACAACGAAATATATATATATATATATATATATATATATATATATATATATATATATATATATATATATATATATATATATATATATATATATATATATATATATATATATATATATATATATATATATATATATATATATATATATATATATATATATATATATATATATATATATATATATATATATATAAATATATATATATATATATATATATATATATAAGAAAAATTAAGATATACACGTTATTTCATGGTAAATCGGGGATTTGGCTTATTTCAGGCGAACCATCATATTATTATACGAAGGATTTTACACGAATATTTTGTACAATAAAGACGGAAACTGATGATGGTTCGCCTGAAATAGGCCCACACTTCCGATTTACCATGAAATAACGTGTCTGCCTTAATTTTTCTTATATTTGTTCTATATGTATTTATATGCATATATATTTAGAGCTCTCTTAGAGAGTTATCCTACCACTGTATGTACAGGATACTCCTTAGGATTCTTCTATACCCACACCGCATGCTGATATATATATATATATATATATATATATATATACACACGAAAAAAATCGCAAGATCGCCAAGACCTACCGCGGTTTCGCACAACGACGAGCCGTTGTGCGAAACCCGGTAGGTCTTGGCGATCTTGCGATTTTTTCTCGTGTGTTTTTGCTCTGCGTAACTGCCTTTTTGTTAACACTTTTTGGTTAGTTTAGTATCGAGCACTTTTCTTTCCTGGTGGTTCGTTCCGTTCGAGGGTTTTTTTTCTTTACTGTGAAGAACCGTATGTATTGTCGGTCCTACGCAGTTTTTTTTTCCCCCTCTTTGTCCAAAGCTCTATAGCCGAGGACAATAACGGAGTTAGATTCTGCTGGTTATTCGTGGTCTTTAAAAGTTTCTTGTGTAACATTTTAAGATTAGAATACGTACAGAGTCGGTTTTATTATTATTATTATATATATATATATATATATATACTATTAATTATTACTTTAGAACATGCACAAACTACTATGAAATTGTACATTTTATTTCGTCATTGAAAGAACGATGTCTCATCAGGCAGTTAATAATGAAGGTAATAAACGTTTTATTGAAAAAAAAATTTAATAAAAAAAATCACCACTACTTTTTATTTCAAGAAATTTTTTTGTACGAGGTGAAAAAATTAAATAAAACGTTTATTACTATTATTACTAATTGCCTGATGAAACATTCTTCTTTCAATATCGAAACAAAATGAAGAATTTTTACATATTCTAAAGTAATAATTAATAATAACTATTAATTGCTCTATTTTTATATTGAGCACTGTTTAAAATTAATGTTTTGAAAGTTGCAATTACTCTCATTTGTATATATATATATATATATATATATATATATATTGGCTTTTTTAATAAATTATATTTTTATTGAGCCCTTTTGGCTGGATCATTTTTAATATTCAATTTTAAACAATTAATATTTATACGATCTCCTGTAAGATCTTACTGTCAAACCTCTTCATTTTGTAGATATATATATATATACATGGAGAGAGAGAGAGAAAACATACATAGCTGAGCATACATTCTGTTACACGTAGAATAAAATCTATACTCGATAATGGTACGAAATATACCCAAATGAGCTCACATAAACATTAAATATATATTAGACAATTTTTATACAATATATGTCGTCAAAAGAAAATATTCAGTATACATATCTAATCTAAACTTATTTATAAATGGAACTTTGTCTGTTTATGTGTGTGTCTGTGTGTGTCTGTGTCCTTTACCTATAGACTCTGAAACGGCTGAACCGATTTTCTTGAACATTAAAATAAATCTCGAAAATAGAGAATCGAAAAAAATCAGGTTATAGAAGGAGTGGTCCGATTTTAATCAAATTTGACACTAATAGACAAAGACATGAGAAACGATATTCAGAAGTTTCAAGGTTGCAGTTCTTACAATAGTGCAGAAAATCGATAATATATATATATATATATATATATATATATATATATATATATATATAAAAGGCAAGATGTTTGTGTGCGTGTCTGTTTCTTTGCCTGTATATCTGTATTTTTTCAGCCCTTTTATTTTAGTTTTTGCTTCAGGTTTGGCTCTAATATGTCGCGATTTATGGGACACCCTGTATATATGTGTATATACGCATTACTCTTCGGGATTGAAAGGAGTCCTTTCGGTGAAATGCGTGTGTATACACTGCTTATACAACACGTTAAAATTCCCCTTTTCTGATTCCATCCGCCTATGGCTTAATGGGGAGCGACTCCAACTGACACCAAAATTGGTCGAGTTTCGTTCCCGACCAGAAGCAAGTGGATGTGTGAAGTCACACTGATGAGCTGTGATACAGCGAAACAGGCTTGTATATGGATGACTAATATATTATGCTCTCATTACAATTTAGCTCTCTAAAGAAAATTTTAAAAATAGTTTCCACTTGCGCGATATATGCATTAGTCTCCAGGAATTAATTGTGTTATTTCGGTGACTGGCGTGTGTATACACTAGGTACCTCAAAAATATCGCTAAAAATCAGCATAGTATGAATAAAAAAGGCCCCAAAATTAAATAAAACAAACGTTTTCCATCAAAATGTTTATATAATTATTAAGAGGAAAGATCAAAGTAATTTTTAGTTATATTTTAATCCCTGCTAACATTTTCTAAATTTTGCTAGAAAATTTTGTTTTGATTTGAGTTCTCGGTTAAACAAACGTTACGAGTGTTTTATAATGGAAAACATAATGATTGCACCACCCACTCTTTTCGGTGACAAACACATTAATTTGGAAATTCTTGCAAAAATCAAATATTGTCAGATTTTAAATGACTCTTTCAGTACTCATTTCCAGATGAATGAAATTATTTTTGAAATTATTATTTTTTAAAAATCTTGGTAAAAATATATTTTTTTTAACTCTGTTACCCCGCCTCTACGTAAATCCGTGAAATTTTAATAAATGCTAATTGGTCGGTAAACTTTTTTTTTATTAATTAAACGCAGGACTCATCTATTTTTCTTATTTTTATTTTAAATTTAACAACACTATCCGAAAATCTGCAATACTGCAATAAAGAGTAAAATACAAAATGTAATAAAACTCTGATGTAATTTCATTAGATAAGGTTTGAGTTGCTGGAATAAATAATAACAATTAAGGACATTATAGTCTGAAGAAAAAAATTCGATTACTAATAAAATTTAAAAAGAATTGGATTAGTTTTAAAGCTTTCATTACACCCGAGCAATGCCGGGCTATACTGTTAGTTATATATATATATATATATATATATATATACGGCGAAAAAGATCTGTCTGCGGATGACAATATTTACGCTCTCACACCCTGATTGAGCCCTCTGGAAAAATAGTAGACTTTAATAAACAGTTGCTACTCTGGCAGGTACGCATCGCTCATTCAGTGAAATGAATTAGAGCGATCTAGCTATTGGGCGCGTATAATGATATGCTCTAAAAATCCACCGAACGCCTATAGCCCAGGGGTAAAGTCGCCGACTGACGCCATTTCGGTCGGTTTTCAATTTTGGGTAAAAAAGCCATCGGAGTCTAACCGTACTGATGAGCTGTGATACGGCGAAACAGATCTGTCTACGGATGACAATATATATATATATATATATATATATATATATATATATATATATATGTATGTGTGTGTGTGTGTGTGTGTGTGCGTGTGTGTGTGCGTGTGTGTGTGTTATCCTAAGCGCTTGATGATTGCATTGTGCATGAAAGTACTAATCCTGCTATAGACGCAGGATAATATGTATATTTATCAATACATAGTTTTTAGCATTGTTACTGCAAAAAAGGAGCCCAAATAGCTAATTACAGGTGGACGATACTGAAACTTAAACAGGTAAAGAAATGAAAATACCTATCTAACAGAGAACACAAACTGCAACACTGAGATCCCACGGCGTATTGAAGATTTGAAACAACCAAAATGTGGTTCTACAGAAAGATGCTATGGATTCCATGGACCGAAGATGCGAGCAACGATGAGCTTTTGAAGTGGATCGAAACAAAAAGGAAACTTATACTTAACACCAGGAAAAGCCATGCGAAGGTTCTGGCATTTTAATTAGGAAGGAGAGCTTGGAGAATCTGATACTCACCGGAAAGTTAGAAGGAAAGAGTGACAAGGGAAAGCAACACATGACATACCTGATGGGCTTGAGCAAAAAGATGGTAGTGCAGGGTTTAGGAGAAATACCAAGAGAATATGTGTTAAGGGGTATAATGGATAGGAGGATGTAGAGAGCCATGATCGCCTACGTCCTAAAGGATAATGGCACATAGAAGAAGATATTAACATTAGAAAAATTTTTATATTCATGTATATATATATCTATATATATCTATATATATATATAATATAAACATGAGCATAGTAATACTCGTCTCGAAAAACTTCCTCGAAAACTTTCGAACGAAGATAAAAAATGAAAAAAAAAGTGCTTAGGACATGAAAGTCTGTCAAAAGTGTTCGGAGAGAAATCAGCACGAAGTCCAAAGATAAAAAAAATTAAAGACGAGTTACTATCTAACAGAAAGTGCTCAATAAAAAGGTAGAGCGAACTTAATAGAACCTAATGAGCTTGACGAAAATACCTAGGTTTCTCCTAAACGGATCGTCAGGGAAATCTTTCCTGATATTGAAATTTCAAAATTTTAATCTTTTCAGTTTAACATAGATTACATCTGTCTCTTAAACTGTTAGGGGTCCTTGCCTTGCCTATCAGCCTATCAACTCCCTCTCGAATCCAAGCATCGGGATAGTCATCATCTCTCCCTTCTCCATCTCTCCTGAGTAGTTGTGGCGGAGATGGATGTGAATCAAAGAAAGTTTGACGAGGTTATTCGAGTAAATTTGATTTTGGTGGTCAACTTTGAGGGACGGAGAAGTCCACACATTTTGCCAGATGCGCCTCCCTGGCAACACAAACGGGATTTTAGATAGACAAGTTCCGGCAAACCTAGTTGCATCGGGCTGTCGGCTACTTGATCAATTAAAGTCCAACTTGGTTACGCCATCGTATATATCTTTGCGTATTCCAACGTTGGTCTCGTTTAATATGGTCATTCCTCCTCGACCTTACCTACAAGTCTTGGAATTAATAAATATATTGGTTATGACTTTTCTTTCCCTATGGTACGTAGTCTTCCTTTTAAACGTCGCGTCCCGCCCGAATGAAAAGTGACGAATCGGAGCAATGGTCCTATTCATTTAAACGTGCAAATTCAAGCAGTTGTTTAGATTCAATAGTGGTTACAAGCCTCATTTATACACACTTTTAGGATAATGAATTCAGAGTTTCCTGAGTGCCTGGCTATTCATCCTATCCGTCCTGCTATTTCATCAATAACTGAAAGAAGGTAGAAGAGAAGAGATTATTACTTTTCCCAAGGATGTTATTCACTCACCCCAGCCACAAACCACCGCGCCTCTATAACGACTGTGCATCCTCCACAATTCCCCCTCTCTCACCCCCCTCTCTCTCTGGTTGGATTTAGCATCCTAGTGGTGGGATTCATATTAAAGTCTTCTTTATGTGTTGTATATCGACAAACAACAAACACGCATATATATAAAAATATGAAGTTATATTTTTATTAATGACGATGGACCGTGTAGAATAGGGAACAGAGAATTGAGAGAGCGCGCTTCAAATGGGTTGACGGGAGTGTAGTCGTATCTGTTGTGTCTCTCTTCACCGGCCGATCTCTGTTGCTCCTCTACTACTACTGGCGAATCCGTGTGCCGAGGTCTTTTTATAATCTTCCAGAACCGGGACTTTTTCTTCCGGTTTTGCCTCGCCCACGCACGCCACGTAATTCTCAGAGACACCTGTTCTGTTTGCCTCTGTAGTTATTTCCGCTGCTGCCGGAAATAAGTTCAAACAACATCCGTTCCTTTCAACGACCCGAAACACCCTCGCTTGCATCAGCCTTCCTCGGGTGGGCCCAGATTGTTATATTACATATGGTCTTTTTACTGTTATCCACTAGGATAAAAGAGAGAGAGAGAGAGAGAGAGAGAGAGAGAGAGAGAGAGAGAGAGAGGGGGGGGAATTGTGGAGGATAAAAAAAATTTGATATAAATCCCCCCACTAGGATGATAAAAACAACCAGACCAGAAATAGGAAAAATTAGCAAGAAAATTTTAGAAAGAATCAACGAATAAATCAAGGATTCGCTGGAATTGAAATTATGGAAAGACACCACAGACGTAACCGGGTGGTTCTACAATATAAAAGAAAAGAGCAATTGTTCTTTTATCCAATTTAATATCGAAGAATACTATCCATCGATATCAAAGAAACTATTTGTTACGGCTCTGGAATTCGCCACCCTGTACTCGGATATAACGGAGGAGGAGAAAACAATAATAATGAGTGCCAAGACATCTGTGTTCACCCACAAAGAAGAACAGTGGAAAAAAATCAATTCAAACGAGGACAATTTTGATATTACGATGGGTTCAATGGATTCTGCAGAATCTTCAAATCTGGTAGGACTATTAATATTATATAATCTCACAGCCTATAAGGAACTGAACACTAAAGACATTGGACTTTATAGAGATGACGGACTTATAGTAATAAGAAATACCACAAACTTCAAAATAGACAGGGTTAGAAAAATGATACATAAGAAATTTACAAATCTAAATTTAAAAGTAACAGTTGAAGCTAAGATAAAAAAGTAGATTTCCTCGATGTAACTTTGGATCTAGAGAAAAATATACACCAACCATACAAAAAACCAAACACAAACCCTTTATACATCCCCCCAAAATCTAACCACCTTCCGTCCATCATCAAGCATATACCCTCATCAATAGAATACAGAATTAGCAGAAACTCGGCTAATCAGGAAGTGTTCAATAAACATAGCGAGTTTTATAATACTGCATTGAAAAATAGTGGATACATAAACCCAAATATTAAATATGTAAACAAGAAAAGCAACCCTCGAAGAGAAAATAGGAATAGGAAAATCATTTGATGCACTCATAGACAAAGATATAAGAAACAATATTCAAAATCATCTGGTACACACCCCCTTACAACCAGATGACTAATGGTAGGTTGGGAAGAAAATTCCTCGAGTTAATTAGGAAACACTTCCCGGAGAAAAATCCACTAAGTAAGATCTTTAATAAAAACACTATAAAATTAAGTTACAGCTGTATGAATAATCTAGAAAAAATAAAAAAAAACACAATAATAATTTAAAAAAAAAATTCAACAAAACCAGTAAAAATAACCAGACAACAGAAAATAACAATTTAGACGAGAAAAAATGTAATTGTAAAAACCCCATAAGTTGTCCGCTAAAATATAGGTGTTTGACGAAATCGATAATCTATCAATGCGAAATATCGACGAAGGAAAACCCAAACAATATAAAAGTCTATATAGGGAGTACTAAAAACACTCTAAAGCAGAGAATTTACTAGCATACCTCTTCATTTAATAATAGCAAATACAGGAATAGAACATCCCTATTGAGATATCATTGGTACCTAAAAGAAACAAAAAATAAATAAATAAAAAAAATAAAGTGGAAAATCCTAAAAGAAACTAAAACATGTAAGTCCTTAAATGAACCATGATCATTATGCTTATATGAAAAACTATTTATTATTAGATCCCTTAAAAATAAAAATTTATTAAATAAACGTAACAAAATTAATGTCATATGTAGACATTGTAAATTATTCACATTAGAAAATTGATAAAATCTAAATTAAATAACATACTCACCGACGAATTAGGTAATAATAAAAAGGAAAATAATAATAAAGCCAAAGATAGAATAATAATTCCCCCCTTTGTATTAGGATAATAAACTTTACAGCAAATTGATAGATGGAGCGAAAAATAGCAGTTCGGGGTTTCCTTTTGGAAAAAATCTTTTCTTTAACAAATAGACTAAAGGGAAGGAGATTGGTACTACCAAGAAGGAATATCACATCAAATGTAATAAAACTGAAGGGAAAATGATAAGATCAGATAAATGCGAAGTAAAACAGACAAGAGAGGAATAGGGTCAAGGAAAAAGAAAAAAGAGGAGGAAAAAGTAGATTAGCACAGAAATTCCTGGGGGTCAAACCCCTAAGTGTATCTCCATTCTGATTAGCCACACACACACAAAAAAAAAAACACCCACATACATTCACAGTAAACCGAAAGTATTTTTCATTTAAATGTAAATCGTCTGCACAACCACACCAGCATTGCCTGATGATGAGAATTAATCTCGAAACATAGAAAATTCCATGTAGCAATATAAAATTGACATAACCATATAATTGTATATATATATATATATATATATATATATATATATATATATATATATATATTTAGTATATCGAGGCAGCAAGTAATTTTCTAGACATATGCTATTAAATATAAGAGACAATGAATGTCTATTATGTTTAATCATGAGCCGTTCTAAACGTCGTATTTTTGCTTTAATTTCAGTTGAAAATAAAGACAAAAATTCTCCAGCATTTGGATAATTATTTATTGGTTTTCTTCTAAGCTTTCGGCTCACATGAGCCATCTTCAGAGAGGTAGTTTAAACTGAAATATTATAAAATCCACCATCACCGACGATTTTATTTTGTGTTGACATAAAACTCCGCTTGGCAACGGCAATAGTTACCAAAAATAATAAACGCAGTTCTTAAGTTTGCGATGCGGTTTTATGACGTCACACCGCGGGATAGCGCGAAATGACAACAAAACCATCTAGTCAAATGCAATGTAATATGTTATTTCCTGTTTTAAAGTTGATTTTATTGAGTGTTGGTTGTTTTGATTTGATGTACATGGCCTCCAATATCTGCAGGTTCCTCTTACTGTGTGTATGAGTGAGGATCACCGTATTGTTGACCAAAATCTGTCTGATATTACCTACATGTTTATGTTTTTCAGAGAAATGTTGTTTAATAGTACTCTGATCAGAAAGATGACATGTAAGTCTACGGGAGAGCGTGGTTGTGGTAAAACCAATACATGTACTAGGTTTTTGAGTAGTATCAGAGATCCGTTATTGATCAACAAATTAAAATGTATCTCAACAAACTTAACAATAGCTCTAACAATAATGATAATATTAATAATAATGGTTTACATCAAAATAAACATAACACTAATTGCAACCAAATACATAATAATTATAAACAAGATGAAAAAACTCTCAAAAACATAATACGTAGAAATGTTAAACCAGTCGAAAGTAATAATCAAATTAAACTCATTATATATTATAAAAAGTTTAAAACAATTGACCTCATAGTCTATAATAACCCAACAGGCACTAAACTAAATTCTTTACAAAAAACCAATGTAGTGTACCAATTTACATGCCCATTCAAAGATTGCATCTCTGATACTACTCAAAAACCTAGTACATATATTGGTTTTACCACAACCACGCTCTCCCGTAGACTTACATGTCATCTTTCTGATCAGAGTACTATTAAACAACATTTCTCTGAAAAACATAAACATGTAGGTAATATCAGACAGATTTTGGTCAACAATACGGTGATCCTTACTCATACACACAGTAAGAGGAACCTGCAGATATTGGAGGCCATGTACATCAAATCAAAACAACCAACACTCAATAAAATCAACTTTAAAACAGGAAATAACATATTACATTGCATTTGACTAGATGGTTTTGTTGTCATTTCGCGCTATCCCGCGGTGTGACGTCATAAAACCGCATCGCAAACTTAAGAACTGCGTTTATTATTTTTGGTAACTATTGCCGTTGCCAAGCGGAGTTTTATGTCAACACAAAATAAAATCGTCGGTGATGGTGGATTTTATAATATTTCAGTTTAAACTACCTCTCTGAAGATGGCTCATGTGAGCCGAAAGCTTAGAAGAAAACCAATAAATAATTATCCAAATGCTGGAGAATTTTTGTCTTTATTTTCAACTGAAATTAAAGCAAAAATACGACGTTTAGAACGACTCATGATTAAACATAATAGACATTCATTGTCTCTTATATTTAATAGCATATGTCTAGAAAAAAAAAAAATATATATATATATATATATATATATATATATAAATATATATATATATATATATATAATTCTGAATTCTACATGAATTAAATAGCTGTTTTAGAGAGAAAAATCTCGCTTCTTCAGCCGCGATGAAAAATTTCTCTTTTATTTCAAATATGGTACAGAAATTCACATAACGGTAGGAGCCCCAAAAAATATCCATACCCAGGAAGAAAAAAATAAAAATAAAAAAACAAAGGTGTGGAAAGAAAAAAAACATATAATCCAGACATAAAAATTTAAACAATATTTTAGTTTGTGGACCCTTCTTATGTCTTGTACCTCACAGCTCATCAGTACGGTTCGACATCCGATTGCTTTTTACCCAGGATGGAATTGGCGTCAGTCGGGGATACTACGTCTGAGCTATGGGCGCTCGGTAGAAGGAGGCAGACTTTTAACGTGTGATATACATGTAATCATACGCCAGTGGTGACAGTGTTCTAATTCATTAATGAATGAATGATGCGTAGATGCTAGAGTAGCTACTGTTTTTCAAAGTCTACAATTCTTCCAGAGTGCTCAATCAGGGTGTGAGAGCGTAATCAAAAAATTCCAAATTCTACATACGTTGAATAGCTATTTCAGTGAGAAAAATCTCGCTTCTTCAGCAACGATCAAAAAAAGTTTTTTTTTTATTTCAAATATGGTAACAATTCAACGGAAGGAGCCCAAAAACATATCCATACGCAGGATGAAAAAAAAAACAAAAACAAACAAACGTGTGAGGAAGAGTTAGGAAAGAAAAAAAATTAATTTATAGTCCAGACATAAAAAAAAAAAACAGAGGGGCAGAGAAAGGGATTCATGGCTCGATATTAGAAGTAATCTACCATCCGCCTGTGCATTGAATACTGCTGCCATATCTGGTCTGGTGCCCCTACTATCGACCTAGGGGTCCTTGACAAAATCCAACGGAGAGTCTGTAATGTGATCGATCCCGACTTGGCAGCTTAGATACAGTCACTTTCTCACCGGCGCAATGTGGCTTCCCTGTGTCTCTTCTACAAACACTTTTACGGGTTTTTTCTCATATGAACTTAGCCCGCTGGTGTCCCCTATATATAAATTTACTCGAGCCACAAGATTAGTAACCAGGTCCCACCCTTTTACTGTGAAACCAATAAGATTTAAACGCAAATTCTACTCCTACAATTTCTTTTCTCGCACTTCCCGCCTGTGAAATTCCCTTCCGTTGATTTGTTTCTCCGACAGCTACAATCTCCAAGAATTTAAATTTAAAGTCAGTAGTCATCTCTTATCTCACTATCTTGCATCCTCTCTCTCACGCTCCTTTTTCCATCCACTCGACTCTCATCAGTATTCTTATCCTAATCTTACCCACTTCGTGACACCCCTATAACATGTCACTTTTTTTTTTATAACTTTCCTTCTATGTAACCCCCTGCGCACCAGTGGCAGTAATCTGCCTTGTTTGGGGCTATATGATTATAAAAGAAAATTTTGATTACGTATTAAAGAATCAAAAATCAAAATTTAGCTGTGTCACAGAAACAGAAGTGGTATGGGGAAAAGAAAAGGAAAGGACAAATGGAGTAGACAAGTGGAGAATTAACGATGTAAAAAATAAGACATAAAAATTTGCCTGTTTCAGATGGTGAAAGAAAGGGAAAGTTATATAAAAAAGAAACAGAAACAGGATGCTTTTGTTGGACTTTTATATATATATATATATATATATATATATATATATATTTAGTATATCGAGGCAGCAAGTAACTTTCTAAACATATGCTATTAAATATAAGAAACAATGAATGTCTGTTATGTTTAATCATCGGTGATGGTGGATTTTATAATATTTCAGTTTAAACTACCTCTCTGAAGATGGCTCATGTGAGCCGAAAGCTTAGAAGAAAACCAATAAATAATTATCCAAATGTTGGTGAATTTTTGTCTTCAATTTTCAACTGAAATTAAAGCAAAAATACGACGTTTAGAACGGCTCATGATTAAACATAACAGACCTTCATTGTCTCTTATATTTAATAGCTTATGTTTAGAAATATATATATATATATATATATATATATATATATATACTGGTAAAACAGCCATAGGCTAACCCATTTTATAGTTCACCAATTTAACCAATCAGGAAGCTCAATATTCAATGCGACGTGTATAAAAGGCGGCCATGTTTTTCCGAGTATTGCCGATCAAATCCGATTCAGTAAAGTGTCTGATTTGTGATTAATCTTTGACGTTGTTTCATTGAACAGATTACGTGCTGTGCTTTATCCATAAACTATGACGGACATTGTCAACAACATTTCCATTTTTTGATTTAATATATATATATATATATATATATATATATATATATATATATATATAGCTTTAAAAAGAACAGACGTCATATTATTTAAACCCGAGGAACCTTTCGGCCAACTCTTATCAAGGGTTTTCGTTGGCTTTAATTTTAAGGGAATTAAGGAAAAGGACAAGGCAAAATAAATTAAATTACTTACAATGCTGGGAGACGATGAAACTCGTTTAAAAATAAATTTATTGAAAAAAACACATACAATGTAAGTGGGGTGTACACATATAATTCCACAGAGTGTTTAAAAGTGAAAAAACGTTACACTCACAGACTCACCAGCAATTGTAAGGAGCGTAAAAACCGCTCTTTCTGTCTGCACAGGCTCGGCTGTTGAATTTTCAAGCAAATTGCTTCCAAAATACGTAGATGATGTGTAGACCGAGCGCTGTGCAAGACAGTAAACCAGCTGTCCTCATATGCCTAGGCACACACTTGATTGTGTGTATATATATATATATATATATACACAATCAAGATTAAATATATATACACAATATAGATTAAATCCGACATATTTTTTAGTTTATTCGTATAAACGTTATTTTTAATGAATACTCATATTTGAGTAAATTCTCAGCTTTTATTATTAAACAATATATTTATTTACATCTACTGGCCTGAATATTCAGGAACTCCTGTTAAAAAGTAGGCGTCCTCCGGCAGGATTCGAACCTGTGTCACATCGGGGAAACCGTCATTAAATCTGACGTGACTTGATTTCTTGAACAGGTAGAACCTCCTGATCAATCAATGCACGTATCTTCTGTTTCATATCCTAAAGTAAAGAATTTTTTTTAAAGATATTTATTAACTCCGACATATTTTGAATTTATTTGTTTAAACAAATAGGATATTCTCTATGTATCAAACATTTCTCTCTTACGATCAACCTTACATTATTTAATAGCAGAAATAGAGTGTTAAAAGTTTTTTTTTTCTTTAAATACAAAGTTACTTAAGCGAATTCAGTGAGAGCTTGGAATAAACACTCCTTTTTCAAGAACAAACACAAAAATAAATTACTAAGTAACAGTCAAAACACGAGGAAAAATGACACCATCAGAGACATAAACATTTTTCAAAATGGCTATAAAAGTGGATGAAAACGCATGGGACAATAAAAATTATAAACAATTTGTATATTCCTTTCAGTCAGTTTAAGTGCCATACGTGATACACGCTTCAGCGATCATGTCTCCAAAGAGACATGACTGACTGGGCAGAAGATTATCCCGCAGTAGGTTGCCAGTGCTTTCTGCGGTAGACTGGTTGCCGACCAAGGCTATAGAACCCAATCTGTCCTGTTATTTAACCCATAATTGGAAGGAAGAGATGGATTAATACCTTTCCCAAGAGTATTTGCGCGTAAGTGAATGCAATGAATTTAGCTGGAATTCGAACTCGGCTCCGCGATTTCTCGTTCCGAGCCGATATCCACTGCACCACAACGCACATCCGTATATTCCTTAACTTTTGCAAAAAGAGAAAATGTTAGGATGCTTGAAAAACTTTATTAAAGCTTCCTTATCCAAAGTAATTAATGTAGGTAACTCCAGTCATTTTTCGATACCTAAATGTAAATTTAAATTTTAAAAATAAATAAGTTATCTTCAAGATAAAAAAAATAATTTCAAAAATAATTTAATTCATTTGTAAATGAGTACTGAAAGTTTCATTAAAATCCGACAATTATTTGATTTTTGCGAACATTTCTAAATTAATGGTTGTGGTCACCGAAAAAAAGTGAGTTATGTAAGATTACGTGATCGATTGTAAACAGTCGTAACATTTTCTGCAACGCTAACTCAAATCAAAACACAATTTTCTGCCAAAATTTCGAACATGTTAGAAGGAATTAAAAATTAAAAATAAATAAATAAATATTACTTTGATCCTTCTTCTTAATAATATTATAAACATTTTGATGGGAAAAGTTTGTTTTATAAATTTTTGGACCTTTTTATTCATACTATGCTGTTTTTTGTGTTTTAATGGTGGTACCTAAAATAATGACATATTCATATTTAATTTATTTGTTTGAACATGATTTTAATAGATATTCGTTTTTGAGTAGTAATGTTTTTAATTAAACAGTGTTTAAGTTTGAATTTGAATTTTGTTTAACGGCATATCAACCACCGTGAGTTATTTAATGAGAAAAAGGTGCGGTTTTAAGGCATTTTAATGTGTTTATAGTGAGAAGGTTGATTTAGTCAGATTTTGATTAAAATTTTATTTTTTTATTTTAGAAAACTGAAGATGCCTTTTAGTTTTGTATTAAAAAATGTATTGCTGGTAATAATTTTTTTCTTAAAAATGTATTGTTGATAATAATTTACCTTTAAAAATGTATATTTTTCCTATAAAAGTCTATTTTTATGTATATATTTCTATAAAAGTGTATTTTTATAATTTCATAATGTTTTGACCCCAGTTTGGGGGTTAACTATTTGCCTATAGCTGAGACCCTAACAGGTGTTGCCACTCCGGTCAGGGTGAACCTGGGAAAAACAGCAATTAAGAGGTGGTTTCATGCTTCTCACAACCTCCCAATCAGAGGCCTTGCAATTCAAACAACAAAGGATGTCTTTTTAATGTTTTAGTTTTTCAATTTTTCGATAAGATGTTGAATATAAGGATCGAAACTGGGGAGCAATCGTCAATCAGTTGAGTGCCATACGTGATACACGCTTGGGCGATCATGTCTCGAAAGAGACATGACTGACTGGGCAGAAAATTATCCCGCAGTAGGTTGCCATTGTTTTCTGCGGTAGACTGGTTGCCAACAAAATCAGTCCTGCTATTCACCCCATAGCTCTAGGAAGATGAGGTGGATTATATTATTATATTAATGAGTAGTAATTAAAGGGGGATCAGTTTACCACTTCATGACAATAGAAAACAGATCCCCCACTTTATGCCCTGTTGAAAATTTGATTATTCTTCCAACTATTATATTCAGTCAATTAAGTGCCATACGTGATACACGCTTAGGCGATCATGTCTCGAAAGAGACATGACTGACTGGGCAGAAGATTATCCCGCAGTAGGTTGCCATTGCTTTCTGCGGTAGACTGGTTGCCGACCAAGGCTATAGAACCCAATCTGTCCTATTATTTAACCCATAATTGGAAGGAAGAGACGGATTAATACCTTTCCCAAGAGTATTTGCGCGTAAGTGAATGCTAGGAATTCAACTGGAATTCGAACTCGGTTTCCCCGACTTTTTCCTTCCGAGCCGATATCCACTGCGCCACAACGCACATCCTAAAGGAGCAATCGTACGAAGTTCATATTTGTTGTGTTGTTTCTGTTCAAGTACTTTCGACCAACTTGATCGTTATCAAGAACCATGTGTTGTCAGTGTGGTAAAGCAAGATTTCGAGAACTACATCACGATAATATCTAGGCAGCTGTGCATAACACCTTTTAAAGCGTCAAGGGTAACGCCTCTAGAGAATGAGACCACAAAATATAAATATAAGGTTGACACAAAAATAATAGCTGATTTCAGAAACATTATATTATTCTCAAAAAATATTAACTGTAGAAATTGCCGGGCCAGGAAGAAAGACATGAAAAGAAGTTAGGTTGAACCTGTGTATTTTAATAACAGAACATATATAGAAAAATAAGACTATCATTAGTCAACAAATAGAAATGTCCGTCCGAACTGTCAAGTTACGCTGCATTTCGACTGCCTCCCCTAAGAAGTCTCATAGGTTAATATTTATGAAGGAGGAAGAGTTCATTCCAATGTACATAGGGCACCATAACAATAATGACCAGGATTACCTCCAGTGATTGTGAGTTATAATTAATAAATAGTTGGGGTGAGAAGATGGTCAGAAAATGAGGGATCTGTTTATATAATGATTGTAGTATAGAATTGATCCCTCATTTTATATCCACATCATAATTTCTTATTTGTTTGACAAATTTTAATTAGATATGAATCCACCTCTTCTCAATCACGATTAAGTAACTGTTGTGGCCTCGTAGGGCCAGGAAATAAGACTAGGAAACAAGAAGGTAGGTTGAACCCGTGTATTGGAACAACAGAATATATATACAAGTGTTATTAGTCAGCAGACAGAAATGTCCGTCCAAACGGTCAAGTTACACTGCGTCTCGACTGCCTCCCCTAGAAAGTCTCGCAGGTTAGTGTTTATGAAGGCGAAGAGTTCATTCCAATGTAGATAGGGCATTATAACAGAATATCTATGCACTTCTGCTATAGATCGACAAGATTATTCATTCCTCGTTGATAAAAAGTTATTAGCTGTGATACAGCGACATCTTTGAATGCTGATTCCACCTGTGATTTGGACCTAAAAGTTTTACCATTTAAAAATGTGCTTAAGTGTCTTAAAAAATGATTAACGAAAGATGAGGAAAATATGAAGGATGTGGTAATCTCCCGTATCCCAAGTTTTTTTTTTTTTAATCATATCACCCCGAGCAAGGCGGTAACGCCACTGATGTGCCGGGGGCTACGTAAGAGTGAAAAGATTAGAAAAGAGAAAGCCGAAAACCACATCCTAAACCGGGAACAAAGGATGGGCCTCTACACCTGTTCAATAGACGTGGGTGGAGTGTGAACTATTAATAAATTAATAGCTGATTTCAGAAACATGATTATATTCTTGAAATGTTGAAATTAATCAAAATACGAGCCTTGAACATCAATACGCCTCTACTATCGATCGACAAGATTATTCATTCCTCGTTGATAAAAAGTTATTAGCTGTGATACAGCGAAATCTTTGAATGCTGATTCCACCTGTGGTTTGGACCTAAAAGTTTTACCATTTAAAAATGTGCTTAAGTGCTTAAAATAATGATAATCAAGTGTGTGAAAGACCAAAAGAATATGGAGAATATGGTCTACTCTCGTATCCCAAATCTGTAAGTTTTTGAAAGTTTTTTGCAACGTCATTCTTGCAACATGTAGCCTCGCATTATCGTAGAACAGAATTGGACAACGTCGATTTACCAATGCAGGTCAACATTTTTTGCAGGCAAGCATGCATTTCGACATATTAATTGCAGTGAGGCTCTGAATTAATTTTCTGATTGATTTTCAGAAAGCTGCCGAGAATAACACCAGACTGTCATCATAATCTTTGTCTTTGGGAGATGTTTGGGGGACTCATCACAATCAAGCCATTGACCTAATCATTTACGGTTATCATAAAGGATCCACTTTTCATCACAAGTGACAATTCGATCAAGACATGGATCATTGATGTGTCACAAAAAGTGCATCGAGCACATATCAAAACCCTTATTTGATTTATTTTTATTTTCATTGAGATCATGAAGAACCCATTTATCAAAATTTTCATCTTGCCAATACTCTACAAATGGCGGGAGACAGTTGCAGTGCTGACATCAACAGAGAGTAGATAGACTAAACCATCGCCCGGTTCACCTGTTCAATAGACGAGGGTGGAGTGTGAACCGGGCGATGGTTTAGTCTACCTACTCCAATTGAGAAAAAAATGATAAAGAAAAAAAATGAAAAGCGAAAAGATTGGAAAAGAGAAAGCCGGAAACCACAGCCTGAACAGGGAACAAGGGATGAGCCTCTACACCTGTTCAATAGATGTGGGTGGAGTGTGACACTGCTCATATACAACACGTTGAAATTTCCCATCGCTGATTCCATGCGCCTATGGCTTGGGGATGTAACGACTCCGACTGACGCCAAATCGGTCGAGTTTCGATCCCGGTCAGAAGCAAGTGGATGTGTCTAGCCACACTGATGAGCTATGATACAGCGAAACAGGATTGTATGTGAATGACTAATATATATATATATATATATATATTAGAAAAAGAAATAGGTTTGTTCCAACGAGAGAATTTGAGATAGAATAAAAAGTGTGAAAGGCCGTGAACGTTTTGTTTAAAGAGTATATTTATTGTTGTTGTTATTATATATGTTATGATACTTTAAGTGTTTATAATGGGATTTGTGACGTATTTCGAGTCTAAATTTGACTCTCTTCAGGCGAATACATGTGTGGCCTTACATATCGAATTCTTTCTGTTTCTGAGGGCCAAGTTGTTGTTAATAAATAAGTAGAAAAATAAAATAAAAAATCAAATCCCTAAAATAAAATAAAATGAAACAAATCAAATGTTGGTGGGTTGAATTGTCTGTGGTTTCTCACATCAGCACGTGTATAAATGGATAGACAGATAAATAAATAAATAAATAAATAATAGATGAATGAATCAAGTGCTTACCCCAATATAAAATGATTTTGGTCAGTAGTCTTCTACTTCTTCTATGTGCCCTGTCCCTTCAGGACGTAGGCGATCATTCCACGTCTCCCTATCCCTTGTGGCTCTTAGTATGTTTGCTCCTGTTAGACCTCGCAACCCCCGTTCCGTCATCCACCTGATCAGGCCCTGCAAATATGTTATCTGCTGCCTTCCTCTGTCTCTTTTTCTTTCTATCTGGCCAGTCAGTATCAGGTTCTCTAAGCTCTCCTTCCTCATTGCATGTCCCAGGAACTTCAGTTGCCTCTTCCTAAGACTCAGTATTAATTTCCTTTTCGTTGCCATTCTTTCCAGCACCTCATCGTTGCTTGCATGCTCAATCCACGATATCCGCAGCATCCTTCTGTCGGACCACATTTCCGCTGCTTCCAGTTTTGTCCTCATTTTCGATGATATTGTCCAGCATTCACTGCCGTATTGAAGAACAGATATCACATAGCAATCCAGCACTCTTTTCTTTGTTTCTAGTGAAATTTTCCTCTTGTGTTAGTACTTTACTCAGCTTCTGGAACGCGTCCTTTGCCATGCCAATTCGCGTTCGGATCTCTGTGTCGCACTTTCCATCTCCTGTTAGAACACTTCCTAGGTATTTAAATTTTTGTACTTGCTTGATTCTGGTATCCCCCACCTGTATTTTGCATTTTAGGTTGCACCTTTTGCTGATGACCATGCATTCAGTTTTTGTACGTTAAAAATGTCTTCTAGGCGCCTTCCTTATCTACAACTATCTTCGTAATTGTTTTCTATTGGTCAGCTTGTTGCTTTTATTGCTTTGACGATATTTTAAAATTGTTGTGTGTGTGTGAGAGGGGACGTTTTTTGATTTCGTCTTTGTTTTAGAATTGTTTTTTATGGGTTATCTACTTCTTTTTATTGTTTGGGGTTACCATTTTAATTTAGTGTGTATGTGTGTATGTATATGTGTATATGTATGTGTGTGTATGTATGTGTGTGTCTGTGTGCTTTTCGTTGTGTGTGTGTTTTTCATGTCGTTTTGTTGAGCGAAGGCTTGTATTTTTTAATCTTTCTTCCTGCATTATTAATGTGCCATAGTCTGTATTTTGGTAGATAGGTATTACTTTTAATTTACACCCACTGCATTCAGGAAAATGTTGGGAGACACATAATTTCCTGTTATATGATATTTTTATATTGCTTTTATGAAGGGATATTCTATTATTCAAGCATTGTGTCGCTCCCACGTATATCTTTGTGCATTTGTCGCATTTTAGAGCGGAGACTACATTTTTCGAGTTGCAGCTCAGATCCTATTTTATTTCGAATGTAGTTACGTTTTCGAACTGGAAGTGTTTTGCTTCTATTATTATGTTGCATACTCCACATCTTTTTTTGTTGCATTTTGTGACCCCCCCCCCCCACTGTGTTGTGTGTTGTTGTTCGAATTTCGATGAGGTTAGGATGTCTTTTAAATTTTGGGGCTGGTGCATGCTGTTAATTATTTTGGTAGTCTTTAAGATTTCTTTTATTTTGTCATTATTTTTTAGTAATTCCATGTGGGTTTTGATCTTTGTGAATAATTCTGGGTTGTTTTTGTTGTGTTTGGAAACGTATGCTAGAATGTGTTCTTCTTTTTCATGTTTTTCCTGTTGTTTTTTGGGTTCCGGAGGGATTTTAATGGTATTTTTTCTGCTCGGTGGAAGTCCTTTTCTATTAGTGAGGTGGGGTATACTCTTATTTGTAATGATTTTTGTATATATATATATATATATTCTTTCTGCATCATTAATGTTTCGTAGTCTGTATTTTGGTAAATAGGTGCAACTTTGAAATTTCCATCACTATATTCATGCATATGTTGGGAGACATATAGTTTCCTGTTGTATGATAATCTTATATTGCTTTTATGAAGAGATATTCTATTATTCAAGCATTGTGTCGCTCCCACGTATATCTTTGCGTATTTGTCGCATTTTGGAGCGTAAACTTCATTTTTCGAGTTGCAGCTCAGATCCGATTTACTTCAAATGTAGATGTGTTTTCGGACTGGAAGTGTTTTGCTTCTATTATTATGTTGCATACTCCACAGCTTCTTTTTTGTTGTTGCATTTTGTGACCCCCCTGTGTTGTGTGCTGTTCGAATTTCGAGATCTTTTAAATTTTGGGGCTGGCGTTTGCTATTAATTATTTTAGATAGCCTACCTATGGTAAACATGCCTCACCAGGCCTATGTAAATGTTCATGCGATATTTAAACTAAATTCAAGAGGTATAAAGTTTCTATTTACCTCATCATTGTGTATATGACGATGACACATTCTACAATGTTACATTCAATTCCTTCTCACTATCGACCGAGCAACGCACCAGAAGAGCTTCTGCTCACGTGTACCGTGTAATTTCTCTTCTTGTAACTTTCCAGATTACATTGAGGCAGCGAAACCAGTACTAAATGCAAGATGTATAAATTTTATATTTACCTCATCATTGTGTATGACGATGACACATTCTACAATGTTTCATTCAATTCCTTCTCACTATCGACCGAGCAACGCACCAGAAGAGCTTCTGCTCACGTGTACTGAGTAATTTCTCTTCTTGTAACTTTCCAGATTACATTGAGGCAGCGAAACTAGTACTTTAAATTTTCTAGTCTGTCCGGACAAATCCCGCATACATATTTTGAGCATAAAGTTACTTGAAACCACTGGCCGCATGATTTGCTTTCACGAGGCTTCCTACGTTCCCAGCCAGCTATCGTATAAAGGAAACTTCGTTAAAGCATGTCTGCATTATATTAATGATAAATTAGAATTGGGGGGAAAAAAAGAGAGAAGAGATTAGCAAGGCTTCATTTACGGCGCGTGCTCTTGCGAGATCTCCTGGCAGGTACTAATCAGGTGACCAATATACAGACCTAGCCAGCTGTTGTTCTCTAAATTACAGTTTTCTGGTGGTCTCTCTCGTACAGTTCTGTGATCTCCGGTTCTTGTATTGTGTTTGCTGTAGAATTAAATGAACGGGTAAGTGAGTGGGGCGTAAGATAATTGAAGTTGGCGATAGTCGAAATATTAGACGAAGACTAAAGAGAGAATGGACGACGGTCAAAAGCGAATGATTAAAATGAGTGAGATGATAGAAAAAGAGAGAGTGAGAGAGAGAACAAAAAGAGAGGAAGTGAGATAGAGAGCAAAGAGGAAGAGAGAGAGAGAGATGAGAGATATTGTGAGAAAGTGGAGAAAGAGAGGAAATAAAAAGAGTGAATAGGAAAGAAGCAATAAGAGAGTGTGAAGAAAAGAATGAAACGACAAGTAAAGGGGAAATATGAATAGATTAAGGTTCAAAGAGAGAGCGAGAGAGAACGAGGAGAGTGAGAGTAAGTGAGAGAGAGAGAGAGAGAGAGAAAGGGAAGAAGAAAAGAGTGAAGGGAGAAAGAGTGAAGCAAAAAAGAGCATGAAGAAAAATATAGGTGAGAAAATAAGCAAAGAAAAAAGAGAGAGAAAAGAGAGAGAGAGAGAGAAAGTGAGCGAAGGAGAGAGAGCGAGTTAAGGAGAGCGATAGAGATAGAGAGCTAGAAGAAAAGAGTAAGGGGAGAAAAACGAAAAGAAAAAGAGCAAGAGAGGACATATCGGTGAGAGAATAAGCAAAGAGAGAGAGAAAAAAATGAGCAAATGATATAGAGAGAGAGATTTAGAGAGAGCAAGAAGAAAAGAAGAAAAGAGTGACAGAAGAAAGAGTGAAGTGAAAAAGAGTATGGGGTGGAGATTAATGAGAATAAGCGAGGAGAAAGAAAGAGAGAACAACGAGTGAGAAAAAGAAAGAGAGTAAAAAGGCTAGTGCGAGAGACGAAATGATAAAAGGCAAGAAGGAAAAATGAGATGAGAGAATATTCCATATAATTCAGGCTTCTATGTCAGCACATATCTTAACGTGTTTATATAACGTGTTTATATTATTACTGCCTTTGAATTAAAAAGAAATTCATAACGTTTATTTATTTTCTTTTAACACGTTCCCTGGTACAAGGCAATATTTGATATTTAAACTGTAATATAGTCCCTGATGATGAACGATGACGTTCGTAAGTACTAGGACAAGCTTTGGACAATTTTTATACAAATATAATTCGGAAATGATTTTTTTTTTGTTTCGAGGTTTAACGACCTATCAATCCGTATGGGATCATTTAAGGTCATAACCAATGATTTTTGGTTAAGATTATTTTATTTTTACAACGTTTTTATTTTCGAGTATCAAGATTCATTGGGATTTGTTTTTAAGGGCAGGGTCCCCGAGTCCTACCCTTGTTATTTAACCCATAAATGGAGGGAAGGGACGGATTATTACCTTTCCCAAGGGTACCACTGCTTAAGTGAATGCAGGATATTCAACTGGAATTCGAACTCGGCCCACCAATTTCTCTTTCCGAGCCGATATCCACTACACCACAACGCACATCCGTCACTATACGCATACAGCACCTGGTATTCCCAAGCGGTCACCCATCTAAGTACTGACCAAGCTCAACGTTGCTTAACTTAAGTGACCGAGCGAGAACCGGTGTATTCAACGTGATAGGCCGTAAGCCAATTCAGAAATAAAAAGTCTAAACAGAAAATATGAAAAAATTCAAAAGAATATTTATAAGACTACGTTCTCTATCGTTTAACACAACTTATTTAAAAGAAAAGATGGTGCCAAAATAGACGTACTTTATATATATATATATATATATTACAAATTACAATTTAGAACATGTTCAAATTACAATCAATTACAAATATTTGTTTCGACATTGAAAAGACAATGTCTCATCAAGCTGTAAACGTTATTAAAATAGCGTTTACTAACTGATGAGACATTGTATGTGCACTTTGTAGTAGATTGTAATTTGGACATGTTGTAAATTATAATTTATAATAAATATTCATCGCTCTATTTCTATACTAAGCACCCTTTTAAATTAATGTTTTGAACGTTGTTAATATTTTCTTCCTTCCTTATTCATTTGGATATGTATATATATATATTAGTCATCCACATACAAGCCTGTTTCGCTGTATCACAGCTCATCAGTTTGGCTAGACACATCCACTTGCTTCTAGCCGGGATCGAAACTCGACCAATTTGGTCTTAGTCGGAGTCTCTACTCCCTAAGCCATAGGCGCAAGGAATCAGAGAAGGGAAATTTTAACGTGTTGTATAGAAGCAGTATATATAAGAAACCATGAATGTCTATTATGTTTAATTATGAGCCGTTCTAAACATCATATTTTGCTTTCATTTAAATAAAAACAAAAATTCTCTAAGATTTGGATAATTTTTTATTACGTTGGTTCTAAGTTTTCGGCTCACATGAACCATCTTCAGCTTACATGACGCACTCTTTTTCTTAAAATTACTCTGAAAAATAAATGTGCGTCTTCCAAGGCAAATGTATCAGTTACCACTATGTTTACCACAATGGCATGGATGGTAGTGAGGATCATTTATTGTACATGACTGACATTAGTGATGACACTGCAGATGATAGTTTAGGGCTTCTACATGAATTCAGCAGTGACGAGTTTTGGGGATTTGAGAATGAATAAAATTACTCTTTTTTTTAATTTTTACATGCATTTTTTTGAAAATTTAAACTCATTTTCATGAAAATAAAACCATCCTTAGACAATGAAAGATTTATAGTACATTTACTAACCACCAACTTAGTAAGTCATAGCCATACAAAGAAAATCGGAAGATTGATTAATGGTGTTCGATGTGAATAAATTTTCCTTTTCTTAGAAATTTCTTTCCAGTATTAGGGAGTGTCTTCAAAGTCACTGCGTCTTGTAAGTAAATACTATATATATATATGTATATATATATATATATATATTAGCTTCAAACGTTATTTTTTAGTAGAGGCTTATATTTGAGTAGACACATAAATATTTAGACATTATATTTATTAATTCTCGTCATGTGCCTTAATAATCTAGAAAAAAAAATGCGTTCTTCGTCATAGGAATTTCGAACATTTCGATCCAAACGTAAAGAAAGCTATTTCCAAAGAAGTAATGAATTTTTATTCACTAATCCGACAGATTTTATCATATCTATCTATCTATCTATCTATCTATCTATCTATCTATCTATCTATAGATATGCAAACGGAGTAGATCATCCAGACGGATCTATTTAATAAAAAAGTATTAAAAGAGAGCTCTGTCTAAATAACGCAGTGGATATTATCCAGAGCAATATGATATACATAAAGTAAAACTCAACATATCATGTAAAGTGCTTATAAATTATAATTTATTTCGACGAGCGAATATGCTTATCTTTTCAGAGCACTATTTCATTTTCATTTAAATTTCCTCAGAACACCCAAAATATTTTCAAACGAAGGGCAATGTCTATATATATATATATATATATATATATAAGCATGCAGTGTGGGTATACTGGGTATAAGGAAGCGACCATTATTTTTATTCGTTTTTTTAGTTTTTTGTGAATCTCATCCGTGGAAAATACTTTGTTAAATAAAGACGGAAGCTGACGATAGCTCGCCTGAAATCGGACTATACTTACGATTCATCATGAAATAACGTGTCTGTCTTAAGTATTCTCATATATACACACACACACACACACACACACACACACATATATATATATATATATACAAAGAGAGAGAGAGAGAGAGAGAGAGAGTAACTATACATATCGCTTCTTTTATTTTTTCAACTAAATAGAAAACAGGTAATTCAAAGATGTTTACTCAATCAAATCACCATTCATAATACACACACACACACACACACACACACACACACACATATATGTATATATATATATAACTAGAATAAGTAAAGAACAAGTAAGAAAAAGTGTTTTTAATCTAACATGTTTCACTTTAACAAGCTTCTTCAGAAATCTTTTAAAGACGTTTTTTTTTAAATCCCTGAAGAAGTTTGCTATCATGAAACATGTTTGATTAAAGAGACTTTTTCTTACTTGTTCTTTACTTATTCTATTCATCTTTTCGGATTCCGATCCATACAGTCAACTGATATATATATATATATATATATATATATATATATATATATATATATATATATATCCGCAGACAGATTATCAGTACGGTTAGACGTCTGATTCCTTTTACCCAGGATTGAAATCCGAGCAAATTGGCGTATATATATATATATATATATATATAAGTATTGTTGGAATAATTTTCCTTGTCAAAAGAAACCTATATATATATGTATATATATATATATAGAATAAGTAAAGAACACATGGGAAGAAAAAAAGTATTTTTAATCTAATATATTTCATTTACAAGATTAAAGACTCTTTTTTTCAACCTGTTCTTATTCTATTCATTTTGTTGGATTTTTCTTCTTCTTGTTTTTCTATGTACTTTGTCCTTTCAGGACGTAGGCGATCATGGCCTTCCACGTCTGCCTAACACTAGTTGCTCTTAGCACGCTTTCTCCTGTTACACCACGCAACTCCTCTTCTGTCACCCACCTGCTCAGGCCCTTCAAATATGTTATCTGCTGCTTTCCCCTGTCTCTTTTTTCCCCTCTATCTGGCTTGTTAGTATCAAGTTCTACAAACTGTTCTTTCCTGATGCTCAGTATTAATTTTCTTTTCGTTTCCATTTTTTCCAAAACCTCATCATTGATCACGTGCCCGATCCATGATATCCACAGCATCCTTCTGTAGAACCACATTTCGGTTGCTTCAAATTTTTCCTTCATCTTTGATGATATTGTCCAGCATTCACTGCCATATTGAAGAACTGACATATTTAACTCACATATATATATATATATATATATATATATATATATATATATATATATATAGTCATCCGCAGACAGATCTGTTTCACTGTGTCGCAGCTCATCATTACGGTTAGACATCCGATTACTTTTTACCCATGATCGAAACCCGACCGAATTGGCGTCAGTCAGCGATTCTACCCGTGAGCTATGGGCGTTCGGTAGAAGGAGGCAGACTTTTAACGTGTGATATATATTGTATACACACGCCAATAGCTGAGAGTGTTCTATTTCATTACTGAATGAACGATGCGTAGATGCTAGAGTAGCTACTGTTTTTTTCAAAGTCTACCATTCTTCCAGAGTGCTCAATGAGACCGTAAATAATATATATTTATATTTGTGTATTTAGGCAGCAAATCTTCTGTTAGACATGTCAGATTAAATAAAATGCAAACATTGTGTCTGCTTAATTTTAATAAAATCCGTTCATACTCACTCATTCCAAATGGAATTATTTTTATGTTTTAATGTCATGGTTATCCACGTGTTCCTTTTACAAGCATTTTAGAACATTACTACAATATTCATAGCTGATTCTATTAATTGACGGCTTAAGTGTTTTAATGAATATTACCTCGAGAATCTGTAGTTTGCTTTTATTGTTTTTTTTGTTTTTGTTTTTTTTGCTGGAGGATAATTGTGTTATCGATCATTATTTTTTATATAGTGAATGTAGACAGGAATGTTGTTGTAGATGTCTAGAAATTGAGAAATGAATGATAATAACATCTGTCAACGTTACAGTTCATTTCGGACGCCGTTCATTTATAATACGCGAAAGATTATCTGTGAGTATGAACGGATTGAGTTTTACTAAAGATAAGCAGATACAATGTTTGTAATTTATTTAATCTGACACACACACACTCTCTCTCTCACACACACACACACGCACACACACACACACACACACACACACACACACACATATATATATATATATATATATATAGTGTATCGAGGCAGCAGATAATTTTCTAAACATATACTGTTAAATATAAGATATAAGAGACAATGAATGTCCATTATGTTTAATCATGAGCCGTCTTAAACAACTAAACAACCCACACTTCATAAAATCACGCTTAAATCTGGTCATAACACATTACATTACATTTAAATATATGGTTCTGTTATCATTTCGAGCTCTCACGTATGTGTGACGTCATAGAACCGCATTACAAATTTACGAACTGCGTTTGCTATTTTTGATAACTGGTATCGTTGCTTAGCAAAGTTTTATGTCAACACAAGATAAAATCGTCATTGATGGTGGATGTTTTTATGTTAACGTCCTTGTAACCACTCTGAAGATGGTTCATGTGAGCCGAAAGCTTAGAACCAACTTAATGAAAAAGTATCCAAATTTTGGAGAATTTTTGTCTTTATTTTCACCTGAAATTAAAGCGAAAATACGATATTTAGAACGGCTCATGTTTGAACATAATAGACATTCATTGTCTCTTATATTTAACAGTATATGCTTAGAATATATATATATATATATATATATATATATATATATATATATATCAGCATGTAGTGTGGGTATAGAAGAATCCATAGGAGTATCCTGCACATACAGTGGTAGGATAACCCTCTAAGAGACCTCTGAACATATATGCATATAAATACATATAGAGCAAATATAAGAAAAATTAAGGAAGACTCGTTATTTCATGGTGAATCGGAAATATGGCCTATTTCAGGCGAACCATCATCAGCTTCCGTCTATATTTGACAAAGGATTTTACACGGATGAGATTCACAAAGACCTAAAAAACGAATAGAAATAACGGTCGCTCCCTTAAAAGAGAGAATTTAAGATAACATACATCAGTTTGGTGAACACGTACACATATTCATACATAATCATATATACACGCAACATGTAATCAGATGACACGCGTAGTGGCCAATGTCAACAAAAGTTCGAAGATACATTCGTGTAACAGTTAGGTTGCAGACCCGTAGATTTGAATATATATATATATATATATATATATATATATATATATATATATATATATATATATATAAGCGAAATGAATTCGTCACTTTAACTGATCAGGTTCATGTTCAATTGAATTGACAAACTCTTTGTGCTTATAAACGCCCTACTTCTCTCCATCCCGATAGTGAACACTTTATGATAAAAAACTGCTAGCCAAAATACACTTTAACAGTAAAACCACTGAAAAAAAAACAACCTTGGCACTAAACATTATCTGAACTTAACACTGTATAGATATATATAAATATATACACATATGTGTGTGCGTGTTTATGTTTGTGTGTGTACGCGCAACAACACACAGGTATTTGGCAATTTAAATCTCTGATATAGAAAAAAGACGCCCCAAACTGCAACAATTTCCACTGTCCTGAATATTGCCACAAAACCTTCATGTTTTTTCTAAATGGTTTGCTTTCCTTCTGCATCTATTGAGTGGCCTCTTGCTGTCTTAAAATATTTCGACAGTTTTATTGAAACTCTATCCTACATTTTAGGTTTTAATAACCTGACACTTAACAGATATGGGTTCGATATTATGAACGTCACATTTTTATTGTTAACTATCTGGAGGAGACATGTTGTTTTATTTGGGGCGGAGAATATATACAATTGAAATCGAGGCTGAGTATAATGTGCTAGGAAATAATAAAATAGCTGATTTACTGATGGCAGTGCAAAATGTTGGGAATACAATGTATTAAAAGATGAAGAAATTGGCTTCTGGGAAATGACTGGAATACTGAAGAAGGAGATGAAAAAAGTTTTTTTATGGTCAACAGAATCGTAAAAATATACTAAATTATTTTAAGTGTTCAAGTTAAAAACAATTGGACAAAAAAGGAGATGAGAGGGAAGCAACGTGAGAGAACGAAAGAGGGACAAGAATAAGAAAGAGGGAAAGAGATAGTAAAGAGTGAGTAAGAGAGAATAGAAGAAAGAAGAGGTATAAGGAAAGAAGAATTTGAAGAAAGTGGAAAGATTGAGAAGGAAAGGGAAGAAGAAGAAAAGGCGGGAAGAAGAAGAAGAAGAAGAAGAAGAAGAAAGTGGAAGGTTGAAAAAAAGGAAAAGGAAAAAGAAAGATAAGAAATTGGAAAGGTTGAGGAGATGGAAAGAAAAGAGAAGAAAATAGAAAGGTTGAGAAGAAGAGAAGTTGAAAGAAAGAAAGAAAGAAAGAAAGAAAGAAAGAAAGAAAATGGAAAGGTCAAGAAGAAGAAAAGGAAAGAAGAAAAAGAAAAAGAAGAAAAATTGTAAAAGTTGAGAAGAAAAAAGAGAAGAAAAAGAAGTTGGAAAAGATTAAGTAGAAGAAAAGGGAAGAGGAGGAAAGAAAGACGGGAAGGTGGAAATGTTGAAAAGAAGAAGAAGAAGAAGAAGAAGAAGAAGAAGAAGAAGAAGAAGAAGAAGAAGAAGAAGAAGAAGAAAGTGAAAAGATTGAGAAGAAGGAAAGAGAAGAAGAAAGAGAGTAGAAAGGTTAGAAAGAAAAAGAAGAAGAAAGTGGAAAGGTTGAGAAGAAAGAAAGAAAGAAAAAAATAATAGAATCGCAAGTTGAAAAAAAAAAAGAAACAGAACGGTTGAAAAAGTTGAGAATAAGTAGAAAAAGAAAGAAAGGAAAAATAATAATAATGTGAAGAACAAGAAGGCAACGCGAATGAAAGAAGTAAAAATAGAAGAATGGAAGCAATAAAGAAAAAAACATGAAATGTGAAAGAAGAAGAAAAAACAGCAAAGAAAAAAAGAACAAGAAAAAAAAGAGAAGGCTAAAGCAGGAAGAAGAAGATTAGAGATTTGGAAAGAAGAAGATGAATAAAAAGAAGAAAAAAGAAGAATGTGAGAAAATGGGAAAGAAAAAGAACCAGAACAAAAACAAAAACAACAACGAGGAAAGCAGAAAGAAAAAGAGTAAACGTCCTCTTGCGGCCTTGGCCGAGATTGAACTCACTACACCTCTCCAGTATTCCCTGTCAATTTAGAACCCTGGCGCAGTTTTGCAGCAAAATTCATAATCTTCTCAAATAGCTGAATACTTGATGCTTCGCCAGGGCTACCAAGGGTGTTTTTATTGTGACACCAAGACTAGATAAGTTGCCTCCAGGCCCCATCCTGTTATTTAATCCATAACTGGAGGGAAGTATCGGATCAATACCTTTCCCAAGAGTACGAGTGCTGAAGTGAATGCAGGGTACTCAACTGGAATTCAAACTCGGCTCGCCGATTTCTCTTTCCAATCCGATATCCACTGCACCACAGCGCACATCCTGTCATTGAATGCTTACAGCGTCTGGTATTCCCAAGTGGTCACCCAACTAAGTATTGAGCAGACTCAACGTTGCTTAACTTCGGTGATAGAACGAGAACCGGCGTATTCAACGTGATATGCTGTCAGGGAGTAAATGAGAAAGAAGAAGAAGAAGAAGAAGAAGAAGAAGAAGAAGAAGAAGAAGAAGAAGAAGGATAACGAATGTAAGATATCAATTGAAAGCCAAATAATTTAAACCAAAAACTTGATTTACATTTTACGGCTTATCAACTTTGCAGGCTACTTAAACCCAGAAAATATGATATGTAATTGCAGAAAAAAATGATTTACTAACGAAATAATAATAATCCAACCTATTATCATAAAGAGATCTGTAGCTTAGAAGTAGAGTTTTAATCTTACTTAGAAGCAATCGGATCTATAATCGTACTGATGAGCTGTGATACAGCAAACCAGGACTGTTTACGGAATGACTATATATATATATATAAATTTCCATTCATCCTCATGAAGAGAGAGACAATACCCATGCAACGTTGGCTCTGTTAATTCTCTTTACAACCAGTTATTATTGTTTACTATCATTGATGAAAGATTCTGCCGCGTGTTTTCTTTTTAACATTGCATCATTATTTTATACTTTTTGCAATAATTATGTCGTCGGGTAGTGATGAATATATATATATATATATATATATACACATATATATATATATATATATATATATAGGCACGTTCTTTATTATGATAGAAAGGATATATATATATATATATATATATATATATATATATGTATAGGCACGTTCTTTATTCTGATGGAAAGGATATATATATATATATATATATATATATATATATATAAGATAACCATAAATCTTTTTATTAGTATACGAGTGTATACCTGAAAATGACGGCAACATATTAGAGAGGATTATATATATATGAGATAATTATATATATATATATAAATAATCCTCTTAAATATATTGCCATCATTTTCAGGGATACACTCATTTACTAATAAAAGAATTAATAATTATTTCATATATATATATATATATATATATATATATATATATATATATATATATATATATAATCCACTCAAGTATGTTTGCGTCATTTTCAGGATTACACTAGTTTACTAATAAAAGAATTAATAATTATCTCATATAATATATATAATATAACAAAATTTCGATAATTAGGATTGGGTTTTTGGGATTTACCTATCTGATTATCCTTTTTGGATTCAAAATATGTATATATATATATATATATATATATATATATATATAATCCTCGTAAATATGTTGCCGACATTTTCAGGTTGACTAATAAAAGAATTAATAATTATCTCATATCTGGTGGGGAAAGAAGTCGTCATAGTTTTCCCAAAAGTATTTGTTCTTAAGTAAATAAACGCTCCAGACTGAAAATCGGTCCTTCGATTTCTAATTCCAAGCCGATATCCATTGCACCATCCTATATCCAAGATCATAGCACCTGGAATTCCCAAGAGATCACCCATCTAGGTGTTGACCTGGCTCGACATGGCTTAATTTCGGTGATCGTATGGGAACCGGTGTTTTAATGTGATATATGGCCATAAGCCATTGTATTTCCCTCGACACCAAGTTTATATCACCTGGTATTTCCAAGCAGTCAGTGATCTAGGTAATGGCCTGGCTGGACGTTGCTTAATCTCGATAAACACGGTTGCTTCAACGTCAGACCGAACAAGGAGACAAAGATAAACGATGAAAAAGTATAGAAGCACGACTGAAAGTAAAAAAGCACAGGCATTAAAAGATACGAACAAATACAGGAAAAGAGGACGAGAAAGTCAGTCAGTTAAGTGCCATACGAAAAAGACACAGAGGCGATCATGTCTCGAAAGACACATTGACTGAGCAAAAAATTTACCTGTATTAGTTTCCCATTAGTAGACTGGTTGACAACCAAGGTAACAGAACATATTCTATCCTGCTAATTAATCCATAGCTGGAGAGAGAAGCGACTGATTCATATTTTCTCCTCAGTCAGTGCCATACGTGATACACGCTTTGGGCGATCATGAATCGAAAGAGACATGACTAACTGGGCAGAAAATTATCCCACAGTAGGTTGTCATTACTTTATTTGGTAGACTGGTTGCTAGCCAAGGCTACAGAACCTAATCTGTCCTATTATTTAACCTATAACAAGAGGGAAGAGACGGATTAATACCTTTTCCAAGGGTATTTGTGCGTAAGTGTATGGAAGGAATTCAATTGGAATTTGAACTCGGCACCCCGATTTGTCGTTCCGAGCCAATATCTACTGAGCACCAACGCACATCCACATTTTCCATTAGAGTATGTACAGGAATTTAACAGGAATTCGAACTCGGCTTTCTCGTTCTGAGAGGATATCCACTGCACCACAACGCACATTGGGAGGGCGAAGGATGGAAGAAAAACATCATAAAAACTGGAAGAGACGTAAAAATAACGGTAACAATAAATACAGGAATCCCTAGTAGAGAACTGAAGAGGCAGAGAAAAAGAAAATGGAAAAAATCGATAGTCTAGTTATAAAGCTGACCAAACCACCTTCACAGACGGCATAAAATCACCAATAAATTAGCCGAAGTTTTCTTGTAGGAAGACTGGCTATCCAGATAAACAAATCAACTTAATTTACACCGCGAACATAATATGCAAATTTGATCTTCCGTTTTCTAGTGTCAGTGTGCAAAGTATTTTAAACCAAGAGACGTACGATTCAATAACATTTAACTCACCTTAGATGCGACCGAAACACGTTGCAGCCTCATAAAACCCAGGTCTGTCATCGAATACCAGGAGACATAAGCTTAGATTCACGGTCTTATGACCATACTAGCAGTATAGACCGGCATCGCTCGGGTGTAATGAAAGCTTTAAAACTAATCCATGGTCCTGGAGCTCAGACTCTTTGGACGTAGGCACGAAAGACTAAAAAGCAATAGTTGTTTCCAGTTAAAGTGAAACTGTAGACTGAAAGAAAAATGAATGGATGTAAGTCAAATTTTGATTTCCTGGTATCGATAACAAATAAGTGTTTTCGTCGTAAACTGAATTTTGAAGGCTAAATAGGTCCTCTGAGTAAATGGTATCATGGCTGAGACTAAGAACTACAATTATACTTACTTAGAGCCAAACCCGAAGCAAAAACTAAAATAAAAGGGCTGAAAATAATATAGACATAGAGGCAAATAAACAAACACACACACAAACATATTGCCTTATATATATATATATATATATATATATATATATATATATATATATATATATATATATATTATCGATTTTCTGCAGTACTGTAAGAACTGCAACCTTGAAACTTCTGAATATCGTTTCGTATGTCTTTGTCTATGAGTGTATCAAATTTGATTAAAATTGAACCACTCCTTCTATAACCCGATTTTTTCGATTATCGATATTTATCGGGGGTACCTCGACACAGAACCTAGCTAAAAACTCGCTGACGCTTATAATACAACTGTGTAAATTTTCAAGAAAATCGGTTCAGCCGTTTCGAAGTCTATAGGCAACGGCACACACACACACACACACACACACATACATACAGACACACACAGAGACTAAGTTCCATTTATATATAAGTATATATATATATACTTAGCAAACACGCTGTCACTCTAAGTTACACAGGTTTCAACTGTGACGTATCTTTTGGCAGATGAACCTTCTGCCTGAAGATACCTCACGGTTGAAACCCAGGTAGCTTGGTGTGACAGGTTATTTGCTAAATTTCGTTCACTCGGAAGAGGTAAGTTTGTTATCTGAACTTGGCTGTTTGTTAATATTTGACATTCTATTACATTTTGTATTCTATTTTCAGCTGAATTTCTTGTAAGAAGATAAGCTTAATTTTGAAGATAGCTTTCATAATAATCTACTGTTTGTTCATAGGCATCCCCCCTCCACAAAAAAATGATAATCTTTATCTCGTGAAAGAAGTTACTTCTACTTGGCTGTGTCATTCACCCCACTTTTTTCTGCGATCCGTTCCCCACCCCATCCATGAAACTTTAGAGCTGACTGCAGTTACTCTTAGAATATCAGAAACGAAGGTTGTGAAATTTAAATGAAGCTGCCACCCCATTAGCCGAACGAAATATGTGATTTTTTATACGATTTTAAAAAGAAAAATCGCTTTCATTCACTTTCATTCAGGTGAGTTTATTATCTGAACTTGCCTGCTTGTTTATATTTGATACTGCAAAGCATTTATTTATTCCCCTCTTGTTACAAGTTTAAACCTATACAGACCTAGTAAGTGACTTCCTGACTTTTACTAGTAAATTTCTTATATATATATATATATATAAACGTGATTATATATAATTATACTCGTTTCGAAAAATTTCCTCGAAAACTTTCGAACGAAGGAAAAAAAGGGTGTTTTAAAAAAAGAAAGAGCTTTCGGACAGAAATCAGCACGAGGCCCAAAGAAAAAAAAATCACACACGAGTAACCGTCTAACAGAAAGCGTTCGATACAAAGGTAGAGAGAAATTAATAGCACCTAATGAGCCAGACGGGGAAAGTTGGCTAAAGAGGGAAAGAAAAAACGACATAGATCATTAAGACAACCCCACCTGACCAAGAAATCAAAGAACACAAGGAAGTGGGGGGGGGGGTAACAGTTTTATACTTTAATATTTAATTTTTAATTTTTAATATATATATATATATATATATATATATATATATATATATATATATATAAGATAACTAGAAATCTTTTTATTAGTATATGAGTGTATAACTGAAAATGACAACATATTTGAGAGGATTATATATATGTATATGAAGTAATTATATATATATATATATATATATATATATATATATATATATATTCTCTTATATATATAAATAATCCTCTTAAATATATTGCCATCATTTTCAGGGATACACTCATTTACTAATAAAAGAATTAATAATTATTTCATATAATATATATATATATATATATATATGTATATGATCCACTCAAGTATGTTTGCGTCATTTTCAGGTATACACTTATTTACTAATAAAAGAATTAATAATTATCTCATATAATTTATATATATATATATATATATATATATATATATATATATATATATATATATAATCCACTCAAGTATGTTTGCGTCATTTTCAGGATTACACTCATTTACTAATAAAAGAATTAATAATTTACTCATATAATATATATATATATATATATATATATATATATATATATATATATATATTAATGCAGGTTTCATTGAATAATATAGACAAGTTCTGTCTATTAATTTTGTGTAGGATCCGTTCATACCGTCTGATATACTTGATGGTGATATCGTTGAAAGACAACAAAAAATCACAGTAATTGTTGATTTTTTTATCGGGTCTAAGCTTTCGGCTCACATAAGCCATTATCAAAGAGTAAATATTAACACACAGTAAACATAGAACATTTAACCTATTAACAATAAAGAGAATTAAATTGAAAATATAAGTCCATCCCTACCGTGGCGGATGGCCGAAGACAGTGACAAAATAGTGGCTTTGTGGTTCCTGATCTGATTACAGGCATTTGAGTACGTTATTGGAAATATCAAAATTGATTGTATTCAAACCAGGTTTAAATTGTTTAATGTAGATTGCTTCGAGGATTTTTAGTTTCTGTTTATTATTTTCTTATTTAAGTATGTACGTGTGATCAACGAGCGTTTTTCTCAGAAGTGTGCGTTGATAACCGTGTTGTTTTAAATGACGGAATATGTTTGAATTTTCATTTAAGTGCAACGTCAGACGCCGTGAGAGCGAATTTGTAGTGTGGCCAATGTAGATATTATTGAGGTTGTTAGAGATACATCCTCTCAATAGACATATGAATTTATATACTACATTGGTTTTTTGCAAATCACTAACGGTGGGGGAAGAGTCGTTGCGGACGAATAAATTAGATGTAGTGGATTTAGTGTAATATATAATAAACTTAATTCTTTTGTTAGAATCTGTCGGAGAAATATTAGTATTTATGAGTTTTTTTAGGATGTTTTCATCTAGTTGGTAGTTGGAGTGCATCTGGCTACGGTATAAGAGAGTGATATGTTTAGGAATGGTTGGGTTATTATCATGTGTTGTTTTTTCCATGTAGATAGATAGATAGATAGATAGATAGATAGATAGATAGATAGATAGATAGATAGAAATAAAAAGATATAAATAAAAAGACTGAGATAGATAGATAGATAGATAGATAGATAGATATAAATAAAAAGACTGAGATAGATAGATAGATAGATAGATAGATAGATAGATAGATAGATAGATAGAAATAAAAAGACTAGATAGAAATAAAAAGATAGATAGATAGATAGATAGATAGATAGAAATAAAAAGACTGAGAAATAAAAAGACTGAGATAGATAGATAGATAGATAGATAGATAGATAGATATAAATAAAAAGACTGAGATAGATAGATAGATAGATAGATAGATAGATATAAATAAAAAGACTGAGATAGATAGATAGATAGATATAAATGAAAAGACTGAGATAGATAGATAGATAGATAGATAGATAGATAGATAGATAGATAGATAGAGAGATAGATAGAAATAAAAAGACTGAGATAGATAGAAATAAAAAGACTCAGATAGATAGATAGATAGATAGATAGATAGATAGATAGATATAAATTCAGATAAAACTTGGCTGGGAAATAGCCATTTTCAACATGTCATTTAAGACATGCATTCTTCAACCCCTTATAAACAGAGAATCAGGAAAGATTCTGGGCCTAGTTGTTAGCTTAGCTAAAGGTAATAATTCCTTCAAACCGTACAAGAAAGCCAATGAAATCCGTAGCTACATCCATATTAATTCAAACCACTCTAGCGCCATTATAAACCAAATACCGAGGACGGTTAATATTAGAATTAACCGAGTATCTTATAATCTTAGAATCTTTAGGAATAATAAGAAACTATATGATAAGGCTCTCCAGAATAGAGAATGTAAAGATAAATTAACTTATCTACTGCTAAGAAGATTGGGTCACTATGTCGATCCAGGATGTTTTTTCCACCTGAATCCATCCTGCATATATACAAGTCAACCATCCGTCCGTGCATGGAGTACTGCTGCCATTTATGGTCAGGTGCCCCTGCCGTTCTCCTCAGTGTTCTTGACAAGCTCCAAAGGAGAGTCTGTAATGTGATAGGTACTGATCTGGCGACTCGACTGCAGCCACTTCACCATCGTCGAAATGTGGCCTCCCTTTGTCTCTTCTACAAATACTTTCATGGCTTCTGCTCGGATGAGCTTAAGTCACTGATGCCTCCTAAACAGGTGCTTACTCGTGCAACCAGACTGGCAACTGGGTCCCACCCATTCACAGTCAGGTTAGCCAAATGCAGACGACAATTCTACTCCTGCAGTTTCCTCTCTCGCACTTCCCGCCTGTGGAACTCACTCCCGTATTCTTGCTTTCCTGACGGCTACAACCTCCAGAAATTTAAATGCAAAGTCAATACTCATCTACTAACCACTGGCCTCTAGCTCTCTCCCCTCCCCTGTATAACCTTCCCTTTCTCTCCACCTATGTATCTGTCATCGCACCTGCTTTCTCAGCTTTCTATTGTTCCTTTCGAACTAGTTTGTACTCCTCACTCTTTTCTAATTAATCTTGTTACATTTATGTAACCCCCTGCACATCAGTGGCGTTTCCGCCTTGCTCGGGGTGAAATGATTAAAAAAAAAAAAAATCAAAGGTAAACATAGGAAAAGGGAAATTATATGGTTTAACAATCCTGTTCTGTAGACTATCAACTATTAACATTGATAAGATCTTCCTTAAATAAATAGACAAATATTTTCATGGAGATAACTCCCTAAGTAAAATATTCAATAGAAAAACTGTCAAGATTAGTTACTCGTGTATTAATAATATGGATAACATTATTAGCTTCCACAATAATCAAATCTTGAGGAAGTGTATGGAATCCCATACAGAGAATAAAATGATAACCCCTGTAATTGTAGATCTAGAAATAACTGTCCGGTTGAGGATAAATGTAGATCGGAAAATGTAATCTATCAAGCCACCATCTACCCTAAGGAAAATAAGGAAAGACGTAATATTTATATCGGAATTTCGACGGGAATTTGGAAGCAGCAGCTTTATACCCACAGGCACTTCTTCACCAACCCTAGTTTTAAATACCAAAAAAATGGGTATTAAAAGAAAGTAACTTAAATCCCCAGATAAAAGAGAAGCTCATAGGCAAGGCTAGGACCCCTAAAGCTTAAAGGATAGATGTAATCTATGTTTGACAGAAAAAAATTAAAATTCTAAAATTTCAATACCCAAATATACTCTTAAATAAACGAAAGGAGATCATAAGTAAGTGTCGCCATAGAAAGGGGTTGAAGAATCCATGTTTTAAATGACATGTTGAAAATGGCTATTTCTCCGCTAAGTTTTTTTTTTAATCATCTCACCCCAAGCAAGGCATTCCACTGCCACTATTGCGCATGGGGCTACATAGGGGAAGGTAAAGAGAAGGAGTGGTTAGACATAGGGAATGTCAGGAGGAAGGTGACAGATGAGTAAGGATAGCGAGGATGAGGGTTGGGCAGATAGGAAGAGTGTTTGATAGAATGGGAGCAGGTTAGTGTGTTAGGAGGTGTCTATTGACCTTACATTTAAACTCCTGGAGATTGTAGCCGTCGGGGAAGCAATCATTTGGAAGAGAATTCCACAGTCGGGAAGTTCGAGGAAAGAAACTGTTGGAGTAGAAGTTACGGCTGCATTTTATCGGTTTCACTGTAAAAGGGTGGGATCTAGTTGCTAATCTAGTATCTCGTGCAAATTCGTATTTAGGGGGCACTAGTGATCTAAGTTCATCGGAGCAGAAGCCGTGAAAGTATTTATAGAAGAGACACAGGGAAGCAACGTCGCGCCGGTGGGAGAGAGACTGCAGGCGGTCTGCCAAGTCGGTATCTATCACATTACAGACCCTCCTCTGAACCTTATCAAGAAGCCCGAGCAGAACAGCAGGGGCACCCGACCAGATATGGCAGCAGTATTCAATGAACGGGCGGATGGTAGATTTATAAATGTGCAGGATAGATTTAGACGGAAAAAACTTCCGGGCCCTACACAGAGAACCGACTTTCATAGTAGCGGATTTAGCAATGGATTCTATATAGTAATTCCATTTGAGGTCCGCTGAAAGTGTGAAACCAAGGAGGCGCAGTGTTTTACTCTCTGGGAGGCAAGCCTGGTCCATGCTAATGGGAGATAGGTGAGATTGTCGATGATGGTTAATTGAGAGTAGCTTCGTTTTAGAAGCATTAAAATTTACTAACCATTTCTTACCCCAGTCCAATATGGATTGAAGGTCTTTTTCAATCTCGGCTGCGAGGTTAGCTTTGACGCCTACACCAGATTTTTGTAGGAGGCGAGAGTAAACTGTGGTGTCATCGGCGTACAAACCTATTTGGCCTCTTATGGAATCAGGGAGATCATTAATGTATATCAGGAAGAGTGTAAGACCTAAGATGGAGCCTTGGGGGCACCTGCGTTTGTATGGTAGTTCTGAGAGGCATGTCCGTTTAATATCACCTTCATTATGCGGTTAGATAGGAATGACTGGATTAGTTCAAACAAATGTCCAGTTATACCATAGCTCCGCAGTTTACATAGAAGGCCAGCATGCCAAACTCTGTCGAACGCCTTAGATATATCCAATGCAACGGTTCGGGCTTCGCCATTCCTGTCGAGTGCCTGGTATATGTACTCGGTGATGGTCATTAGCATATCAGCAGTAGACCTGGTGAAGCGGAAACCATATTGCTTGTCCGAGAGGAGCCTGTGTGCTGTGAGATGCTGAACCACCTCGGCGTTGATAGTGGCTTCGAACACTTTGCCAAAGATCAGAAGAAGGCTGATAGGGCGGTAATTTGCAGGGTCAGAGATTTAAATTTAGATTTAAATTTCTGTCTTCGAGAGATTGAATTCGTAACGGTTGGCCAGCGAACGCAAGCAGCATAACTCGACTATATTCTGTAAAAAACGGTTTAATTTCTATTTTTGTCTTCAGAAATTTAATTAAATCAACTTTACAGTGTTAGCTGCTTGTGGTAAGTCAACCGGGATTCAGTCCATTTTTCAGTCTGTTTTTCTGTAATTTTTGGAAATTTTTTTTTTTCGTTTTTTGTTCGTCTTTGATTTTTTTTTTTTGTCACTTAGTTTGTGTAAATTATTTTGCAATTCAAGGTTATTTTTGACTTAAGATAAATAGTATCACGGTTGAATTATTTCCATTAGTTTTGTCTTGTAGAAGATTTAAATTTCTGTCTTCGAGAGATTGAATTCGTAACGGTTGGCCAGCGAACGCAAGCAGCATAACTCGACTATATTCTGTAAAAAACGGTTTAATTTCTATTTTAATTTTAATTTTTATTTCTATTATTTTATGATAAAAAAAATGATAGTTTTATCGGAATTTACAGATAAATAAATAAATATCCGCTCTGTAAATTAAATTAATTTGCATTCAGCTTTCTATTGGATCAGTTTTAATATTTTAACGATATTAATAGGATTCTCCGGGATTAATTATCAACCTTATCCCGGATTATTTACCAATTCTAAACTGGATTTTTACCGCCTATATATATATATATATATATATATATATATATATATATATAAATATTTGATATTTCAGACCGGCCTCGGCCTTTCATCAGAAACAAATGATTTTAAAATTTAAACTAGAAGCGTCCGTCGGGAGAAGCGTCTGTCGCGCGAAGCGTCCGTTACGTGATGTAGAAAGCAATAGAGTTTGAATATTTTTCAACGTAAATCTAACTGTAATAATACTTTTAATGTAAATGTTGTTTTAAAGAAAAACAGGGTAAAGCGTACTAAGAGCCACATGGGATATGGAGACCGTGGAAGGCCATGATCGACTACGTCCTTTTAAGAGACACCACACATAGAAGAAGAAGTATATTTTACTCTACTTTCCTCTTGCTGAATTTTGTATCAAGCAAATTTTTATTCTATTATACCTTGAGAGCGGTTGTTTTTGCTTTTCTCTTTGTTGTTATATATATATATATATATATATATATATATATATATATATATGAATAAATTAATAAAAATTAGTCTATTTCACTGTTGATCAGAAGACATTAAAAAGTGTGTAATTTCAGATGAACAAACTTTATCTGAGCTAGACGTCACGTGATTTTTGGATGAACACTTGATTATTATTTAATTGTATTGTTCAGTTTTGTGCTATGGTTTAAACGAGAGCTGGGTTGTTATATTTTATCTATCCTCTTATATGGCAGCGAAAGGATGAAAAGAATATTAGGGTTAGCAGAAATATGTTTCTACAAACAGCAAATTCCATAGACGGAACAGGTTTAGTAACAGGAAAGTCTGAAAGAAAATGAGAAAAAAAAAAAGAAAATTTTTGCTCAAAATCAGAAAAAAACAAAAAACAAAAAACAAACGAAATTATTTGGAAATATAATAAGAAAAGACAGTTTGGAAAACTTGACACTCACGGGGCTTATTGAGATCATAGGAGGACGCAGTAAGTGACCCACCTGACACGTTTGTGTGAAGCGAATTTGTACCAGGAAAAGGAGCTCTTAGCAAAGGGAGAACACTGCTAAAAGCCAGACCTGATAGGAAGCGGTGAAAAACAAGGATTCTCTATGTCTTGAAGGGACGTGGTACATAGGAAAAGAATTCCGAGAAAAACTTTTCTCATTCCAAGAGATATTTGGATGCTACTTAATAATAATTGCAATTATTGTTTGTTTGTTTGTTCCTGTTTAACGGCCTATCAACATCTAAAGGGTCATTTAAGGCCAGAAACGTATTTTTATTTTAAATCAGTTATTTTTCATTCAAAAAAGTTTTGTTGGTAAAATCTTTCATTCAAAAAAGTTTTGTTGATTATATTTTTCATTTAGAAAAGTTTTGTTGGTAAAATTTTTCATTCAAAAAAGTATTGTTGGTAACATTCTTCATTCAAAAAAGTTTTGTTGGTAACATTCTTCATTCAAAAAAGTTTTGTTGGTAACAGTTTTCGTTCAAAAAAGTTTTGTTGGTTACATTTTTCGTTCAAAAAAGTTTTGTTGGTAACAGTTTTCGTTCAAAAAAGTTTTGTTGGTAACATTTTTCGTTCAAAAAAGTTTTGTTGGTAACATTTTTCGTTCAAAAAAGTTTTGTTGGTAACATTTTTCGTTCAAAAAAGTTTTGTTGGTAACATTTTTCGTTCAAAAATGTTTTGTTGGTAACATTTTTTGTTCAAAAAAGTTTTGTTGGTAACATTTTTCGTTCAAAAAAGTTTTGTTGGTAAGTAATTTCATAACATTTTGACCTCGATTTTGAGGTTAACTATTTTATTTATCGGTTGCTGGGACTCTAACAGGTGCTACCACTCTGGGTAGAGTAGACCATGGAACAACAGCAATTAAGAGGTGATTCCACGCTCCTCACAACCTCCCAATCAGAGGTCCTTCTGCCTGATGCAGTTTACGGTCATACCCAGGACCAATTGCAATTAAAGAAAGAAAAGAGTGCTGAAATGTTATGCAATATCAATCCTTCTATAAGGCAGTGAATACTTAACAAAGTACTCAAAGATAAAGAAAGAAAAAAGAGGCAAAAGAAACATGGCTATACAGAAGGATGCTGAGAATACCTTGGACAGAGGGCATACACCGTTGTGCAAAGTAATTGAAATAAAATGAATAATGTCTTCCTAGGATTTTTCAGAAATTTTCCAGATCACGCAATGTCGTCTCTTGGCGTTGTTTTCTCTTCCAACAACATATTCCTTTACTTTTTTAACTGATGGAACCAGTTTCTTTCTACTTGATGACACGACTGATAGGTAAAACACTGACACCAACAATATCCGCAATGTCTCCATAAGGCTTGCCAGTGTGTTCGTCGAGCGTTACAATTATCATACGCTTCGTTGGAGTAACGTCAAGGGTAGACAATGGCCGTAAGACAATTAATCGACAGTCAAGACAATAGTATCTGGGTGTGATAAAGATCTGATGCAATCATGGATGATGCAATATTTTTAGGGTTAAACAAATTTCTTCATACACCCCGAAAATAGATTCATATTACTACACACCATTGAAAAAGAACTAATCTGTAGAAAAAATAGAAATCAATTACACCCTGCACTCCAGTGGGTCTAAAACTGACCATATGGTGAAAGAAAGGAAACTAAAGCAGTTGGTTCAATTTATTTGCATAAGGTTGTATTGGTACACTTAACATAATTTGGATAATTTATATATATATATATATATATATATATATATATATATATATATATAATACACTCATCTATAAACGGAAAATATCACACACCAAGCCCATAACAGGTTGAAATAGGTAATTCAGCTACAAAGACCTGACTTGTGTGATTACTTAACATGATAATGCTCGTCTCTACGTCGCTAACATAACCAATTATGAGCTCGGTTAAATAGTTCACACCCACAGTATTCTCCTGATTGAGACTACCATTTCTTTCGGTCACTTTCTAACAGTTTAAGGGGTGTTTCGTTCAACAACGACGTTGAGCTTAACAAGTGTAGATTTTAAAACTTTTCCGAAGAACTTTTGAAGACCTTGTAATATTACTTATTATATAGATAGTTATGTATTGAGAAAATGTAAAAGACTTTTATATTTTTCATCAGAAAGAGACACTTGAAATTTCTAGGGTATATAATAAATACTGAAAAGAAATAAGAAAAAAAGGCTTAGAAAATTTGACACTCACAAGTAATTTTTTTAACCTTTCTGAGGAAAAACTGATATATACCCTTGTGCAAATGAATGAAAACAAAATGAATAATGTCTTCCTAAGATCTTTCACCCTTTCCGTGATCTCGTATAAGTCGTATAAGACATTGTTTTCTCTTACCCAATTCCCTTTACGTTCTGGATGGACGAATTCAGTTCGTTTCTTTGCCTTGATGACATGACAGAGAGTTGAAGGGCTGACACAAACAATATCCACAATCTATCTGAAAGGTTTGCCAGTGTGTTCGTGTATCATTACAATTTTCATACATTTCATTTTTTTAAAGTCCAAATAACTTTCATCATACACTTCAAAAATATATTCACATTACTGCACATCAATGCAAAAAAATTAATCCAAAGTAAAAAAATAGAAATCAATAACACCCTGTCACTCCAGTGGGTCTTGAACTAACCGTATGGTGAAAGAAAGGAAACTAAAGCAGTTGTTTCAATTAATTTTCACAAGGGTGTATTTTATCATTTATATATTTAAATTTATTTGTATTATATAATTTATTTATTTAAATTTATTAACAACGGTGCACAATATAATGAAAACAACTAGTCCCATCTAAACTTATTTATAAATGGAATTTGTCTGTGTGTGTGTATGTGTGTCTGTGTTTCTGTGTGTGTGTCCGTTACCCATAGACTCCGAAACGGCTGAACCGATTTTCTTGAAAATTTACACAGTTGTATTATAAGCGTCAGCGAGTTTTTAGCTAGGTTTTGTGTCGATGTACCCACGATAAATATCGAAAATCGATAATCGAAAAAATCGGGTTATAGAAGGAGTGGTCCAATTTTAATCAAATTTGATACACTCATAGACAAAGACATAAGAAACGATATTCAGAAGTTTCAAGGTTGCAGTTCTTACAATAGTGCAGAAAATCGATAATATATATATATATATATATATATATATATATAAAAGGCAAGATGTTTGTGTGTGTGTCTGTTTATCTACCTGTATGTCTGCATTTTTTCAGCAATTTTGTTTTAGTTTTTGCTCCGGGTTTGACTCTAAGTAAGTATAATTGTAGTTCTTAGTCTCAACCATGATACCATTTACTCAGAGGACTTATTTAGCCTTCAAAATTCAGTTTACGACGAAAAACACTTATTTGGTATCGATACCAGGATATCAAAATTTAACTTACATCCATTCATTTTTCTTTCAGTCTACGGTTTCGCTTTAACTGGAAACAACTATTGCTTTTTAGTCTTTCGTGCTAACGCCAAAAGGGTCTGAGTTGCAGGACCATGGGTTAGTTTTAAAGCTTTCATTACACCCGAGCGACACCGGTCTATACTGCTAGTAATATCATAATTTGGAAAAATTATATAAATTCTCAAAAGATTGTATATTTTTATGCTTGTTGGTTTAATATTAATAATACTCCATTTTTTGGTTAAAATCTTTGATGTTCTTACAGATATTATTTAAATAGGTTTTTAAAAATCGACAGTAAAGACTATTTAAGAACTTTAAGTGATCAACTTCATTCTCTGTTTCCAGAGAGAAATGTCATATTTCAGGATGATAATTTACCAATTCATACTGCTGAAGTTGTAACTGAATGGCAGGAGGAACATTCTAGTGAGGTAGAACATTTTATCTGGTCACGGCAATCCCCAGATTACAAAATCATTGAACATTTACGGTTCATTTTTAGAAAAAAAACAAGTGAGGAACCGTTACGCTCCACCATTATCATTGAAAGACTTGGCGCCTATTTTAGATGAAGAATGGAAAAGAATTGCACTGGAAACAATTCAAATTTTGTGCGAGTCGATCCCATTAGGATATAAGCTGAAATTACTGCCAAAGGCGGTCCTAACCCGTATTAAAATAAATTTGCTGAAGGAAAAAGGAATCAAAGAGGACAATTTTACTCTGAATCAGAAAAAGACAGCAGAAAACAACGCATAACCTACCTAGACCTTAAATGAATGGATGGTGATTAAACGATTGGGAGATGGAAGGCAAGAGGGACACATAACCTAACTTATGAGCTTCAGTCAGTGGATGCCGGAACTAGACTTAAGCGACGGAAGTCAACAGGGAAAGATGTAAACATAGCATAACCTATCTAGTGAGATTGAATAAATGGATCCTGGAACAAATGTCAAGAGACTAAAGGCAATAGGGACAGATGAAATTAACGCGTAACCTACCTAGAAATCTTGAGTAAATAGATGAGGGCACAAGGTTTAGGTTTGAAAGTGCGGCAGAAGAAAATGTCGCATAACGTGTAACACGGTCGTCCGGACCATGGGTCCTAAACCCCGCTCACGGAAACCAATTATGATGAGCCTGGTTGCTGTTGATACGGCACCAATTATGACGATGCTCTCGGGTCGCCAGTCGTGATGGTCACGTCACAGTAGCTGGTCTTCGAGTCGTCTCTTACAATGGTGAACTTCCCTGCCCACGCTGTGACTTTTGATCCCAGGAAAGACACGTTGAAAACCCGGTAGCCGTTTCTCTACCACTTCAAACCAGACTAGACACACGCGCACACTTGGTTAAAAAAAATAAAAAATACAGCACCAAAAAAAAAAAGAAAAAAGAAAAAGTAAATAAATAATTTCGATAATGCTTGAATAAGTTGCGGAAAATTCTTTATATATATGAAAAAAAAAAAAATTAGCAAACAGAAACAGAATATAAAAGTCGTCGAATTTCTATTCTCACAATGGAGCGAAAGTTTTCGTTTACTAATAATGTTTGTTTACGTCAATCGGAGCTTTCAAGTTTCCAAGTTTTTAAAAAGTCTTATCAGGGATTTTCACCGAAGCTTTACGGAAACAGCCGAAGTGAGATTTTTGTGGCGGCGGCGCTAAATTCGTCTTGTCTTTTTAGCTCGGCGCAGAAATACTACTCAGCTTCAAATGCAATTCTTTCTTGGCTCTTTTTGTTTCTATACATCTTCGGCCAAGACTCTATCGGAGGCGCATTATTTGACTTTAACTCTTTTAAGTCGGTCGGTCGGTCGGCGGCAGGCTTCTCTTTGTTTCTTTACATCTTCAGCCAGGACTCTACGGGAGGCGACCAATCTTTTCGGTCAAGGCACCCAGTTGGGAACACTTTTCCCTCAGTCGTTACATCTCGACTGGTCCCAAGTCCAACTGCAACTCCAGCTGGCTCCGTGTATATCTTCTAGTCAAGAGCTCTATGGGAAGCGACCACTCGTTTTAGTCGTGGCCCCCAGTTGGAAACTTCACTTGCTCAGTCGTTATATCTGTAGGATCTGTAGGTCGAGAAACGACTGGACTATAACTCCAAATCATTTTGGCCCTTCCGTCTCTGGTATTTATGCGTGTCCCAAATTCTCTTGGGAGGTGCGTGATGGACACGGGGTGTCCTTGCAAATCGAATGGTAAACCAATGAGCTTACTCCCAAATCATATCATGAGATGGAATGACTCTTTCCCTCTGGCTCAACCAATGAAATAGCAATATTTCCACTGACGTAATTTCTTTTCTTCTTCTTCCAGATTATATCATTTTTTTAGGTTTTCAAATTTTCAAATCCTTTCCCAACAAATTCGGGAACTAAAAATCTAACCTTACCCTAACCCCACCAAAAGTCTTGACAGTCTTGTTTTGACTAAGTATATTTTTCACTTCCACTGCCCGCAAAGCCCAAAGCTTCCAGCTGCGAAAATATATCTTCATTTTTATTCTCTTCAATTTTCAGCTAGTTTTTTTTTTTATTGAAGGCAAAAGGGACAAGGAAAAACAACGCATAACCTAGTTAAAGAGCTTGAGTAAATGGGTGTCGAAACAAGGATTAGTAGATTGAAGCCAAGAGGGACAGAGGAAAACAACGCATAACCTACCTAGAGAGCTTGAGTAAACAGATGGCAGAACAAGGATTAGGAGAGTGAAGGCCAAAGGGACAGAGCAAAACAACGCATAACCTACCTAGAGAGCTTGAGTAAATGGATGGCAGAACAAGGATTAGGAGAGTGAAGGCCAAAGGGACAGAGCAAAACAACGCATAACCTACCTAGAGAGCTTGAGTAAATGGATGGCAGAACAAGGGTTTGGAGATTGAAGGCAAGAGGGACAGAGGAAAACAACGCATAACCTACCTAGAGAGCTTGAGTAAATAGATGGCAGAACAAGGGTTAGGAGATTGAAGGCAAGAGGGACAAAGGAAAACAACGCATAGCCTACATAAATAGCTTGAGTAAATGGATGGCGGAACAAGGCTAAAGGGATTGAATACAGGAGGAACACAGGAAAACTAAGCGTAGCGTTCTTTGAGAGTTTGTGTAAATTGATATCGGATCAAGTATTAGGAGATTGAAGGCAAGAGAGACAGAGTTAAACAACGCATACCCTCCTAGTGAGATTGAGGCAATGGGTGGTGGAAGAAGGATTTGTAGATTGACGGCTAGACATATAGTGGATAACAACGCATCACCTACCCAATGAGCTTGAGTAAATGGATGGCAGAACAAGGATTAGGAGAGTGAAGGCCAAAGGGACAGAGCAAAACAACGCATAACCTACCTAGAGAGCTTGAGTAAATGGATGGCAGAACAAGGGTTAGGAGATTGAAGGCAAGAGGGACAGAGGAAAACAACGCATAACCTACCTAGAGAGCTTGAGTAAATGGATGGCAGAACAAGGGTTAGGAGATTGAAGGCAAGAGGGACAGAGGAAAACAACGCATAACCTACCTAGAGAGCTTGAGTAAATAGATGGCAGAACAAGGGTTAGGAGATTGAAGGCAAGAGGGACAAAGGAAAACAACGCATAGCCTACATAAATAGCTTGAGTAAATGGATGGCGGAACAAGGCTAAAGGGATTGAATACAGGAGGAACACAGGAAAACTACGCATAGCGTTTTTTGAGAGTTTGAGTAAATTGATATCGGGTCAAGTATTAGGAGATTGAAGGCAAGAGAGACAGAGTTAAACAACGCATACCCTCCTAGTGAGATTGAGGGAATGGGTGGTGGAGGAAGGATTTGTAGATTGACGGCTAGACTTATAGTGGATAACAACGCACATCCACCTACCCAATGAGCTTGTGTTAATGGATGGCAAAACAAGGATTAAGAGCGTGAATAGAAAAGAGGATATGGAAAACAAAACATAACCTACTTAATGAGATTAAGGAATTAGATGGCGTAACAAGGTTTAGGGCATAACCTACCTAGAGTAAATGGACATCATTACAAGTTTAAACCGTCATCACAAAAAGAAAAATATCTTAGAGTTACAAAGGAGAGAACGTTGTGTTGGAGAGGCGTGTCTTGAAGGCACATGGTCCACAGAAGTAGGTACTCGTTGTTTAACTATTACTTCTCTTATTTGTGATATTTCCTGTTAATACTTATTTCCCAAGCCCTTCAGTCTACATTACGTATCCTACATATTATAGCTGTCTTATTCGGATTGTATATATATCAGTTTTCCTGGAGCAAGTTGAACGATGATCGCCGAATGTCAAGTAAATGAAATTTTGACACAGAAACCAGTCTGGCAGCTAGTGATTGTATCTAACATGGGGACAACTCTTCGTAACTGTCATGTCTCAGACAAATATTGATGCCGTATGGGATTGCTTGAAGATAAGCAGGGGGTGGGGAAAGACGTTGGAAGCAGCCTTTGTCGGAAAGAAATGATATAGCATTAATCAAAACTTTTAGAACAACACTTATATAAAGTTTATTAAAGGTTAGTTTTCCTTCACAGTTTGTGTCCTAAATGTTTATATATATATATATATATATATATTTCTTATTTACGTTAGCATTGAGTTTGATTTAGTCGCATAACCTTTTTTTGCTAAGCCATAATTTCTCGATTATTTTGAAATGAGATATTTAAACAAAAACATATGTGTGTATATGTGTGTGTGTGTATTTAGGTAGCATTACGCGCAAATACCCTTGGGAAAGGTATTAATCCGTCTCTTCCTTCCAGTTATGGGTTAAATAGCAGGACAGATTGGGTTCTATAGCCTTGGTCGGCAACCCGTCTACCGCAGAAAGCAATGGCAACCTACTGCGGGATAATCTTCTGCCCAGTCAGTCATGTCTCTTTCGAGACATGATTGCCCAAGCATGTATCATGTATGGCACTTAACTGACTGACTATAAGAGTTGAAAACATGATTGAAGTTTCCACTGCACATAAAGTGGGGGATCGGTTTTATATTGTTATGAAGTAATAAACTGATCCCCCACTAATTACTACTTAATAATATTATACATCTCTTCCTCCTCTAGTTATGAGTCACATAATAGGACAGATTGGGTTCTGTAGCCTTGGTCGGCAACCAGTCTACCGCAGAAAGCAATGGCAACCTACTGCGGGATAATCTTCTGCCCAGTCAGTCATGTCTCTTTCGAGACATGATCGCCCAAGCGTGTTTCACGTATGGCACTTAACTGACTGATCTTTATTCACCCAGAGAGCCGAGTTCGAATTCCAGTTGAATTTGTTGCATTCACTTACACGCAATTACCCAAGTAAAGGTACTCATTCGTCTCTTCTCCCTTCAGCTTTGGGTTAAGCAACAGGACAGATTTTGTTCTGTAGCCTTGGTTGGCATCCGGTCTATCGCAAAAAATAAGGGCAACCGACTGCGGGAAAATTTTCTTCCCAGTAAGTCATGTCTCTTTCGAGACGTAATCACCCAAGTGTGTATCACGTATGTCACTTACCTGATTGAGCTGGAGAAAAGAATTGAATAGCAACAAGTCTACCACAGAAATTAATGGCAATCTACTGCTGGAAAATCTTCTGCACAGTGAGTCATGTCTTTTTGAAGCCTTGATTATATATATATATATATATATATAACATAGTACGGTTGGTATGTAATCCAGGTAAATTCCAAAAGAGACAAGATGTAACCATAAATCTACTCCAACAGCTTCTTTTCTCGCGCTTCCCGCCTGTGGAACTCCCTTCCACAACTCTGCTTTCCCGACAGCTACGACCTCCAGGTGTTTAAATGTAGGGTCAATAGACACCTCCTATCACACTAACTCCCAATTATTCTCAGAACACTCTCATTTACCCAACCCTCATTCTCGGTATCCTTACCTGCCTATCACCCACCCTCTGACATTTCCTATATTTAATCATCCTTTCTCCACTCTATGTAGCCCCCTGCGCAGTAGTGGCAGTGACATGCCTTGCTCGGGGTGAAACGCTTATAAAAAATTAAAAAAAAACTCAAGAGAACTCAATGTTAATTTCGTTTATTTAATTTAACTGAGTAATATAATTTTTGATTACCTACTGTTGTACCATTTGGGCCTGACGAACCACGATAATAACATCAAAGCGATGAAATATGTATTATCCATAGTAATAATCGAAAATCCTTTATAATATATACATCATACGCTAAAAGTCTGCCTCCTTCTGTCGAGCGCCCATACCTCATTGGTAGAATTGACGCCAATTCAGTCGGATTTCAATCTTGGGTTAAAAGCAATCGGATGTCTAACCGTACTGATGAGCTCTGATGCAGCGAAACAGATCTGTCTGTGGATGACTATATATATAAACGTGCTTTAAAACATTTTTTTATATTCAGTCAGTTACGTGCTATACGTGTTACAAGGTTGGGCGAGCATGTCTTGAAAGAGACATGACTGACTGGACATAAGATTATCCCGCAGTAGGTTGACATTACAGATTCAAACATATACTTCTTTGAATTGATTAACACTTACTAAGCTAGGATACTGAAACTATTTTACCCTACTAATGCATGGCGTCAATTTTTTTTTTTTAATCGGAAGTTATATGAAATTTCAAAAATAGCATGCCTCTGGTTTGCCATTAGTCAGTGTGGTAGATTAGATAAAAGGAGCAAAAACTTTTAAATGGAAGGTGGAACAAAGTTAAGGATAGATAACAGGTAGAAAAAAATCTTAACAGCTACAAAGGACAAAAAATTCTGGAAATACATCATTAACTGCCCGTGCATTATTTTAAAGACGGTAGTGAACCGAGGACAGAAAAAGGGAAACGCCCTGCTCTCAAATACTGAAGAAGTTCAAGCAGACAGAAAATGGAAATGACAATTAATGGATAATAATTTGCAACGACGTGCGCTGTGGTGCAGTGAATATCGACTCAGAGCGACAAATCGGTGGACCTAGTTCGAATTCCAGTTGAATTCATGGCATTCACTTACGCACAAATACTCTTGGGAAAGGTATTAATCTGTCTCTTCCCCAAGTTATAAGTTAAATAATAGGACATTAAAATCTAGAGCCTTGGCTGGCAACCAGTCTACCACAGAAAGTAATGGCAACCTACTGTGAGATAATCTTCTGCTCAGTCAATGTCTACTTCGAGACATGATCGCTCAAAGTATATCACATGCGACACATAACTGACTGAATATAATCGTTAGAAGGATAATCAAAGTTTCTAATGGGCATAAAGTAGGGGATCTGTTTTCTATTGTCATGAAGTAGCAAACTGATCCCACACTAATTACTACTTATCATATAATAATATAATCCACCTCTTCTCCCTACAGCTATAGGCTGAATAGCAGGACAGATTAGGTTTTATAGATTTGGTTGGCAATCACTCTACCGCAGAAAGTAATGGCAGACTTCTGTAGGATAATCTTCTGCCTAGTCAGTCATGTCCCGAAAGAGAGATGATCGCCGAAAGGGTGTATCACGTATGGCATTTAACTGACTGAATATAATAGTTGGAAGCATAATCAAAGGTTTTACTGGGCATAAAGTGGGGGATCGGTTTTCCATTTTCATGAAGTAGTAAACTGATCCCCCCAATAATTACTACTTATTAATATAATAATATAACTCTTCTTCCTACAGCTATGAGTTGAATAGCAGGACAGATTAGGTTCTATAGATTTGGTTGGCAACCAGTCTACCGCAGAAAGCAATGGAAACCTAGTGCTGGATAATCTTTTACCCAGTCAGTCATGTCTCTTTCGAGACATGATCGCCGAAAGCGTGTATCACGTATGGCACTTAACTGACTGAGTGGTCAGAAAGAGGGAAACACCTTGCTCTCAAACATCGAAGAAGTTCAAGCAGGCAGTAAATGTAAATCACTATTAATGGATAATAGTTCGCATCAGAATGAAGAAGTGAAGAAAGCAATCAAGTCGAAACGCAGAGAGAAGCTGTTGACAGGTGTGCACTTGCTCCAGAATAAAGTGCCTATTCACACTACTTACGTTGCAGTGTCTGAAGCATCCAACTGTGGTTTTGAATTACTACTCCAATAGCCCTTATTCACGAGATTTAGCTCCACCTGACTTCCTAAACTCAATTTTAGGGAGACCAAGGCGTCACCTTCCGTGATGGAATTGTAATGCTTAAGTATCGTTAGACCAAGCGCATTGATATCAATGGGGGCTATAGTGATAAAAATAGTGAAAAACCTGTCTTGTTTTTCCAACTCCTTCTTGGTGAGCCTTAAAACTTTCTGTATGAACCTCGTTTATGTCATCATCTTCATGGGCAGTGTCCCTTCAAGACGTAGGCGATCATGGACTTCCACTTGGCTCTGTCTCTTGTCGCCTTCAATAATTTTTCCCCTGGTATCTTTCCAAAGCTCCGCTCCGCAAACCATTTTCTCAGACTTAACAAATACGTCTCGCGCTGCTTTACTCTCTCTCTTCTTTCATTTATCCAGCCTGTGAGCATCAAGTTTTCCAGGCCCTCCTTTCTCATTACGTGTCCCAGGAACTTCTTTTTTCTCTTCCTGATATTTAGTATCAGTTTTCTTCTCGATTCCATCCTTTCCAGCACCTCATCGTTGCACACGTGCTCTGTCCATGGTATCCTCATCATCCTTCTGTAAAACAACATTCTGCTGCCTCAAGCCTCTCCTTCATCTTTGATAAGATCGTCCAGCATTCACTTCCATTCGTCTATGGTATCCTTAGCATCCATTTGTAAAAACCGCAAAACTGCTGCCTCAAGCCTCTCCTTCATTTCTGCTGCCTCAAGCCTCTCCTTCATCTTTGATAAGATCGTCCAGCATTCGCTTCCATCCGTCTATGGTATCCTTAGCATCCATCTGTAAAAACCACATATCTGCTGCCTCAAGCCTCTCCTTCATCTTTGATGAGATCATCCAGCATTCACTTCCATCCGTCTATGGTATACTTAGCATCCATCTGTAAAAACCACATTTCTGCTGCCTCAAACCTCTCCTTCATCTTTGATAAGATCGTCCAGAATTCACTTCCATCCGTGTATGGTATCCTTAGCATCCATCTGTAAAAACCACATTTATGCTGCCTCAAGCCTCTCCTTCATCTTTGATAAGATCGTCCAGCATTCACTTCCATCCGTGTATGGTATCCTTAGCATCCATCTGTAAAAAACACATTTTTGCTCTCTCAAGCCTCTCCTTCATCTTTGATGAGATCATCCAGCATTCATTTCCATCCGTCTATGGTATCCATCTGTAAAAAACACATTTCTGCTGCCTCAAGCCTCTCCTTCATCTTTGATGAGATCGTCCAGCATTCACTTCCATACAGAAGGACAGATATCACATAGCAATCCAGCACATTTTTCTTTGTTTCTTATGAGATTTTCCTATCTTTCAGTACTCTGCTTAGCTTTTGAAATGCGTCTTTGGCCATGGCAATGCGTCTTTGGATCTCCGTATCGCATTTTCTATCCTCTGTCAAAACACTTCCTAGGTATTTGGAATTTTTTTACTTGTTTTATTTTAGATTTTCCAATTTTCAGTTGGTATATTTGTTTTCTCTTTTTACTTCGACCATAATAGACATTAATGGACTCGGAAGTGCCTAAACTTGGTCAATGTGTCACACATCATCAGATTACAGCTCAGATCAATTAGGGTTGCCCTCTATGTGAGGTGTATTTTTCCCTAGCTACCGGACATTTACTGTCTAGAGTTTGGGTTTGAGTTTTGTTTAATGGCATATCAACACCTCTGTGGGTTATTTAATGCCAAAAAAGTGGAGTTTTAAGGTACTTTTTTAATGTTCGGTTATAGTGAGGTTGATCTAGTCAGATTTTGATGAAAAATGTTTTCATTTATTTTTAGAAAACTGAAGATGACTTCTAGTTTTGTTTCGAAAAGTGTATTGCTGGTAATAATTCTTCAAATATGTATTACGGCAAAAATGTATTATGGTCATGTTTTTCTTTCAAAATGTATATTTTTTTTTATAAAAGTCTATTTTTATGTATATATTTCTATAAAGGTCTATTTTTATACTTTCATAGTGTTTTGACCCCAGTTTTGGAGTTAACTATTTTCTCATAGCTGGGACCCTAACAGCTGCTACCACTCCGGGTTAGGGTGGATCTTGAAACAGTAGCAATTAAGAGGTGGTTACATGCTCTTCACAACCTCCTAATCAGAGGCCTTGCTGCTGGATGCAGTTTACCGTCATACCCAGGACCATCACCTGTAGAGTTATCACTAGTGATAAAATATGGGCTCCCTGTAAACCTATACAACATAAAAGACTATGTTTAGCTTATTCGATGCACTGCACTTATCATAGCCCTCCAAAAGTCCCTACTGCTTGTGGCCTTTAGGAGGCTATTTTTTCTGAAGCCGCCCATCCATTTTCTATTATACTTTCACTCTTTCTCAGGCAGGTGACTCGCCACCTTTCCATTTCTTTCTTGCTTTCTATATGCCCTATGGGATTTACCACATCCGTTAAAATGTTGAAACATTCCTCAAGCCATATCCATACTAGAAAAGTTATATCTTGTGCTTGATGGGATCACCATGGCAGCGATGTCGGCAGCGTGTTGTCGCTCGTCGGTGAAACCACAGTGACACAAACGAGACCGGAGACATCGCCTAGAACCTCGGAAAGATTTTTCTTTTCTTTGTAAACGACCGTGTCCGTGGAATCGGAGATACTGAAAAGGTACCTGTAGAGCGTCGCGGCTTAAGAGACGTCCTGTGAGCTTTCGGCGGCCCTGGAAAATCCAAGTCCGATTATCGCAGCTCTCGAATCGGTCCGTACCAACCATCCGCAATAGGGATTCTCACCATGTGCCTCAGCCCTTAATTATATTGCAGATCATAGCTCACCAAAGTTTTCCAATTACTTGTGATCGTTAGCGGTATTTCTCCCTTTGGCCAGCCACCCGCTCTAATTTTCTTCTAGGAATTCACGCAATCTGCTCTGCTCATGTAGGTGGGTCGCTGCCTTCGGCTATCACTCTTACTTACAATATTCCCTTTGAGATTTAGTACTCATATTAGCGTTCTTGATTCTGTTAACATAAATTTTCGACCGGTCCATTCTTCAGCCTTTCTTGTATATAAACTCCCAGAAGAAGAAGAAAACGTTACACTTAAGAAAATTGGAGACGAAAAAAAAAAAAAAAAGAGGAGACGAAAAAAATGGAGACGAAAAATAAAATGGAGTCAAAAAATGGACTCTAAAAATGGAGACACGAAAACAATTGACAACGAAAAACAAAAAAAAAGAATGAAGACGAAAAACATAAAAATGGAGACGAAAAATAAAATGGAGTCAAAAAATGGACTCTAAAAATGGAGACGCGAAAAAAAAACTGAAACGTAAAACAAAAAAAAATGGAGACGACAAACAAAAAAATGGTGACGAAAAATAAAATGGAGTTAAAAAATGGACTCTAAAAATGGATACACAAAAAAAATTGACAACGAAAAACAAAAAAAAAAATGGAGACGAAAAAATAAAATGGAGACCAAAAAAAAAAAATGGAAACGAAAAACAAAATAAAACGTGTAGCGCTTTATATGCAAACCGGATCAAACTCATTGGGTAACAAAATACAAACTGCTGAACGAAAGTTTGTGTTGAGATCTTCTTTTTCTGTGTGCCGTGTTCCTTCAGGACATAGGCGATCATGGCCCTCAACATCTTCCTATCCCTTGTAGCTCTTAACACAACTCTTCCTGTTTTCCCACTCAACTCCCTCTCCGCCCATCTGCTCAAGTCCATCAAGTATGTCACTGCTTCTCTCTATCCGTCACGTGAACATCAGATTCTCCAAACCTTCCTTTCTCACACATATCTCAGCTATCAGTTTCCTTTTCGTGTCCATCACCTCCAAGACTTCGTCCTTGTTCACATGTTCTGTCCATGGTATCCTCAACACCCTTCTGTAGTACTTCACTTCGCTTGCTTTCAGTCTTTCCTTATTCTTTATTGAGATTGTCCAGCATTCGCTGCCATATTGAAAGACAGATATCACAAAACAATCCAGTACTCAATTCTTTGTTTTTATCTCCCAATACTCTATTCAGTTTCTGGAATACATCCTTGACCATGACAATACGCCTTCGGATCTTAGTATCCGTCCACTATTACGACACTTCCCAGGTATTTAGATTTTTGTACCAGCTTAATTTATCCGAAATCCCTGACCGGGAACCAGTCGTTCGTTCAACAAAATACGCCACAAAGTATTGATGGAGATGCTCAGCAACCTCGACATATTTGGGAAAGAGTAATCAAGAATCTCTACTGGCAGTAAACCGCTTGCATACAGATAGGTAACTGATTCAGCAGACATGTAAATATAGAAAGAGGCGTAAAACAGGGATACGTCTTTTTACCGGATCTATTCAACTTGTACAGCGAGACTATTCCGAGAACCCTAAATGTTATGCCAGGATTTGTTATCGGAGGCCACAGTTTGAACAACATAAGGTACACAGATGATACAGTGCTGATAGCAGACACGGAAAGGAAACTACAAGACCTCCTACAGAACTTCAATTGGAGTAGATAGACTAAACTATCGCCCGGTTCACACTCCACCCACGTCTATTGAACAGGTGTAGAGGCTCATCCCTTGTTCCCTGTTTAGGATGTTGTTTCCGGCTTTCTCTTTTCCAATCTTTTCACTCTTCCGTAGCCCCCTGCACATCAGTGGCGTTATCGCCTTGCTCGGGGTGATACGGTTAAAAAAAAAGAAGGTAGCTGAAGAGACTGATAAGAAAGGACTAGAAATAAACTGCAAGAAAATCGAATGCATGGTCATCAGCAAAAAAGCAACCCAAAATGCCAAATACAAGTGGGGGATACTAAAATCAAGCAGGTACAGAAATTTAAATACCTGGGAAGTGTTCTAACAGAAGACGGAAATTGCGACACAGATATCCGAAGGCGAATTGTCATAACAAAGGACGCGTTTCAGAAGCTGCGCAGAGGAAGATTTTGCTGATACAAAGAAGAGAGTACTGAATTGCTATTTGATGACAGTTCTTCAATATGGCAGTGCATGCTGGAAAATATCATCAAAGATGAAGGAAAAATTTAAGGGCAAATGAAATGTGGTTCTACAGAAGGTTACTTCGGATATCATGGGTCGAGCATGTGAGCAATGATGAGGTCTTGGAAATGATGGAAACAAAAAGGAAATTAATACAGAGCTTCAGAAAGAGACAATATCATCAAAGATGAAGGAAAAAACGAAGCAACTGAAATGTGGTTCTACAGAAGGATGCTGCGGCTACCATGGATCGAGCATGTGATCAATGATGAGGTTTTGGAAAGGATGGAAACGAAAAGGAAATTAATGTCGAGCATCGGGTAAACCACCGTAGTGGCGTCAAAAGAATATGAAACCATAAAAATACATTTTCATGGTAAAAAAATATTATCAGCAATACGTTTTTGCAAAATACATTTCTAATGCTGCCAAGAAATCAAATTTCAGTATTAAATGACCCATAAAATTGTGATATGCCATAAAAGAAACCAAATAAACAAAACTGATCGAAATCATTGTCATAACAAGGTTACCACGCCAATGTGTTGCAATTGTTCGATCAGTCCCAAGAAAACATTTTCTATCTTACGTCAGACTATTAAGACTTTTTTTTCATATTTTAAAATATATGATAATAACAATTTCGGTATTAAATGACCCATAAAGTGTTGATATCCCATAAAAGAAACTAAAGTAAACAAAACCGATCCAAATCATTGTCGTAACAAACGTTACCACGCCAATGTGTTGCAATTGTCTGATCAGCCCTAAGAAAACATTTTCTGTCTTACGCCAGACTATTTAGTTTTATTTTTTTTTATATTTTAAAATATGTGATAATAACAAAAAATCAAAATCATGTAAATGCGACTTACTCACTTGAAATAAGTCTGTCTCTCAAATCGGATTGATGAATGAAAACTCTCACTTTCTTCGAAGACGATAAGAAAGAAAAAGAAACAATATAACGCTTTGAAAATTCGACAAAACAAGCAATAACAATGTTTCTTAATGGCGATAAGCAAATACATCGTTCATTCGAATGGGTAGCTGATCAGTTATGTGTGGTCAATCAGTCCTGGTCAGAACAATTTTTTCTCCTAAGAATTTGGATCGAAATGTCTGCAAGAACGGCGATTCTATTAAAGCAGTGATTACAAATAGGTGCCTTGCAGACGATACTTTGTTTTCCGATTTTCCCGCCTGAACAAACCGCCCCCCGCCCCGTGTTTGTAGAATTGATGGAAAACAGACGACTTGGTGGCATTAACCCATACTCATGAGTCTGCAATGTTTTTCAATCTATTTGTACGAGGTAATCTTTTTTCTTCTGTTCACTTTATACATCTTTCCTTTCCATACACTGTCTGCTCTCACGTTCTCGGAATATATTAGAAAAAGACCCTAAGGATGGATAAAAGCAATAAATATTAAATTTCTTTTCGTTTCTAATGCATTGTTTTTCGTCATCACTCAGAGATAGATAGATAGAATATTTCCCGGCACAAGATATTCATTTATCTAGACATATACTTTATATTTTCTTACAAACTAAACGCTTTGACAAAAGTTATTTAGAATCTTAAATTAAATATTTTTTCAAGAGGAGGACATCTCTTGGAATATGTAATATATTAAACGACTTTTATTTGAAATGACAATTCAAACAGACGCAGAAAGAATGTTGTGTTTCTACATACAGTAGTAAAAAAATACTCCGACAAACACACCGTGTCGTCGGTTTGGCTACGTCGCTGTTTGTTAATAGAATGAGAGAAAGTTTGGTTCTCGAGATTGACGGCAGCTTTCTAAGAGTGCGTTGAACAAATAGTAAATTCTCAATCCGCCCTCTTTGAAATGTTGTAATCTACTGCTAATAAAGCGGAATACATTGCTCGGAGATCCTTTTCCAACTACACTCTCAACTTATTAGAAATATGTGTGCCTGATTTTTTGTTTTAGAACATAATCTCCAATAAGTGCTATCTATTTTTTCTGTTATTATCTTGAAGTGTTAGTAATAATTAACTAGAAATAAGTAAGTTCGAACGGTAGAGTTATGCTGCTTATTGCCTCAACAGTTTATATTTTCTTTGGTGCGTCTCTTATATATCTGGAGATTCTTGAGAAAATGCAAACAAAGATTTTAGTTCATTAATCCAGACTTAGTTACTTTTTCACCTGGGTGATGTGGCTTGTTTTCTGTCTTTATTATAAGTACTCTGATGACAATATTTCTCTATACTTCTAAAATGAGTGATTATTTATATCATTTATCATAGTACGGAGTGTTCTCATTTTTATTACCATATTTTCATGACATTATTCTAATGAGCGCTCCGACTTGTTACATTAACCGCTTGAATTTAAGCGGACTACTAGATTAGCAATTAGGTCTCACTGTTTTACTATTTAGATATAACCGGAGGTACTAGTCCAATAACAATGAGAGCGATGTCATTGGAATTACTAAACTCCTGGTAGTGTAAAAATTGACGGTAAAATCGAAGACGAGGACCCAGATTAAACGTGACTAACCCCAAAGATCCTAACGGTGGAACAGACGGGTGATGAATACAATAGATCTCAACGGTTGAACCAGCGGATAAAGAGGGCTACGCATAAAGGACATGCTACAGAAGGCGCCACTCAAAATTATAGCAGAGTCAGCGGCAGTCCGTTGTAGTTTTATAACTGGATTCTTCATTTCAGCCAGTTCTTCAGATAAGGCATTTGAAAAGTCACAATGTAAAATATAAATCAGTTTTTTTTTGTTTTAATTATTTTTTAATAAGGTAAACCAGGATCACTATGAAAATAGACACAATATGGTTGTATTGTTCAATGAAACATATATATGTGTTTTAGTTCTTCGTCGCCAATTTCTTGTGGTGTTGTGGCGAAACTTCACTTCAAAGTTGTGGTGACCGGTTTGACCGGAAGTAAGACACGGAACACAGAAGGTAAGTTCAAAACAGTGTATTAGTATAACAAGAAAATATGTACAATGCAAGTGTTAGTAATAATTAACTAGAAATAAGTAAGTTCGAACGGTAGAGTTACGCTGCTTATTGCCTAAATAGTAGCTGGCTTTAACTGCGTACTAGCTGTCGTACTTGACTGCCGTCAACTGCCTACCCCGGAAGTCACGCAGGTAACTATATATAACAAGAGGAAGAGTTCATTCCTCATAAGAGGGGATCATAACTATATGTATATATATATGTGTGTGTGTTTGTGCAAATATCATCAGATAAAAATCTCTACAGAGAATCAATATGACTAAAAGAAACAGACAAGACGAAAACTATTCAGTTGTAGCCGACGCGCTTCATCTACTGACGGACCTTGTTAAAGCCAAAAAAAAAAAGTTTCGATATAGATTTACTTATTTTTTGCCTTGATAAATTTAGTCAATGGACAAAATATTTGACTAAAAGGAAAACACAAGAGGAAAACTAAATTCTGTTTTAGCCCGCGCGTTTCGTCCTTTGATTGACTTTATCAAAGAACAAACAAGAAGGAAATCACAAGACATTGTTCTATCAAGGAACAAATCTTTTGAATTTCGCAGACGCAGTATCGAACACATTTCAAACCCTCAAACTCATTGACTTCTAGTTAGTTCATGTGGAAACCGTTTACCGAATTTCTTTACCATGTCAATTGTCTTGATCTTTTTTTACGCGAATTTCGATGCTAGGTAGCCTCGACATTTTCGAGAAAGACATAAGAATAATCAAGAATCTCTACTGGCAGCAAACGGCCTGCATACGGACAGGTAACGACCTCAGTAGATACACAAAGATAGAAAAAGGCGTAAGACAAGGTTGTGTCTTTTCCCCGGATTTGTTCAACCTATACAGCGAGAATATTTTGAGGACCCTAGATGACACGCCAGGATTTGTTATTGGAGGCCACAACCTGAACAACATAAGATATGCGGACGATACAGTGCTGATTGCGGACACGGAAAGGAAACTACAAGACCTCATACAGAAAGTAGCAGTGGGGAGTGACAAGAAGGGACTACAAATAAACTTTAAGAAAACTGAGTGCATGGTCATCAGCAAAAGATACAACCCAAAATGCCAAATACAGATGGGGGATAACAGAATCAAACAAGTACAAGAATTTAAGTACCTAGGAAGTGTTCTAACAGAAGATGGAAAGTGCGACACGGAGATCCGAAGACGAATTGGCATGGCAAAGGACGCGTTCCAGAAGATGAGCAAAATACTAACACACAGGAAAATCTCAATAGAAACTAAACTACTACGTGATGTCAGTGAATGCTGGATAATATCATCGAAAACAAGGACAAAGCTGGAAGCGGCCGAAGTGTGGTTCTACAGAAGGATGCTGCGGATATCGTGGACTGAGCATGCAAGCAACGATGAGGTGTTGGAAAGAATGGCAAGAAAAAGGAAATTGATGCTGAATATCAGGAAGAGACAACTGAAGTTCCTGGGACATGCAATGAGGAAAGAGAGCCTGGAGAACCTGATACTGACTGGTCAGATAGAAGGAAGGAGAGCAGAGGAAGGCAGCGGATAATATATTTGCAGGGCCTGATCAGGTGGATGACGGAACGGGGGTTGCCAGGAGCAACAGGAGCAAACATACTAAGAGCCACAAGGGATAGGGAGACGTGGTTATTGCCTACGTCCTGAAGGGACAGGGCACATAGAAGAAGAAGAAGAAGTGTTTTCAGCTGCTGATTGTCGATTCTATATGGATATTTAACACTATCTTGATTTCAAGAGACGTAGATGCATTTCAGAAGCTAACCAGTATACTGAAAGACAGGAAAATCTCATTAGAAAAAAAGAAAAGAGTGCTGGATTGCTATGTGATATCTCCCCTTCTGTATGAAAGTGAATGCTGGACGATCTCATCAATGATGAAAGAAAGGAAAAAAGATCAATTGACGATCTTGGTTAATAAAATAAAACATAAAAAAATTCCAATAACTAGGAAGTGTTTTGACAGAGGAGAGAAAGTGCGACATGGAGATCCAAAGACGCATTGGCATCGCCAAAAACGCATTTCAGAAGCTAACCAGAGTACTGGAAGACAAGAAAATCTCATTAGAACAACAACAAAAAAAAAGAGTGCTGGATTGCTATTTGATATATGTGCTTCTGTATGGAAGTGAATGATGGACGATCTCATCAAAAGTAAAGGAGATGCTTGAGGGGACAGAAATGTTGTTTTACAGAAGGATGTTAAGGAAATTCATCAAGATTAATGTTGATAGGAGTCGCAGGTACAAATCCTGCCGAATGACACATATTTTCGTAACAAAATTTATCGTAAATAATTAGGCCGGTAGAAATAAATATATATGCTGTTTGATTATTAACAGAATATCTACTTAAATATAAGTATCGATCAAAAATAATGTTCAAACAAATAATTCCAAATCGTCGGTTGTTTAAAACCATTTATATATATAAATAAAATAAATATATATATATATATATATATTATATATGTGTCTATTTATATATATATATATATATATATATATATATATATTATAAATAAGTATATGTGCGTGTATATATTTTAACAATAATGTGCAAAACGTCATAAAGATTTAATCTTTCAACTAATTATTCAAGTTAAAGCAATGAACCAAAAATATATTCGAACTATGAATTCTGGAACAATAAAATATGACTTGAAAGAAAAATGGTGAGGAAGCTCAGAAGTTACCCCTGAAACTTTTCTTTCCTGAAACTTTTCTTTTCCTGAAACTTTTCTTTCCTAATGAGATTTTCCTGAAAGACAGGAAAATCTCATTAGGAAGAAAGAAAAGAGTGCTGGGTTGCTATGTGATATCTGTCCTTGTGTATGGAAGTGAATGCTGGACGATCTCATCAAAGATGAAGGAGAGGCTTGAGGCAGTAGAAATGTTGTTTTACAGAAGGATGCTTAGGATACCATGGACGGAGCACCTGTGAAATGATGAGGTGTTGAAAAGGATGCAAACGAGAAGAAAACTGATACTAAATATGAGGAAGAGACAAATGAGGTTCCTGGGACACGTAATGAGAAAGGAAGGCGTGGAGAACTTGATACTCACAGGTCGGATACATGGAAGAAGAAACAAGGGAAAGCAGCGCGAGACGTACTTGATAGGTCTGAGCAAATGGTTGGCGGAGCGGGGTTTGGGGATACTAAGTGAAAAAATATTGAGAGCGACAATAGACAGAGCCAAGTGAAAGTTCATGATCGCCTACGTCCTGAAAGGACACGGCACATGAAAAAGAAGATCCCCATTGTGGAACTTCAAAAGTCAACTCTCTGTTGTCTGATTCATCCTCTTCTTCTATGTGCCCCGTCCCTCCAGGACGTAGGCGATCATGACTTTCCACGTCTCCCTATCCCTGGTGGCTCTTAGCACGCCTTCTCCTGTTACACCAGGCAACACTCGTTCCATCATCCACCTGATTAGGTTCTTCAAATATGTTATCCGTTGCTTCCCTGTCTCTTTTTCCCTATATCTGGCCTGTTAATATCAGGTTCTCCAAGCTCTCCTTCCTCATTGCATGTCCCAGGAACTTCAGCTGTCTCTTCCTGATGCTCAGTATTAATTTTCTTTTCGTTTCCATCATTTCCAAAACCTAATCATTGCTCACATGCTCGATCCGTGATATTCTCAGGATCCTTCTGTAGAACCACATTTCAGTTGCTTCATATTTTTCCTTCATCTTTGATGATATTGTCCAGCATTCACTGCCATATTGAAGGCCGCATATCACGTAGCAATCCAGTACTCTCTTCCTTGTTTCTAACGAAATTTTCCTGTATCTTAATACTTTACTCAACTTCTGGAATTCTTCCTTCCCCATGCCAATTCGCCTTCGGATCTCTGTGTCGCACTTTCCGTCTTCTGTTAGAACACTTCCCAGGTATTTAAATTTTTGTACCTACTTGATTCTAGTATCCCCGTCCTGTATTTGGCATATTAAGCTCTCCTTTTTACTGATGACCATGCATTCGGTTTTCTTGCAATTTATTTGTAGTCCTTTCTTGTTACTCTCTTCAGCTGCGTTCTGTAAGAGGTCTTATAGTTTCCTTTCTGTGTCTGCTATCAGCACTGTATCATCTTCGTGACTTAGGTTGTTTGAATTGTGGCCGCCGATGTGGATAAATTCCCACCGTGCTCTGTAAATTTTGACAACATCTTAAATGGAATTATGACCTAGGTTGAACTCCAGCAAAAAAAAAAAAAAAAAAAAAAAAAAAGAAGAAATATATCTCTTTTTGCAATACAAGAGAATTGACATCACACAGCAAGTTACCACTACTTTGTTTCTAACGAGATTTTCATGTAAACAGTAAAAGAAAAAACACGATTATAAATATTAGAAAATTGAGTGATAAAAACAATTTTGGAATAACATTCTCAATATGTTTCCAGGCTAAAAATAAAACTATATTCTAACAATTAAAGACGCGATTCTACAGATAAAAAAAAAACAAACATAAGAAACCCATAGACGAAAAATTTTTCTCGAAAAGGTAGCAAAAAAAAAAATGTCTTTATTGTTGAGCTCTTCAGATGAGTTAATAGCTTGTCACACGGTTGCAATGTTATACTTGGCTTTTCAAAGATTTTTTTTAATTCTGTTTCGCTGCTAAAACTGATGTAGTGTATTACCTGCTTGATCTGAACAAACAACGAAAATCAGGTATATATAAAAATAAAATCTTATTTTTTTATTCTTCGCCATATATATATATATATATATATATATATATATAACGTAGCACACTTGGTATACAATCCAGGTAAATCCCGATAGAGACGAACTCAAGAGAACTCAATATTAAATTCATTTATTTAATTTAACAGATTAATATAATTTACAAAAGATTTTAAATTATTACAATGGGTAATACATATTTCATCGCGATAACCACCCACGTCTATTGAACAGGTGAAGAGGCTCATCCCTTGTTCCCTGTTTAGGCTGTGGTTTCCGGCTTTCTCTTTTCCATTCTTTTTACCCTTACGTAGCCCCCTGCGCATCAGTGGCATTATCGCCTTGCTTGGGGTGATATGATTAAAAAAAAAAATAATAATAATAACATCAGGACGCGGTGAAATATATATTACCCATTGTAATAATCTAAAACATTTCATATATATATATATATATATATATATATATATATATATATATATATATATTGTTAAGCTCTCTTAATCTTTTACTGTTCCTTACTGACAAAAAAGATTTCATAATGGGGTATTAATATCGTGGTCTCTTTATTACCTGACTAGTACTATACCATCGTCGGATAATAATTAGTCAGGGACCTTTCTAGGTAGAGGAAGGAAAATAGAATGGCTGAGTGAGTAGGTGGTCATACTGTAGCAATGTAAGACTACACTCTCCGGACAATCATTGCTTTCTGTCTCCCGGATTGGGAGACTGAATGAAGCAATTCGTGGCAAGCACGAATGGGAAGCACGTTTCTATCAGGCGGTAATTTACAAGTTGATTTGTGCATGTGAATAGCAACATGCTGCTTGGCTTGGCGTATACCTTTCTTCTTTTTTTTTTCTAAATAATTACGTTAGTTTATTTTACGGTAGGCCAACTCCTTATTACTTGAGGAAGAAGTAAAAGATATTGGCTGCGTAAATAGCTGGTCGCACTGTAGAAATCTAACACTTCACTCCCTGGCCAGTCGTTAACTTTTGCCTCTTTGCTAAGAATCAAAGCAGGTGGATAGTAAAAGAAACAAAAAAAAAACACCTCAATGTCAACTTCTCTTACTGAACTCTTCAGTGTCAACACTACCGGCCATAATATATTAGGCCACCCGTTTTTTTAAAAGAAATGATGTGTTTCATACTATTTTTAGTATTTATTGCCAAGTGGATAATTCTAAATGAAAATGAAAAGGTTCTTTTGTTACTATTACTTAGCAAAATTTTACAAGGCAAGGAAACAAAGATGAACTCGCCCAAATCCCCCTAAATGTTCTTCATTCTTTCATTAATAAAATTGCAATATAGGTAATTATTAAATATTTATAAATTCATTTGATGCACATGCTATTGTGAGTATTAACAAAAGAACCATTCTATTTTCATTTACAATTATTCACTTGGTAATAAATACTAAATAATAGTATGAGATACATATTTTTTTAAAACACTAAACATTATAGATGAGCTGTAATACAGCGAAACAGATCTGTTTGCGAATGACTATATATATATATATATATATATATATATATATGTGAGTGTGTGTGTGTGTGTGTGTGTGTGTGTGTGTATTAAGGATTCATTTATAATGACAGACATGGTATTATTATTAAGTTTTACATAATTGTTCCGTAAACAATTACATTGGCTACACCACCATTAAATTGACGAGAAGATTGACATTGCACCTTTCCCACAAACAGTTCCATACGGTCACATTTAAACGCACATCGACATTTTCTACGACCCTTCCGTGATATACTTGTTGACAACAGAATCATAATATCGTAATCCACATACAAAAGAACATAAAAAATAATGGAGGCATTACTAATATAAAATAGAAATCCTACACTTAATAACATCAATTAAGAACACAATCCGCTGCTATGAAAGTCGGTTCCCTGTTCAGGGCGCGGAGGTTTTTTTCCGTCTGAATCTATGCTGCACATATATAAATCTACCATCCGCCCGTGCATTGAATACTGTTGCCATATCTCGTCGGGTGCCCCTGCTATTCTCCTTGGGCTTCTAGACAAGGTACAGCGGAGGGTCTGTAATGTGATCGATACCGACTTATCAGACCGCCTGCAGTCTGCGACGTGGTTTCCCTGTGTCTCTTCTATAAATACTTTCACGGCTTCTGCTCCGATTAACTTAGATCACTGGTGCCCCCTAGGTTCGAATTTGCACGAGATACTAGATTAGCAACTAGATCCCACCCTTTTACAGTGAAACCGATAAAATGCAACCGCAACTTCTGCTCCAACAGTTTCTTTTCTCGCACTTCCCGACTGTGGAATTCTCTTCCACATGACTGCTTCCCCGACGGCTACAATCTCCAGGAGTTTAAATGTAAGGTCAATAGACACCTCCTAACAAACTAACTTCCATTCTTTCAAACACTCTTCGCACCCACCCAACTATCTATCACCCCCATTCTGACATTTCCTATATATAACCACTCTTCCTATTTACCTTCCCCTATGTAGCCCCAAGCGCAATGGAATGCCTTGCTTGGGGTGAAATGATTTTTAAAAAAATAACAATGCGTACTGTTTTTGGAACTTAACATGCACAACATACTATATACATAAATTTTGCACATGTTTATTTTCAAGTACTGCAAAATTAACTCTTGATAATGGCTTAAATTATCGCCGTCTACGTTCTGAAAGAACAAGGCACATATAAGGAGAAGAAGGTAGCATACAAGGTGTCTATTCAGAAAAGTGATAGTATCCCGAAAAATATTATTGAGTCAACGAGGATGCATAAAACAACAATTAGTCAACATTAAATTTCACAACTATGTCATTGATAAAAAATTAAATATATACATATATACATTGTTTTGCACTATGTCATTGATAAAAAATTAAATCATTCTTACAAAACATACATGACACCAGTAGAATTGATAAAACACACACACACAAACATATCTTATTACAATCAAATGCACAATAATTATAAACAGGACGAATTTTCTATATAAAATTTTTTAAACACAATCAGTCAGTTAAGTGCCATACGTGATACATGCTTGGATGATCATGTCCCGAAAGAGACATGACTGACTGGGCAGAAGATTATCCCGCAGTAGGTTGCCATTAGCTTTTTGCGGTAGACTGGTTGCCGACCAAAGCTATAGAACCCATTCTGTTCTGCTATTTAACCCACAACTGGAAAGAAGAGACGGATTAATACCTTTCCCAAGGGTATTTGCGCGTAAGTGAATACAATGAATTCAACTGGAATTCGAACTCGGCTCTCTGGCTTCTCGTTCCGAGCCGATACTCACTGTACCACAACGCACATTGCAGACAACACAATACTGCAAACTTTGTTGTTTTTAATCCAAATAATTCCATCATATCTAAACAAGCGATTACTTATAAAGTATACGAATTTCAATGCTCTGTACACACTATTTTTTTGTCATAAACCAATTACCTCTGAGTAGACGCCTTACAGCTACATATCTAATAATAACACACACACACACATATATATATATATATATATATATATAGAGAGAGAGAGAGAGAGAGAGACAGACAGAGAGAGAGACAGAGAGAGAGGGGGTGGAAGATAGAGAGAGAAACAAGTTGCGCGTATTAACTGTGTTTTAAGGGACGGTATTTCTTAAAATAACATCAGCCAGGGTATTCAAGCAAACTTGCCCGGCGGAGATGCAAAGATTAAAAGAATGAAGGAAAGAAAGAGACAGATGAAAGAGGAAAGAACACGAGAGATCCAACGAAGAAAAGAAAGATTTTAATGCCATTCGACGCACGATTCTTCGAGGTCTTTTCCGAATACAAAACCTTGCCAGGTTAGCCAGCGTCATTGATGTCGAAAGTTCAACCGCCCAAATCACGCTTTCGCCTGAGGACATGAACTTGAACGGGGCTTTTCACCATTATGTTGGTCATTTGTTTACATATGCCATCAGCATTTTTCTTTCTGATATTTGGTGCAGGTCAAGGGTTGCGGACAACGGGTAGCAATTATTAATATTTAAGGTTAGACAAAACAAGAATGAATAATGACTTCAGTCGCAGTGAATTTCATTGATCTCTGTGTATCCGACGGTCGCACGAAGGTAGGGACAATCTGAAGGTAGCTAAGCATTCACCATTTCAGAAACTGAACGAGTGTTTTATATTTAATTTGTTTATGCTACAAGACTCAAGAGTCACTCCTGGTAGAAAGTCACTGAATGTTAGAGACAATTGGAAGTGGTTAGGTTTAGGGTTAGAAATTTTACATGAAGATTAAAATAGCGAGTTTAGATAACGAATGACCCTTGACCTTTAATAGTTTGTTACACAGAAAGGAATGCAGAAGAAATGTGAGTGACTCGACTCCGCCGATGCAAAATGGTGAATCCAAGCTGCAAATGTCTGAACTAGTGGAGCTCATTTAAATGTTTGCCATCGAAATAAAAATAAATTTTCAAGAGGCTCATTTACGTTCATATTTTTATGCTAGGTTTTCACTCTATACAATGTACAAGAGCCACTCTTATAGAGAGTTATTTAATTTAAAAAGAGATAGTTGGACGTAGCCTAAGGAGGATAGCTAAATGATCCTTGATTTGGAATGGATTACGATTCTAGTGTCCATGGAAGCACCCACGCCGGAGTTTGTTGCAAAGAAAAAGTTATTATTGTCTTCTCTTTCTACTAACACATTCTCGTTGTTTTTGTCTCAGTGGTATAATCGCCTTATTTGCGAGCGAAATAATAATAATAATAATAATAATAATAATAATCGTGCTGGTGATAGTAGGTGCACTTGGAATGATAAAAAATGGAACAAAACAACACATTAAAAGAATCCCTGCAAACCTCAGCTTAAGAGATATACAAAAAATTTTCTTGTTAAGTACCGCCCACACACTAAGGAGAACTTTGTCTATGTAACGCTAGGGATGATAGGGGAGATAGAAAAAACATAAAATGGAGCCATAACGACAAACCACGACCTGCCTTAGGTTTTCCCGCAGACATGGTAGGTAGTGCAACCATAGCAGAAATCGAAATATGATGAAAAATGACAATAATAATTATAATAATAATGATACCATACAATGTCAACTAACTTTTAATTAGATGAGAACGAAGGTAAAGTTTTACATTGAAACACCGGATCACCGAAGTTAAGCAATGTCGAAGCTGGTTAGTACCTAGGTGGGTAACCGCTTGAGAATATCAAGTTCTGATATGCGGATGGTGTAATGGATAATCAGAGAGTCGAGTTCTAATTGCTATTGGGTTTCTAATATTCACTTAACCGATAAAAATATTGGGTTAATGATGCATTTCTCTTTTTCCCAACCATGTATGGGTTGATTCAGTCAATTAAGTGCCATACGTGATACATACTTAGGCAACCATGTCTTGAAGAAATGAATGCTTGTGCCGAATATTCTTCTCGCAGTAAGATGCTATTCCTTTCTGCCGTATACTGGTTGTCAACCAAAGCTATAGAACTGTCTCGCCATTTAACCCATAGCTGGAGAGACAAAAGTCGAATGACTCAAGCGTGCGTCTGTGAATGAAATGAATTCAACTGGAATTCGAACACGACTCTCCGATTCATCGTTCCGAGCCGAGCCGATACCACTGTACCTGGGTTGATTAGTAAGATATATATTTCACGAGTTTCATGGCCTTTATTGAGTTGCTTTAGTTTGGTTCTTTTTGTTTAGCGGCATATCAACACCTCTATGGGTTATTTGATGCCAAATTCTAACCTTTCAAACTTTGTTGTGGTGCAGTGGATATCGGCTCGAAACGATAAATCGGGATTCCGAGTTCGAATTCCAGCTTAATTCTTTGCATTCACTTACGCGCAAATACCCTTGAGAAAGGTAATAATCCGTCTCTTGCCTCCAGTTATGGGTTAAATAACAGGACAGATTGGATTCTATAGCCTTGGCTGGCAACCAGTCTACCGCAGAAAGCAATGGCAACCTACTGCGGGATAATCTTCTGCCCATTCAGTCAAGCGTGTATCACATGTGGCTTTTAAATAAATAGCTGGAAAAATAATTAAAGCTTTTAGTGATCATAAAATGGTGGATCGGTTTTTTTATTGTTATGAAGTATTAAACTGATCCCCCTAGAATTAGTAGAAACTTATATAATCAGAAACATATTTAATTAAAGCTTCTGTTGGACCTAAAGTGGGGGATCTGTTTTCTATTGTTATGAAGTAATAAACTTACCTCCCCCACTAATTACTACTTAATATAATAATATAATCTACCTCTTCCCCCTACAGCTATAAGATGAATAGCAGGACAGATTGGGTTCTATAGATTTGGTTGGCAATGAGACTACCAGAGAAAGTAATGGAAACCTACTGCGGGATAATCTTCTGTCCAGTAAGTCATGTCTCTTTCGAGACATGATCACCCAAAGCGTGTATCACGTAAGACACTTAACTAACTGACTGACTGACTGAACATTATTTCTTGATAAATTATACTTAACTGCATTTATTTTTCCCAAATAAGCTTACAAAATCAAACGAAGAATGAAAACATCTTTCTCCTTACAATAAACGAAATTAATAACAGAAAATTGTTATTTTGCTTCTTATATATAAGGTAACCCAAAAACTCATGTCCGTTTTTAAAGGAAAAACAATAAAAGAAAACGCTTCACAGTATGTGTATCTTATATTTAGTCTTTGAAGTAATAGCCATCGGCATCTAGCACCTTCTGCCAAGGTGTCTCCAGCTGTTCAATGCCTTGCTGTAGAACTCGGGGGGTTTTGACGCAAAGAAGTCCGTGAGGGATTTGGGCAAGTCTGCTTCATTGGTGAAGGATTTCCCACGAAGATGATTATCCAGGGAGTGGAAGAGGTGGTAATCGAATGGCGCAAGGTCAGGTGAATAAGGGGAATGGCACAAAGTCTCTCACCCAAGTTGCTGTATTGTATCCCTGACCACTCGCGCGACATGCGGCCTGGCGTTGTCATGGAGAAAAGCACACCTTTGCGATTCACCAGTGCGGGCTCATGGCGCAAAGCCTGTTGCACAAATGTCAATTGCTGCGAGTATAGGTCTCCATTGACCGTTTGGCCGTTGGTAGCAGTTCATAATGAACCACTAGAAAACCTGTCCACCAGACACAAAGCATAATCTTGCGTGGGTGCATAGGCGGTCTTGCGGTGTAAGGGACATCATCCTGAGGAGACAAGCCATGTCTGGATAGCTTGGAGTTTCGTACAGAACCCACTTTTCATCACGGGTAAGCACTCAATAGAATAAGGTACGGTAGGGTGGCAAGAAAGCAGCGATACGTAGGCTACCACTCGTTGTCCTTTGTAGACCTCCAACAGCGTTTACGGAACCCACTTGCTCAGTTTGTACGTCTTACCTAGGCGGTGCAGGTGAAGTCTAACTGTTTCATCAGAAACGTTGAACTGTCTTGCAAATTCACTACACGTTAGCCCTCTAGGGTCATTCGTATCATATTTGATACAGTATGAAAACAAGCCTTGAAAGAAATATTTTCCTGAAAAATTTTTAAGAGAAATATTTTATAAATTTCAAATGAAAGCAGTACTGACTGCTCAGTCAATGAATATCAAATGTTTCCTTATAGGGAAATACCAAATGTTTCCTTATAGGGAAATACCGTATCAAATATGATACGAATGGCTCTAGAGGGTTAGACTACTGTCCTCTTCAATCGCCGCCTTTAGGACTCCATCATTCAAGACCTGTGGAGAGACAAATTTTCCGACTTGAATTTTCGAAACCAACGCCTTGCAGTATCCCCAAACGCTTGACATATGCAACGACTTAATGCAGCTGCTGATAAGCCCACTTTGAAGTCGTAAAGCAAACAGCCCCGAATGAGATCTCTAAACACTTCCATCATTCTCACAACTTTCCAGTTTACATCACCTGATGGCCGGGCACGGTGCGGGTGTTTTTATAACGTCTGATATTCCTACTTCCGGATGTCCGAATTTGAAAACAATTGCTGCACATATTTCGTATATATTTCAACTTTATTCAATGACTAATCAAAAAAAGGACAGAACTTTTTTGATTACCTTGTATATATATATATATATATATATATATATATATATATATAATGTTACGGAATATCCCGAAGATTAACAAAATGTTTTTAACAACCGACATATTAATTTATTTGTCTGAACATTATTTTTAAACGATACTCGTATTTAAGTAGATATTCTGTTTTTAATCAAACAGTATATTTATTTCTACCGGATTGATGATTTACGATAATTTCTTTACGAAAATGTGAGTCTTTCGGCAGGATTCGAACCTGCAACCCCTATCATTATAGAAGAATTCACCTATGGATACAATGTTACGGAAAATTCCGAAGATTAACAAAATGTTTTAACAACGGACATATTTTAGTAACACAATTTATCGGAAATAAACTGGTCGGTAGAAATAAATATGTAAATTAGGTAATCCACCTCATTTTCTATATCTAACTTTGAAACTGAATTTTAAAAAATGAAAATGTCTTCTTTAAACTTTTATTTTAGTTTTAATTGAAAGCTAATTTATTTAATTTACTATTTCCAGTAAGCAAAATACTCTGGTTTATTTCAAATAGAAATTATATTGATTGGAAAAAAGATTTTTTAAATCTTTTTTTTTTGTTAAAGATTTTTTTTTCAATTTTTGAATTTTGCCACCATTTTCAAGCAATCGACACATTTGTAAACAAAAGCCCATTCTCGGTTTTAAAAGTCTTGCACAAATAAAATATACATTTGTGACATTATTTAAAAAATAGCAAATTTTATGTTAAATTAATCTGATTTACACATGTATTAGTAATTTATAGGATAAAATTTAGAATAAAACTATTTATTAAACACAGATGTTAAAGTTTTTGACCTGACCGCACCGTAAATCAAGAATTTGTTGAGAGCTTCTTGATTAGAGATAAAGTTTATGGCGTTTATAAGTGACAAAATTGTACAATTTTTTTCGGGTAAAAGAGGAAACTCTGACCTTGTAATTTGAACATAGAAATTATTATACAAAAAAAAAATTCAAATATTTTAAAAATATGGAGGCAAAACGATTTTTAATAAATTTTCAGTTTTTGATAGTCATCAATTCTTAAATAAAAAATCTAACCGCAACAGTTCTTTAAAAATCTTAAAAATGTTTCTGAAACTTTATAAATTTTTATAATAACGAAAAAAAAATGGGATCATTTTTTAAAAATTTCATTAGTAATCGAAATCTTTTTTTTTTATCTTTAGACTATAATGTCGTTAATTTTTATTATTTATTCAAGCAACAAAATACTTGTCAAATTAAATAATATCAGAGTTTTATTGAATTTTTTATTTTACTCTTCAGAGCAGATTTTCGGATACAGAGACAAAATTAAAAAAAAAAGATGATTTATATTCCCTAATGACTCCTGCGTTTAACTAATAGAATTATATACCGAAACATTTTAAAATTTATTAAAATTTCATGGATTTACGTAAAGGTGGGGTAAAATATTTTGACCAAGATTTTTAAGAAATAATAATTTTCAAAAATAATTTCATTCATCTGTAAAGGAGTGTTGAAAGTTTCATTAGAATCCGACAATGATTTGATTTTTGCAAGAATTTCCAAGTTAATGTGTTTGTCACCAGAAAAAAAGTCAGTGATGTCATCACCAGGTTTTCGATTTTAAACAGTCGTAATATTTTGTTATCCGTTAACTCAAATCAAAACAAGATTTTCTGCCAAGATTTCGAACATGTTAGAAGGGATTAAAAACTTTTTAAAATAATCAAACATTACTTTGATCTTTCTCCTTATAATAATATAAACATTTCGATGGAAAAAGGTATATATATATAGTGTATTGTTAACATGAAGTTATCCACCATCAAAATTACATTGCATTTGGACATAAGATTCTGTTGTTAACATTTCGGTCTCTTATGCTGTGTGACGTCATAGAACCGCATTACAAATTTACGACCTGCATCTGCTGTTCGGGGGCTGCTATCGTCGCATAGCAATGTTTTATATAAACTCAAGATAATATAATCTTGGATGGTAGATTTCTTTATTTTAACGTTTCTGTAAGCTCTGCGAAGATGACTCATGTCAGCCAAAAGCTTAGAACCAGCATAATAAGACAATATCCAAGTGCTGGACAATTTTTTTCTTTATTTTCCCCTGAAATTAAAGCCAAAATACGATGTTTAGCACGGCTCATGATTAAACCTAATAAACATTCATTGTTTGTGATATTTAGCAATATATATATATATATATAATTTATATTTAACAATATACATATAATATTCTAATTAAATTTGTTATGCAATTAAAAAGGAAAAATACATAGCGACACGGAAAGTTCTGTCTCGAGACTGCTATCTCGTCATCAGTCAATGTTAAATATTATTTGGGAAAATGGGTCCTCTTTACTTGGGTAATTTATATATATATATATATATATATATATATATATATAAATTCTTTTGTCCACATATTTTCTAACACATTTTCCCCCCATCGTTAACGGTTGATTAAGTCGCACTGATGAGCTGTGATACAGCGAAATAGGCTTGTGTGCGGATGATTATACGCACACACACGCATATATATATATATATATAAATAAAGTGAGAGACAGACAGACAAACAGTCAGACAGACAGACAAATTTATATTCGTTTTATGTTTACAATTGTATAACATCCATAGATGCGATATACTGAACTCGATTTTAATGATCCCCTCATTAGCGTGCTATGCAAGAAAGGGCAAAGAAAAACATTTTCACGGGATAAAAGATGTGCTTTCGAATTTCAAACTCGCGCTGGTGCCTCCATCTTGTCTTACATATCGCAATACTCGCGCCATCTGTTCTTCATACGCTTCACTAATTGGACGCGTTTCCAGACTGGGTTCTCATTTCGCTATCAGATCAGTAATGTTTAAGTAAATATTTATAGTAGCGTATCTATAGCTTTAAAACCTAGCGGCACTGCTCAGTTTGGGAAAGACGTCACGAAATGATAGCTTCTGTCTTCCTTCCTTTCTTGGATAAAGGAATATTTGCGTTTATATATGTCAGTGTTTCGCTGAACTTAGGCAGATACAAAAACGGCATGTAATTTTTTTTTTAAATGAAATTCAAACGCAATAGTTTATGTGTTTCGATACATTTATTAACACATTAGTACCTTCTTTTTCTTGAAATGTTTACAAAAAATTTTTAATTTTTACAAATTTATTTAATATTAAACATATACCAAAATTTTCATTGCGTTATTCCAAGGAAAAAAATTACCAACTTCCAAAGAAATTACCAAAATCACACCAATTTTGATTTAAATACGGCAAACTATCACTCGAGAACTTTTGTTCACAACTTCACTGACAGCTAAGGGCTCGACAACAATCGACAAATAACCAAATAAAAAAAAATTAGTTTGGTCCTTATTTTAGGACCAAACTTATAGAGCAGTGATATATTTGAGCAAAATTACTCTCATGCATTTTCTTTTTAGGAGAGAGCAATCATCTAAACTTATTTATAAATAGAACTTTGTGTGTTTGTGTGTGTGTGTGTGTGTGTGTGTGTGTGCGTGTGTGTGTGTGTGTTTGTGTGTGTGTGTGTGTGTGTGTGTCCCCGTTACCTTTAGACTCCGAAACGGCTGAAATGATTTTCTTGAAAATTTCCCTAGTTGTACTATAAGCTAGGTTTTGTGTCTAGGGACCCCCGATAAATATCGAAAATCGATAATCGAAAAAATAGGGTTATAGGAGTGGTTCGATTTTAATCAAATTTGATACACTCATAGACAAAGACATACGAAACGATATTCAGAAGTTTCAAGGTTACAGTTCTTACAATTGTGCAGAAAATCGATAATATATATATATATAAAATGCAAGATGTTTGTGTGTGTGTGTGTGTGTGTGTGTGTCTGTTTATCTGCCTGTATATCTGTATTTTTTCAGCCCTTTTATTTTAGTTTTTGCTTCGGGTTTGGCTCTAAGTAGGTATAATTGTAGTTCTTAGTCTCAGCCAGATACCATTTACTCAGAGGACTTATTTAGCCTTCAAAATTCAGTTTACGACGAAAAAACTTATTTGATATCGATACCAGGAAAACAAAATTTGACTTAGATTCATTTATGTTTCTTTCATTCTACGGTTTCACTTTAACTGGAAACAACTATTACTTTTTAATGTTTCGTGCTAACGTCCAAAGAGTCTGAGCTCCAGGACCGTGGATTAGTTTTACCCGAGCAACGCCAGGCTATACTACTAGTATATATATAATATATACAGAGTTAAATATAAGTCAGTCAGTCAGTTAAGTGCCATACGTGAAACACGCTTGGGCGATCATGTCTCGAAAGAGACATGACTGACTGGGCAGAAGATTATCCCGCAGTAGGTTGCCATTGCTTTCTGCGGTAGACTGGTTGCCAGCTAAGGCTATAGAACCCAATCTGTCCTGTTATTTAACCCATAACTGGAAGGAAGAAACGGATCAATACCTTTCCCAAGGGTATTTGCGCGTAAGTGAATGCAATGAATTCAACTGGAATTCGAACTCGGCTCCCCGATTTTTCGTTCCGAGCCGATATCCACTGTACCACCAGTACTACTTACAAAAAAAAGTTTTTGCTTGAATGATACAGTGTATCCTGCTCCTAAAGATTTGCACTCAATACTGAAAGAGACACCAGTGTTGCCAATATGCATTAGACAGAAGGTGATATATTTGAAAGACACTTCATTCTTTATGACTAACCAAATATATATCGGAAAACTGCCGGAATTGCTGAAATATGGTAAATTATCCTTCTGGTCATAAAAAAAAAGCATCATGGGCACTAATGAGTTAAGGAGAAGAATATAATGATTGTCATTGCATTTATTTCAATATTCGAATTCCGAATATGTTCGAATTCCAATTGAGTTCATTACATTTATTTACGTGTTATAACTTTGATAAAAGTATAAATCTATGTCTTCTTCCCCAAAACTATGAATAAATAGCAGGGCAGATTAGGTTACGGACCCTTCGTTGGCACACGTTTTCAGTCAGTCGCGTGCCCTCCGTAATACACGTAATTCGATCTATGATTGACTAGGCAGAAGATTTTTAAAATAAAATAAATAAAATAAATTTTTAGTTTGCTCCTTAATTTAGGACCAAATTTATAGGGTATGGTATATTTGGGCAAAATTGGGCAAAATTATTTTCATACATTTCCTTGGCTTTACAGAAGAGTTAGAGCATTCATATATATTATATACAAATATGATATATATAATTAGTACTTAGCAAAAAGGTTTTTCCTTGAATGATAGATGAAATTAAATGTATCCTCCTCCTCAAGATTTTCACTCAATACTGAAAACTGAGACATCAGAGTTGCCAATATACATCAGACATTCTTTATGATTCACCAAAGATATATCTGAAAACTGCAGGAATTACTGCAATATGGTAAATTATCTTTCTGCCCCCCCCCCCCCGACCAAAAAAAAAAACACCATGGGCACTAATGGGTTAAACCAAGATTATTGAACCAATTACAAACATTTTGTTCGATTATCAGAACTTCTTTCTTATTCATCTTTGTTTCGGGTCCTTTCAGAACGTGGGCGATCATGGCTCTCCACAACTTTCTGTCCATTATAGCTCTTAGCAGTTTTTGCCTTTTTATTATTTTTATTTTATCATTTAGTCACTAATAAATGATTCAATTAAGTGCCATACGTGATACTCGCTTGGGCGATCATGTCTCGAAAAGAACATGGGCAGAAGATTTTACTTTAGTAGGTTGCCATAACTCTATGTGGTAGACTGGTTGCCAACCAAGTCTGTAGAAATTAAATCTATCATGGTATTTAACCCATAGCTGGAGGGAGAAGAGAATGCAATAAATTCAGGTGGAATTCGAACTCGGCTCTCTAATTTCTCGTTCTGAGCCGATATCAACCACAATACAAGGCAAATCCGGCTATAAAGGATTACCGAAATATTATTGAATATCCGTCCTCCAATATGGCAGTAAATGATGGACAATGTAATCATAGATGAAAAAAAAAAACATGAGGTAACAGAAATGTAGTCTCTTAAGAGGATATAGAGAAAACTATTGAACGAAAACGTGAGTGAGAACAAAGCTTCAGAGTCAATAAAAACAAAAAGAGCGCATATACTACTGTGCCTTTTCTACAAGTACTTTCATGGCTTCTGCTCCGAAGAACTTAGATCACTGATGCCGCCTAAGCACGAATTTGCACGAGATACTAGATTAGCAACTAGGTCCCACCCTTTTACAGTTAAACAGATAAGAGGTAACCGTAAATTCTACTCCAACAGCTTATTTTCTCACGCTTCCCGCCTGTGGAATTCCCTTCTACAAGTCTGCTTTCCCGACAGCTACAATCTCCAGGTGTTTAAATGTAGGGTCAATAGACACCTCCTATCACACTAACTCCCAATTATTCTCAGAACACTCTCATCTACCCAACCGTCATTCTCGGTATCCTTACCCGCCTATCACCCACCCTCTGACATTTTCTATATTTAACCATTATCGGCATCCTTACCCGCCTATCATCCAAACACTGACATTCCCTATATTTAACCATCCTTCTTCCACTCTATGTAGCCCCCTGCGCAGTAATGGCTTTGCTCAGGGTGAAACGCTTATAAAAAAAATGCTTAACCTCATAAAAATAGTAAAAAAAATTATGAATGATGAAATATGGCTTAGAAAATATCGTCAAAAACAAAGACAAGAGTTGTTTCGAACTGAAATATCTGACATCCAAAAGAGCATAGCAAAAGAACATTCCATAAGCTAAGCAAATTATTAAGGAACATAAAAGTTTTATTAGAATCAAAGAAAAGACAACTAAAATGTTATATAATCTCAGTCCTCTTTTATGGCGGTGAATGGAGGACAATCTCTTTTTAGATGAAGAGACATGAGACAACAGAACCAAAAAACAAAAAGAGTGCGGAACGGTTATATAATATCAGTCCTTTTATATGGCAATGAATGCTGGACAATGTTCTCACAGGTGAAGAAGAGACTTGAGGCAAGAGAAAGAAAAAAAGAAAGAAAAAACTTGAGGCAACAGAAAAAAAGAAAAGAGTACTGAACGGTTATATAATATCAGTCCTCCTATATGACAGTGAATGCAAGACAATCTCCTCACAGATGAAGAAGAGACTTGAGGCAACAGAAACAAAGAAAAGAGTGCTGAACGGTTATATAATATCAGTCCTACTATATGGCAATGAATGCTGGACAATGTTCTCACAGGTGAAAAGAGACTTGAGGCAAGAGAAAGAAAGAAAGAAAAAACTTGAGGCAACAGAAAAAAAGAAAAGAGTACTGAACGGTTATATGATATCAGTCCTCCTATATGGCAGTGAATACTGGACAATCTTCTCACAGATGAAGAAAAGACTTGAGGCAAGAGAAACAAAGAAAAGAGTGCTGAACGGTTATATAATATCAGTCCTCCTATATGACAGTGAATGCAGGACAATCTCCTCACAGATGAAGAAGAGACTTGAGGCAACAGAAACAAAGAAAAGAGTGCTGAACGGTTATATAATATCAGTCCTCCTATATGACAGTGAATGCTGGACAATCTCCTCACAGATGAAGAAGAGACTTGAGGCAACAGAAACAAAGAAAAGAGTGCTGAACGGTTATATCATATCAGTCCTCCTATATGGCAGTAAATGCTGGACAATCTCCTCACAGATGAAGAAGAGACTTGAAGCAACTCAAACAAAGAAAAGACTTGAGGGAGCTACAACACTTTTAAACACACACACACACACACACACACACACACACACACACACACACACACACATGTAGTCTTAGTTCATACTGAACATTACTCTATGGTTTCTTTTAAGGATTCTTTTGTGTTAAGAGGGTGTCTCATTAACCTCTTTCTCATCTACGCGCCATAGATAGGAGACCAACATGTTGAGTTTGAGCTTTTTTTAATGGCATATAAACCTCTGTGGGTTATTTAATGCCAAAAAGGTGGGGTTTTAACGTATGTTTTTAAAAATATTCGGTTATAGCGAGAAGGTTGATTTAGATAGATAGATAGATAGATAGATAGATAGATAGATAGATAGATAGATATGAAGTGTTGAATAGATAGATAAAACATAGATATATATATACGAAGTGTCGGATAGATAGATAGATAGATAGATAGATAGATAGATAGATAGATAGATAGATAGATAGATAGATAGATATGACCAAATTAAATTGACAGACGAAAGTTGGTGTCTAGGTGAGTATATAGATATATAGACACAGGTGATCACATTGAGAGAGAGACAGACATACAGACAAGACAGACATCAAGAATTAGAGAGAGAGACAGAGAGAGACAGAGAGACAGAGCGTGAGAATTCGAGCGCGTGAGAGAGAGAGAGAGAGTGAGAGAGAGAGAGTAAACAACCAGTGTGAGATAGATTTGAAGAGAAATGTTCTGGCGGGAACTCTAGCTCACACCTTTATAGACAAGAGTTGACTTGTTTTTGACCATTCCGACGTCTTTTCTCCGATGAGAAGCAAGTTTCATTCCGATATCTTCTTCTAGTGAACTGTCACTCTTTGAATTAAGAGTCCAGCATGGGTGTTTCTCTGGACACCGCAATCGCTTAAACATTTAGAGTCAATCGTTGTCTTTTTTTTACCTCAAAGCACCACCCCCAACAAAAGAATGCTTAAAAAAGATCCGTTGTATATCAAAGATTACGGAGGTCAACTGAGTATTCTCGGGCAACAAATAACCACTTTAAGTTTATTGGCAGATGCATTCGGGGTGATGGAATTAGTGATGAAGGAGATCGGCCTCTTTAATATAAATCTGGTTGGGAAATTTGCCAACAAAATGGAAGCTGGATTGTGGCCATGCAGGCTAAAAGAATGATATTGGCAAACAAGATGCGACCAACCCAAGCACCCACTGTCTGGGTCGATGGAACATCTTTGAGGGTCAGTAGGTGGAGAAGGGCCAGGCCCACGCATAAAAGAAGCGTAAATATTCGCTAAGTAAAGTTATGGCAGCGATGAGGATATATATGATGTCTAGTTTTATTACGAAAGACACTTTTTTCCGTAATAAAATTGATATATTAACCAGACAAATTATGCGTGAATTTCAAGGATGTGGAATCATCCTTATTTGCATTCAGACTATTGTTTGCATTTTCGTTATTTTTGTTGTTGTTAACACGTTTCGAATGCTGTGCGATCCAGCTTTCATCAGGTGCTTTTCGATTCAGGTAATCTTCAGTGGGTGGGCATGTGCGTTGCGGTGCGCTGCATATCGGCTCGGAACAAGAAATCGGAGAGTCGAGTTCGAATTCCAGTTGAATTCCTTGCATTCACTTACGCGCACATACCCTTGAGAAAGGTATTAATCCATTTCTTCGCTCCAATTATGGGTTAAATAGCAGAAAAGATTGGGTTCTATAATCTTGGGTGGCAACCAGTCTACTGCAGAAAGTAATGGCAACCTACTGCGGGATAATCTTCTGCCCAGTCACTCATGTCTCTTTTGAGACATGATCGTCTAAGCGTGTATCATGTATGGCACTTAACTGACTGAATATTCAGTGAATAACAAATTTCACCCATCAATTGAATCTGCGTGGGGTGGTAGATTGTTCTAATTCGTCAGTTCATGTCTAGAGACTAAAACTCGTATAATTATTATATTATTATAATTGTGCTTGTCTCTCCCTTTGTTAGTTAGCACGACCGTTATGTCCTGTTAATACCTCATCAATTATAGATAATATATTTGGTTTTATTGAGAGAAAGAAAGAAAGAACAAAGAAGAAGGGGAAAATAAAATTGTAGAGAAAGAGAGAAGAGAGAGAATCAGATTAAGCTTATAAGAACAGATACTACACTTTGATATCAGTTAAAAACCGAGTATAAAGGCGACCGAGATAAAAAGTTCCGTATTCCAGATGTACGGTATCAAAAGAAGGACACCGACTAGGGAAAAACAAACATCATTTGCAGAATTATTTTTGTTATAGTGAAACACACCTATTCCTCAGATAATGGACTCTCCCTCCTATATTAATGTTATGGTAAAACACACCTATTCCTCAGATAATGGACCCTCCCTCCTATATTAATAAAAGTTAATAGGAAGTTAACAAAAGAAGTAATTGAGAAGTTCTTAGGAGTTATTTTTATTTTTATTTTTATTTTTTAATCATTTCACCCCGAGCAAGGCGGAAACGCCACTGATGTGCAGGAGGCTACATAAATGTAAAAAGATTAATTAGAAAAGAGTGAGGAGTACAAACTAGTTAGAAAGGAACAATAGAAAGCTGAGAAAGCAGATGCGATGACAGATACATAGGTGGAGAGAAAGGGAAAGTTATATAGGAGTGGGGAGAGAGCTAGAGTCCAGTGGTTAGTAGATGAGTATTGACTTTGCATTTAAATTTCTGGAGGTTGTAGCCGCCAGGAAAGCAAGAATACGGGAGCGAGTTCCACAGGCGGGAAGTGCGAGAGAAGAAGCTGCAGGAGTAGAATTGTCGTCTGCATTTGGCTAACCTGACTGTGAATGGGTGGGACCCAGTTGCCAGTCTGGTTGCACGAGTAAACACCTGTTGAGGAGGCATCAGTGACTTAAGTTCGTCTGAGCAGAAGCCATGAAAGTATTTATAGAACAGACAAAGGGAGGCCACATTTCGACGATGGGGAAGTGGCTGCAGTCGAGTCGCCAGATCAGTACCTATCACATTACAGACTCTCCTTTGGAGCCTGTAATGAACACTGAGGAGAACGGCAGGGGCATCTGACCATAAATGGCAGCAGTACAGAAGTTCTAGAGAATTATATAGAGTTCTATTGGAGTTCAGTAAAAGTACTAGGCAGTTGATATTAGTCGGCAGTTAACCGAATACTAAGGAGTCAGCTTCCTAACATTTAGGGTACGTTAAGTCGATTAGCAACCGACATCGCACGATTGTAACCTTCAATGCGAAAACTACTCCACAACAAATTTTAACTTATATTTACACGAATTTTTTTTTAATCGTTTCACCCCGAGCAAGGTATTCCACTGCCACTGTTGCGCAGGGGGTTACATAGGGTTGGGGAAGTGATGGGAAAAGGATGGTTAGATATAGGAAATGTCAGAAGGAGGGTGATAGACGGGTAAGGGTATCGAGAATGAGGGTTGGTTAGATGGTGAGAGTGTTTGAGAGAATAGATGAAAGTTAGTGTATCAGGAGGTGTCTATTGACCTTACATTTAAACTCCTAGAGATTGTAGCCGTCGGGGTAGCAGGCATGTGGAAGGGAATTCCACAGGTGGGAAGTGCGAGAAAAGAAGCTGTTGGAGTAGAAATTACGGTTACATCTTATCTGTAGATAAGATGGGAATTTGGCTTGAAAGAAAGAAAGAAAGAAAGAAAGAAAGGAAGAAAGAAAGAAAGAAAGAAGGGAAGATAGAAGTGCGTTACATCTCTTACTAATATCTCATAAATAACAGACTATTCCGTTTTGATTGCGTAGAAAAACAATTCGTACGACAAAGGCTCGCCGTTTATCCGTTTTGTGTTTCCAGAAACACAATGTTTCTCTTCTTATTTTCACATTGCTTGTTTTTGTATACCTGTGTTATAGTTTCGTTGCATGAGATAAGTGTAAATATTTGTAATTCATCAGAATAAATATCACTTTGAAAACAAAGCGTGTTTATCTTTCCTTCTCTTTCAGCTATTGTGTTACTATATTTCGGATATAAGAATGTCCATTGAAATCATTATCAGCCATTAGAAGATTTAGTTCTTACCATCATTTCCCATGTAATATTTCGTCTGAATTCACTGGATGTTATTTGCCAGTTACATCTTATATTTCTGGGAAACATTATGAAGAAATATACAACTCCAATGGATAACTGAGAAAACAAAAAAATATCAAAACATAATTTAAATCCAGAAAAAAAAAATTATGAGAACAAGAGAAATTAAATATATTCTTAAGCGCAGTATATTGTCAGTCGTTTTAAATGAAATCATTTCACAGCAAGCAAGGCAACAAAGCCACTAACACACAGTTGGGTACCGAATGTGGAAAAACATAAGAAACAACCTAATCCTACTATCGCGCACACCATAAACACACACACATACATGCACTAACACACTTACAAATACACTCATACACGTATATTCATTACAATTAACAACAGCAGTAGCAGCGAAAGAGAACCATTCTTTGAAAAGCACGGTCCGCAAGCGGACGGACAATGAAGCTCTCCTATAATTCTGAAGATGAGATTCTCATCTCGAAATATTAATGAATAATAAATAGGTAATACCCAACACATTCCTTTATTTTACTAAACGCATTGTGATAGCCTTCAAATACCTACCCATACACCTTGTATATATATATATATATATATATATATATATATATATATATATATATATAAGAAGACCATTCGTTTAAAGGCACGGACAACCAGCGGACGTGAAAGCAAGCTCTCCTATCATTCTGAAGTTGAGTTTCTGATCTCGGAATTTTAATGAATAATAAATAGGTAATACCCAACACTTCTTTAACTTTTTTATTATACTAAACGTATTGTGATAGCTTTCGAACGCCTTCCCATAAACCTTATATATATATATATATTATTAACTATAGTAATACAATACTAATAGTAAAAGAACTAACTCTGCCAAAACTAGTACTAATTAAGCTATAATTTATATCATCTTGAACAACCCACCGAGGAGGAACTCGGCGGGAAAATAAGGGGACGTAGAAAAAGAAACAAACGAGGTTCATGAACAAAAAGTCAAGTACTCGTAAGAAAGGAAAAACCCCAAGACGAAAACCCTAACACTAAAGTGCTCAATACGAAAGTAGAGCAACAAAGACCTACCTAGGTTTCACCCTACGGTTCTTCCCTGAAGAACTGTAGGGTGAAACCAGGGTAGGTTTATTGGCTCGTGCTGAGATTTTCTGCATATATATATATATATATATATATATATATATATATATATATATATATATATTAAAGGACCATTTGTTTAAAAGCACGGTCTACCAGCGGACGGGAAATCAAGCTCTCCTATCAGTCTGAAGATGAGATTCCGATCTCGAAGTATTAATGAATATTAAATACGTAATACCCAATACCATCTTTGCCTTCTTTTATTTTACGAAACGCATTGTGATAGCCATCAAATACCTTCCCATACACCTTATATATCCAATGCTTCAAGTAAATGACAAAACTCTCCCAGATATATATATATATATATATATATATATATATATATATATATATATATATAAGTATTATTTAAAAGTTATTAAGGCACGAAAAATATGAGAGAACAAAAATTATATAAATAAAAATAATCACCCTGGCAATGGATTTAAAATTTTGAACATTAAGCTTGAGTAAAAACAATAAACCAGAAAAAAGTTTCAAAAGCGAAAATGGCGAGAAAAGAATCTATTAGCATAGAACTTACGGTTACATCCAGCCATTTCGACTGTAAAATGATAAGACCATTCCGCTAATTCAGTATTGCGCTTAAATTAATAAAACCTAAGTATTAATGAGTAGGATGTGCGTTGTGGTACAGTGGATACCGGCTCGGAACGTGAAGCCGAGGAGCCGAGCTCGAATTCCAGTTGAATCCATTGTATTCAATTACGCGCAAATACCCTTAGGAAAGGTATTAATCCGTCTATTCCTTCCAGTTATGGGTTAAATAGCAGGAAGGATTGGGTTCTATAGCCTTGGTCGGCAACCAGTCTACCGCAGAAAGCAATGGCAACCTACTGCGGGATAATATTCTGCCCAGTCTCTTTCGAGACATGATCGCCCAAGCGTGTATCACGTATGGCACTTAACTGACTGACTGATTAATGAGTAAAGCCCGTCAGAACAATTACGATGAACGTCTTTATTGAAAAAAGCCAACGGAAGCCAGGCTCCGGCGGTAGAAAATTGACTGAAGATTCCAGGTTAAGACCATTAACAATGCGGTTCATTCGGATTTTATATTCGAATTATATATATATAGCAGAAGCACCGAACCTTTTCGGCAATACTATTATTAGCAAGGACGATTAGTTGATTTATAAATATATATTTCATAGATTAGGGCGAGAAAAATTGCAGTATCTCGACCGCATGAAAGTAAGCGTAGTACTCGATTGGCAACTAGGTCCCTTAGTTTTTCTTTTGAAATCGTTAGATGTAGCCGTAAGTTCTATTCTAATAGTTTCTTTTCTCACACTTCTCGTCTGTGAAACTCTCTTCCAGTTTCTTGTTTCTATGACACATACAATCTTCAAAAATTTAAATGCAATGCCAATCATCAACTTCTGTCTTCCTGTGTAATGTTCTTTTATTCTTTTTTTCTCTTTCATTAAAAATAACTTCTTGCGTCTTAGTGGCATTATTGCCTTGTTTGGGTTGCATTTGTTTTTTTTATTTATTTAAAGAATATTATGTTGGGAAAACTCGGTAAATGAATTGAAATATTATAAAAACTAAAAAAGCAAATTATTCTATTGTTAAAGTAGCTAGATGTAACCGTAGGTTCTATTCTAATAGTTTCTTTTCTCATAATTTTAGCATATGAAACTCTCTTCCAGATTCTTGCTTCCTTGCCACCTCCAACCTTTAATGTTTTAAATGCAACATCAATCGCTATCTTTTGTCTTCCTAAAACCTGTTCTTTTGTTGTTTTTTTATTAAGTTTTCTCGTTCACCCAATAACCGCTTACGTCTTAGTGGCATTATTACCTTTTTCTATGTGCACTGTTCTTTCAGAACGTAGGCGATCATGGCTTCCCACGTCTCCCTATCCCTGGTACCTAGCCTTCTACTGTTACACCATGAAACCCTCGTTCCATCAGTCACCTAATTAGGTTCTTCAAATATCCGCTGCTTTCTCCTGCCCCTTTTTCTATCTATCGGGCCTGTTAGCCCTCCTTCCTCATTGCATGTTCCTGGAATTTCAGCTGTCTCTTCCTGATGCTCAGTATTAATTTCCTTCTCGTTTCCATCATTTCCAAAACCTCATCATTGCTCACATGCTCAGTCCACGATTTTCTCAGCATCCTTCTGTAGAATCACATTTACTTTCTTCATCATTTATCCATCACACCCAATGGTGCATAGGGCAGCAACGTTTTGTTGCTGTTTTTGTAACAAACTGTTTTTTACGGGGCAGGGTTGTTAGCCCTGCGCCCAACCCCCAAGCCTGGAGGACCGGTGGACCATTCTTGGTCCTTACGTTTACAGCAGCTGGTATTCCCAAATGGTTATCCATTTAAGTACAGACCAGGCTCGATGTTGCTTAACTTCGGTGATCGGACGGGAACCGGTACATTCAACACAATATAGCCGTAGACTTTTACCTTACTTGGTGTAAAATTATGAAAAAAACATAAAAAATACATCCCCCCCCCCAAAAAAAATAGGAAGACTTAACAAAATTTATAATCGGTGAACCTAATCGGCGCTTAATATATAATCAGCAAAAAGGGGGCGCATTCATTGTATGTCTTACAGGCATTATCACTTTGCTCGGGTGAAATTATTTAAAAAAAAACCAAAAAACTTGTGACCTTCCGTATAGGGGGAAGTGGTTTTAGAGGGGAAAGTTATTAATCACCAACAAGTTGGGGTAAACGATTTTTAACTCTATCATGTCTGTGACAGTAATATTCTGAACTTGGACAAATACTTGCAAGTATTTAATATAGATTTTGGTCAAAGAAATGTTTAGCGCGACACGATGAAGCTATTTTACTAGCAATATAGCCCGGCGTTGCTCGGGGGTAATTAAAGCTTTAAAACTAATCCATGCTCCTGGAGCTCGGACACTTTGGACGTTGGCACGAAAGACTAAAAAGCAATAGTTGCTTCCAGTTAAAGCGAAACCGTAGACTGAAAGAAAAATCAATGGCTGTAAGTCAAATTTTCATATTTGAAATAATAAAATAAATGCGACAATTTACCAATCGCACCTAGTGTATATATATATATATATATATACACTAACAGTATAGCCCGGTTTTGCTCGGGTGTAATAAAAGCTTTAAAACTAATCCATGGTCCTGGAGCTCGGACACTTTGGACGTTGGCACGAAAGACTAAAAAGCAATAGTTGTTTCCAGTTAAAGCGAAACCGTACATTGAAAAAAAAAATAAATGGATGTAAGTCAAATCTTGATTTCCGGTATCAATGTCAAATAAGTTTTCCGTCGCAAACTAAATTTTGAAGGCTAAATGAGTCCTCTGAGTAAATGGTATCATGGCTGAGACTAAGAACTACAATTATGCCTACCTAGAGCAAAACCCGAAGCAAAAACCAAAATGAAAGGGCTGAAAACCTGATTTCGATGAGACCCGATATTATATCGGGGTATCGATTTCCCATATAGGAGTCCAAGGATAAATTAACCTAAGTAAGTCCATGAAAACTTATCATACCCTTCGGGAGTAAAACTAGAGAAAATGAGCCCGATTGATGGCTGAATATCGGTTTTTGATCAAATTCGATAAAATATCAGAGATATCGATTTCCGATATAGGGGAAAATGAGTCGTCTGAAAATATCTACTAATGTTTGAGACTAAAAATTGTAATTTTAGCAAGTTAGAGCAAATTCTGTAGCAGGAACCACGATAAAATGGCTGAAATCCTGATCTTGATCAGACCTGATAGGATATCGAGGTATCGATTTCCTATATGGGGGGGGGAATCGGAATAAATAAGTAGCCTATGACCTGACCAGAAGCCTAAAACATATTTGTGTGGAAGTTTGGTGAGAATCGGATAAATATTGTGGATTTCTATAAAAGACACACACACATACATCTTGCTTTATATATATATATATGTATGTATTCTCCAAAGAAGAGTATCAATTAAGAAAATACATCCTATTCAAAAGATTATTCTGTCTCATATTCTTCGTTTATAAAAATAATCCTGAAATTAAATCATTCTATTCTTGATTTCCTCCAAGAACTTAACTGATTCCTCTATTTCTCAAATGTATTGCCATTTACTCTTCACTCTAAGAGGTTGAAATTTTTTTAATCATTTCACCCCAAGCAAGGCGGTACCGCCAGTGATGTGCAGGGGCCTGCAGAAGAAAGTTAAAGTTTTAGACAATGGGAGAATGAAGACAAAGACGAACCAGCTACAGGGAGTGAAAGAGAAAGGGCAAGAGAAGGATGTGAACACAGGAGTGAAGGCAGTTACGAAGGTAGACAGAAAGGAAAAGAACAAGATACACGGGGTGACGTAGACAGGACTAGAGTCAAGTGGGTAAGAGATGGGAATTGATATTTTTGAAACTTGTAGCCTTCAGGAAAGCAAGTATACAGAAGGGGGTTCCACAAGCGAGATGCACGAGAAAAGAAGCTGTGGAGTAGAATTGCCGCCTGCATTTGGTTGACCAAACTGTAAAACGATGGAGCATTGTTGCCAGTCTGGTTGCCCGAGTATATTCTTGTGGAGGGGGCACCAGTGACCTAATTTCGTTAGAGCAGAAGCCATAGAAATATTTATAGAAGAGACAGAGGGAAGCCACATCCCACCGCTGAGAAAGTGGCTGGAGTCTAGCTGTCAAGTCAGGACCAATCACATTACAGATTCTCTTTTGGAGCATGTCGAGAACACTGAGACGAACGGCAGGGGCGCCTGACCAGTTATGACAAGTTGTTATTGACAACAGTACTTCATGCATGGTCGAATGGTTGATTTGTATATGTGAAAGATAGATTCCGGCGGAAAAAAACAACTTCCTGGCCCGACACAGTGACCAAACCTTCTTAGCATTGGATTTAGCTATTGATTCAATTCCATCTGAGGTCGGAAGAAAAGATAAGGGCGAGCGAAAGTTTGTTCCATAAAATAGCAGTTTTTATAACTTTATATTTAAAACCTGAATACGGGGGAAATGTAGGTGACTCAAAACCGTGGACGTAGCCTGTCCGATCCTAGCTATGAATGCCAAAAATGATGAATCTAAAGATTTGTTGTCATCTGAATATTTCACTCAGAAATAGCGATAGAGTAGCTTTCAACCTTGCGTCTGTGGCGGAGTGCTTTTGGAGTAAGAAATAATTTATTACCTTTTTAACTTCGTCAGGTATGGAGAGTGAGGATTTGGTAACTACTGCTCAAATGCGACAGTAATATTCTAAGCTTTGACAAATGGCAGCCTTCTAAATATGTAAGATTGATTTCGAACGAGAAAAATTAATACTATTCGAAGTAGCTACATTATTGATATGTTCTGTAAAGAGGAATTTCATTTAAGAAAATACATAGAATCTAAAAAGTTAGTCTGTCATATATTTTTTGTTCATAAAAATAATCCTGAAATTAAATCATTCTATTCAATCTCCAAGAACATAACTGTTTCCTCTATTTCTTAAATATAATGCCATTTACCTTTTACTCAAAAATGTGCACATTGTTGTGTTCATTGAAGCATCCACGCGGGAGTTTGTTCCATAAAGTAGCAGTTTTTAGAACTTTTTATTTAAACCTTAATACGGGGGAAATGTAGGGGATTCAAATCCGTTATGAATGCCGAAAATGATGAATCTAAAAATGTGTGGTCATTTGAATATTTCACTCAGAATAGCGATAGAGTAGCTTTCAACTTTCCGTCTGTGGCAAAGTGATTTTGGAGTAGAAAATAATTCATTACCGACAAGGCCGCGTCAGGTATGGAGAGTGAGGATTTGGTAACTACTGCTCAAATGTGACAGTAATATTCTAAGCTTTGACAAATGGCAGCCTTCTAAATATGTAAAATAGATTTCGATCGAGAAAAATTAATACTATATGAAGTAGCTACATTATTGATATGTTCTGTAAAGAGGAATTTCATTTAAGAAAATACATCGAATCTAAAAAGTTAGTCTGTCATATATTTTTTGTTCATTGAAAACAATGCTGAAATTAAATCATTATATTCTTGACTTTCTTCAAGAACATAAGTGTTTCCTCTGTTTCTCGAATATATTAGCTTTACTCAAAGAGGTTGAGATTGTTGTGTTCATTGAAGTAACCATGCGGGAGTTGGTTCCATAAAATACCAGTTTTCGTGGGGACAAGAATATTTCACACGGAAATGGCAGTCTTGTAAATATGTAACATAGATATCGGGCGATAATAATTGTTTTGCAAGACACAGAGAACCAATTCTCCTAGCAGCAAAGCAGACCGAGCAATGTTATTTATTTGTCTTGTAAAGAGGAATTTCTTTTAAGAATATTATTTCGCTTACAAAGAGTTGGTCCGCCATTTTTTATTTTTTTTTATTTTTCATAAAAAATAATTCCGGAGCTAAATTATTCTATTTATTCTTGACTTTCTCCAAGAACATAACTTTTACTACATTTCTCAAATATATCGCAATTTTTCTTTCTTTATATATTTTTTTCTTTCCATTTTCTATTTTTCTTTCACAAAAGAAAAAAAAATACTTTCATAGATTTACCGTTTTTCCGCTGAACTATCTTTTTTTTTTTATTTTCGATATTTGTAGATGCGCAAATGTTTTGCATGGTTTTACACATTTTACCTGTATACGCTAAAAATGAAAAGAATGGCAGAAAAACCAAACCTAGAGCGTAAAATTTTATATTAGTTATCTTTTTCACTGTTTTCTAGATTCCTTTATAATACACACCCAAACTATATATATATATATATATATATATATATATATATATATACGGCGAAACAGATCTGTCTGCGGATGACAATATATATATATATATATATATATATATATATATATATATATATATATATGTATGTATGTATGTATTTTGTTTTCTATTTTCTCTCCTTCTTTGGGGAATATGAATCCAGGTGACTCAGCTCAACTAATTTAAAAACAAAAACAACAAAAAAAAAAAAAAACAATGGAGAGAATTATTTTGGTTATCGGGACCGCCCGGATTAAACTTGGTCAATGCGCATGCGTCAACGGAAGGAGAAAAATGGTGGTAGAACCGAAAATATCCATTAATGTAAGAAGGAACCGCTACACGCCATCACGCACACCCACTGGCAAGTTTTGATTTTAATTTACTTATAAAACACAGAACGAAATTACTTAAGGTCTGTGTTTACAACCGAATGCAGGATTTGCAGTTACTGCTTTTATGCCATCAAAACCAAATATATACGATAAACATTTTTTAAAAATTGTGTTTCTTTTATTTTACTCACCTCGAAATGTATCTCAAGCGTCAGGTTGATATTTAACAACTGCTAAGAATGTATTTGAAATTTAAATATTAAATTTATAATATTTAAATAATTAGCCCCTGGCAAGATATTATAATGTTAAAGTTTAAAAGCTCATAAAAATTCAGATCCAGATACAAAGACTTTTCCCTCCTGTAGAACGAACTGCTTGAAGATAATGAACAATTTATCCATAGTTGGGGGTAGACTTAGTGTTGTCCTGCTAAACCGCGTGAAATTTTACGACCGCTAATAATGTATTTGAAATTTAAATATTAAATTTTTTTTTTTAATCATTTCACCCCGAGCAAGGCGGAAACGCCACTGATGTGCAGGGGGCTACATAAATGTAAAAAGATTAATTAGAAAAGAGTGAGGAGTACAAACTAGTTAGAAAGGAACAATAGAAAGCTGAGAAAGCAGGTTGCGATGACAGATACATAGGTGGAGAGAAAGGGAAGGTTATACAGGGGTGGGGAGAGAGCTAGAGTCCAGTGGTTAGTAGATAAGTATTGACTTTGCATTTAAATTTCTGGAGGTTGTAGCCGTCAGGAAATCAAGAATACGGGAGCGAGTTCCAGAGGTGGGAAGTGCGAGAGAAGCTGCAGGAGTAGAATTGTCGTCTGCATTTGGCTAACCTGACTGTGAATGGGTGGGACCCAGTTGCCAGTCTGGTTGCACGAGTAAACACCTGTTGCATCGGCACCAGTGACTTAAGTTCGTCTGAGCAGAAGCCATGAAAGTATTTATAGAAGAGACAAAGGGAGGTCACATTTCGACGATGGGGAAGTGGCTGCAGTCGAATTTAAATAATTAGCCCCTGGCAATATATTATCAAGTTTAAGTTTAAAAGCTCATAAAAATTCAGATCCGCATACAAAACTTCTCCCCTCTGTTGAAGGAACTGGCTTTAGATAATGAACCATTCTACCCATAGTTGGCAGTGAATTCAGTGTTGTCTTTCTGCTAAACAGGTTGCCGCCGAAGGCTATGGGATGAAATATGTTCTGTTTTTTACCTATAGATGCAGTAAGAAGTGATGGATTTATACATTTGCCAAGGGTATTTGCACGTAAGTGAATGTAAGAAATATCGAACTCGGGTCTCCGTTTACTCAGTCCGGGCCATTATCCATTATACCACCAAGCCGTAAATGGTCATATCAAGTTGAATACACCGGTTCTCGTTCGATCACCGAAGTTAAGCAACGTTGAGCTTGGTCAGTACTTAGAGGGTGACCGCTTGGTAATACCAGGTGCTGTAAGCGTTTAGTGACGGATGTGCGTGCTTACGGCCATATCACGTTGAATACATCGGTTCTCGTTCGATCACCGAAGTTAAGCAATGTTGAGCTTGGTCAGTACTTAGAGGGTGACCGCTTGAGGATACCAGATTGCTGTAAGCGTTTTCTTGACGGATGTGCGTGGTGGTGCAGTGGATATCGCCTTGGAAAAAGAAATCGGGGAGTCGAGTTTGAATTCCAGTTGAATGCCCCGCATTCACTTACGCGTTAATACCCTTGAGAAAGGTATTAACCCATCCCTTCCCTCCAGTTATGGGTTAAATAACAGGACAGATTGGATGACAACCAGTCTACCACGGCAGGTATTGGTAGCCCAGAAACATGCTCAACAACCTTTAGGTCGAAAAAATATCAAACTGTGTAATGAATCCTAATAGGACTTCTAATTCTCTCAGAATCGCTTCACTGAATAGGTCGAATAAGTCCGGTGAGAAGACACACTCTTGTCTTACATCCCTTTTTGTTTTTTAGTATATACTGAATTCATATTCTATCCATCTGCTGGCGGTTTTCCGGCCAGTATAGGTTATGAATCATTCTAATTTGTTTGCTACATATCTTTCCCCGCATGAGTTCGAATCTCATCTTCGTCGCCAAATTGTAGTGGATCTTCGTCGCCAAATTGTAGTGGATCTTCGTCGCCAATTTGTTGTGGATCTTCGTCGCCAAATTGTAGTGGATCTTCGTCGCCAAATTGTTGTGGATCTTCGTCGCCAAATTGTTGTGGATCTTCGTCGCCAATTTGTTGTGGATCTTCGTCGCCAATTTGTTGTGGATCTTCGTCGCCAATTTGTTGTGGATCTTCGTCGCCAAATTGTTGTGGATCTTCGTCGCCAAATTGTAGTGGATCTTCGTCGCCAAATTGTAGTGGATCTTCGTCGCCAATTTGTTGTGGATCTTCGTCGCCAAATTGTAGTGGATCTTCGTCGCCAAATTGTTGTGGATCTTCTTCGCCAATTTGTTGTGGATCTTCGTCGCCAAATTGTTGTGGATCTTCGTCGCCAAATTGTCGTGGATCATCGTCGCCAATTTGTTGTGGATCTTCGTCGCCAAATTGTTGTGGATCTTCTTCGCCAATTTGTTGTGGATCTTCGTCGCCATATTGTTGTGGATCCTCTTCGCCAATTTGTTGTGGATCTTCGTCGCCAAATTGTTGTGGATCTTCGTCGCCAAATTGTTGTGGATCTTCTTCGCCAATTTGTTGTGGATCTTCGTCGCCAAATTGTTGTGGATCTTCTCCGCCAATTTGTTGTGGATCTTCGTCGCCAATTTGTTGTGGATCTTCGTCGCCAAATTGTTGTGGATCTTCGTCGCCAATTTGTTGTGGATCTTCGTCGCCAAATTGTAGTGGATCTTCGTCGCCAATTTGTTGTGGATCTTCGTCGCCAAATTGTTGTGGATATTCGTGGCCAAATTGTAGTGGATCTTCGTCGCCAATTTGTTGTGGATCTTCGTCGCCAAATTGTAGTGGATCTTCGTCGCCAAATTGTTGTGGATCTTCGTCGCCAAATTGTTGTGGATCTTCGTCGCCAAATTGTAGTGGATCTTCGTCGCCAATTTGTTGTGGATCTTCGTCGCCAAATTGTTGTGGATCTTCTTCGCCAATTTGTTGTGGATCTTCGTCGCCAAATTGTAGTGGATCTTCTTCGCCAATTTGTTGTGGATATTCGTCGCCAAATTGTAGTGGATCTTCGTCGCCAAATTGTTGTGGATCTTCGTCGCCAAATTGTAGTGGATCTTCGTCGCCAAATTGTAGTGGATCTTCGTCGCCAATTTGTTGTGGATTTGTGGCGAAACTTCGCTGTAAAGTTGTAGTGACCGGTTTGTGCAGGAAGTAAGACACGGAACACAAGAGGTAGGTTCAAAACATTATATTAGTATAACAAGAAACAATATATTTAAAGGAAGTGTTAATAATAAGTAACTAGAAATAAGTAAGTCTGGAGGCATTATTACGCTGACTAGTAGCTGTCATCAACAGCCTTTGTTAACTGCTCTGTTCACTGTTCTCGTTCAGCAGACCGGCTGCAGTCACTCTCTCACCGGCGTGACGTGGCCTCCCTGTGCCTCTTCTATAACGGCTTCTGCTCCGATGAATTAGATCACTGGTGCCCTCAAAGTACGAATTTGCACGAGATACTAGATTAGCAAATAGATCTCAACCTCTTCCAGTGAAACCGATAAGATGTAACCGCAATTTCTACTCCAACAGCTTCTTTTCTCGCACTTCCTGCCTGTGGAATTCCCTTTCACATGATTGCTTCCCCGACAGCTACAATCTCCAGGAGTTTAAATGTAAGGTCAACAGACACCTCCTAACACACTAACTCGCACCCATTCCCTCAAACACTCTTCCCATCTACGCAACCCTCATCCTCGGTATCCTTACCCGTCTATCACCCTCCTTCTGACATTTCCTATATCTAACCTCTCTTTCACTTCACCTTCTCCTATGTAGTCCCCTGCGCAATAGTGGCAGTGGAATACCTTACTTGGGGTGAAATGATTAAAAAAAACTGCTCTTCGGAAGTCACACAGGTAATTACATATAACAAGAGGAAGAGTCCATTCCTCGTAGGAGAGCACCATAACAGTAACCTAGCTGTTAACTCCCCCAGAGCCTGTTGAAAGCAAGAGAGACAACAGAAGGCAACGAACCACCTACCTGATGAGCTTAAGTAAATGGGTGGCTGAAAAAGGTAGAGCTTTACCAAAGAGTGACACGTAAATTATGTGTCACGTAAATTTGAACAGTGTTGATCGCCATAAAATATATGAGAAATCAAAGAATTAACAACTAATGCTTCACTTAACTTTTTTTATACGAGCGGCCAGCTCAGCTTCCGTTGTGTGAAAGCACATATACCCCAGCGGCCGGTATCCCACCCAAAGTCATGGACAGCAGAGATGGACACCGGGGAGCCCAAAGGTTGGAGGTCAGTGTTCAAAAAGTTAAGAAATTTGATTTACATATAACTAGGTACCCCCATAGAAAAGAGATATTTAAGTTTTAAAATTAATTTTTAAAAATGGGGATCAGTGTTCAAAAAGTTAAGAAATTTGATTTACATATAACTAGGTACCTCTATAGAAAAGAGATATTTAAGTTTTAAAATTAATTTTAAAAAATGATAAATCTTTTATTTTAGTTTTAATTTCAAGTTAATTTAATAAATTTAATATTTTTAACAAGGAAAATACTTTGTTGCATTTGAAAACGAATTTAAACTGGAATATAATCAGGTTAATGAGCCACATAGCAAAACTAGTCAACCGAATTCTGATGAATTCTATAGGATATATTTGACTGAGCTTAAAGGCTGGAAATCCCACTTTAATTGACCTTGTGTCCCACTCGCCTTAGGCATCTGTCCTACCAGTGAACTTCTACTTCGAGGCCCCACCGAAGGGTAGTGTCTCGTCTGGGGTGAATAAACAAGAGCCCGACTGGCATTAAGAAAGATCTAAGGTGTATTTGGGGCTGAGCTTCTGGGCTCGGAATCCCACATTAATAGACCTTGTGTCGCATACGCCTTGGTCCTCTCCGCTAGTGGTTAATACATGCAGGCGAAATTCTACTGAAAGACAATAGCAGAGAGTGTTTTTTTTTTTTATCTTTGAGAGGAAAGAAATTTTTTCTGGTTTGGTGACCGAAACCGCCATTTTCGATGTTGCGAGGGTAAGATTAGATTTTTGAAACCGTTTTTTGTGACTACAAGTGAACATAGTTTTGGCACACGGGTCTGTTTTTTTTTTTATTACACGCCTTTTAATATAATTTACTAGCAGTATAGCCCGGCGTTGCTCGGGTGTAATGAAAGCTTCAAAACTAATTCATGGTCCTGGAGCTCAGACTCAGCCTAAAGAATATTTGAAATAATAAAATTATTGCAACAATTTACCAATCGCACCTGATAAAATAATCGCGACAATTTACAAATCGCACACACACACACACACACACACACACACACATATATATATATATATATATATATATATATATATATATATATATATATACTAGCAGTATAGCCCGGCGTTGCTCGGGTGTAATGAAAGCTTTAAAACTAATCCATGGTCCTGGAGCTCAGACTCTTTGGACGTTTTCACGAAAGACTAAAAAGCAATAGTTGTTTCCAGTTAAAGCGAAACCTTAGACGGAAAAAAAATAATTGGATGTAAGTCAAATTTTGATTTCCTGCTATCGATATCAAATAAGTTTTTTTCGTTGTAAACTGAATTTCGAAGGCTAAATAAGTCCTCTGAGTAAATGGTATCATGGCTGAGACTAAGAACTACAATTATACCTACTTAGAACCAAACCCAAAGCAAAAGATAAAATAAAAGGGCTGAAAAAATACAAACATACAGGCTGATAAACAGACACACACACAAACATCTTGTCTTTTTACTTTCTCACCGAAAGAAAAATGGAATACAGACTTTATTACTACCCTGTTAACCTTTTTCTGCATACACACATTTTGCTACAACTACGAACTCTGGTTTAATTTAATACCGTACTACACTTTCTCTTTGAACATTTACATAATTAATAATTTTACTTCCTACGAATTGATGTTACTCTATTCAGTAAATAAATTTTCTTTTAAACATGCAGACAAAACAGTGATATTCTTTCAACCTTCTGATGTTGATAATCTTAATTTGTGGGGAGTTCGGTTATATTTGGCACGAGGATAATTTAATAAACAGGATCGAGCTCCCTACTTCAGACGTCATAGGAATAAATTGAAGAAGAAAATGTACTAGTAAGAATAATATAACCGTAATTTATCTGAAAGAAGATGACGTCCATTTAAATGTTGGATATTATAATTGCAATTCAGTTACCTAAAAGGCATGCACTTGACCATATTTATTTGTGTTAAAAGTCGGTAAGTCGAGTTTTTATTAAAAATTAACACGAGACTTTTACCTGAAGTTTTTATATTTATTCAATGTTCCACAAACGTCAGTCGAATCAATGTACACTACGGGCCATGATTATTAGACCACCCTAGTTTTTTAAAAAGATGATTTATTTCATACTATTTTTTAGTATTTATTGCCATGTGAATAACTGTAAATGAAAATAGAATATTTCTTTTGTTAATATTGCACAATAACATGTGCATCAAATGAATTTATAAATATTTAATAATTACCTATTTTGCAGTTTCATCAGTGAAAGAATGAAGAAAATTTAGAGTGATTCAGACGAGTTCATCTTTGATTCTTTGCTTGTTAAATTTGACATAGTAATAATAATAAAAGAACCATTCTATTTTCATTTAGAATTATCCACTTGGAAATAAATACTAAAAATAGTATGAAATACATCATTTCTTTAAAAAAAATGGAATTGCCTAATAATTATGGCTAGTAATGCGTGTGTATATATATATATATATATATATATATATATATATATATATACACGCATTACAAGTCATAATTATTAGGCAATTCCATTTTAAAATTAATATATATATATATATATAATACCGGCCATATTTATTAGGTTGCCCCAGTGTTTTAAAAAAATGCTGTATTCCATACTATTTTTTAGTATTTATTGCCAAGTGAATAATTATAAATGAAAATACAATGGTTCTTTTGTTAATACTGCACAATAACATGTGCATCAAATGAATTTATAAATATTTAATAATTACCTATATTGCAGTTTCATCAATGAAAGAATGAAGAAAATTTAGGGTGATTCAGACGAATTCATCTTTGCTTCCTTGCCTTGTAAAATTTTTCAAAGCAATAATAAGAAGCAAACCCCGAAGCCATGATCTCATGGATTCAGAGTAGGGAAATTTTAGCGTGTTATATATAAGCGGAGTCTACACACGCCAGTCACCGAAAGAACTCAATTCATTGCTTAGGAGTAATGCATATATATACATATATATATATATATATATATATATATATATATATATATATATATATATATATCAGTGTGACTAGACATCTACCAGCTGGGATTGAAACTCGACTGATTTGGTGTCAGTCGCTAACCCCTAAACCATAGGCTCATGAAATAAGCGAAGGGAAATTTTAGCGTGTTATATATAAGCGGTGTTTACACACGCCAGTCAGCGGAAGAACTCAATTCATTGATGAAGAGTAATGCATAAATCGCAGGAATGGTAACTGTTTTTATTTAAATTTTCTTCCATAGATAGAGCAATATATATATATTTAACCTATATTTTAAATTTTCAAAGTCGAACTTCATTCTAATTAGTTAAATTAAAGACACCCGTATGATCAAAATCTACTGTCTTCCCCTCCCATATTAACTGTTTAATAAGCAAACGTATTGTGTTCTGCATTCAAAAAACTCTTTTTTTTATCAAAGTTGTTGAATATTACCTGTTAACGAAATAAAAAATTGAAATCTCGAAACATAGAAATTTCCGTGTCGCAATATCGATGAAATTAATTCTAAATAAAAAAGTCTTATATTATTGCGCTGTACGACTATGTTGTACTGAGCACATAAAAAATTATAGAGAGCTCTGGATTTTAAACCTATTTGTTATCTTCATCTGGATATATATATATATATATATATATATATATATATATATATATATATATATATATTCTCTCATTAACCGATTGAGCTCTCTTTACGCATTATTCTTCAGTGATCAATTGAGTTCTCTCGGCTGCTAGGGGGTGTATACACCAAGTATATATAACACGTTAAAATTTCCTCCTCTATAAGCTGTCTGCCGATTGCTTAACTAGATATCAAATCGGTCGAGTTTTAATCCGGGCTAGAAGCAAGCGGATGTCTAGATACACTGATGAACTGTGACACAGCGAAACAAACTTGTATGCGGATGATTATATATATATATATATATATATATATATATATATATATATATAGTCATCCGCAGACAGATCTGTTTCGCTGTATCACAGCTCATCAGTATGGTTAGACTCCAATTGCTTTTAACCCAGGATTGAAACACGACCAAATTGGCGTCAGTCGGCGATTCTACCTCTGGGATATGGGCGTCGGTAGAAGAAGGCAGACTTTTTAGCGTGTATATTATCATTATACGCGCCCAATAGCCAGGGTGATCTAATTCATTTTACTGAATGAGCGATGCGTACATGCCAAAGTAGCTACTGTTTTTCAAAGTTTTACCATTCTTCTAGAGTGCTCAATCAGGGTGTGAGAGCGTAAATAATATTAATAATATCAATAATAATAGTAACAAAAATAATAATGCAAATACTAATAATTGTTATAATATATTTCAGTTCGTCTCGAAAAACCCACCGAGAACAAACTCCCGGAGGAGAAAGAAGGGGAAGTAAAAAGAAAAGAAACAAACGAAGTACATGAGCATACGTCAAATACTCGTAGGAAAGAAAAAAACCCGATGCGAAAACCCTAACACTAAAGCGCTCAATACAATAGGAGAGCAAGAAAGAAAGAATAAATCTAAGTAAGAGCCAACAGACCTACCTAGGTTCCACCCTACGGATTGTCAGGGCAAGTCGGCTAGGTAGGTCTGTTGGCTCTTACTTAGATTGATTCTTTCTTATATATATATATATATATATATATATATATATATAGGTAAACTGTAAATTGTTTTGATAGTATTCCAACTTAAAAAAAATTGCTTTTTTCAGTATTTTTATTCATTTAAGGTCCACCGTACCCCGATAGCTTAAAGGTAGAATCTACGACTGATGTCAAATCGGTTGGGTTTTAATCCCGGCTGGAAGCAGTCGGATGTCTAACCAAACTGATGAGCTGTGATACAGCGAAACAGCACTGCGTGCGAATGAATATATCTATATATCTATATATCTATATATATATATATGTGTGTGTGTGTGTGTGTGTAAACTTACAAAACTTACTTTTTTCACTTTCTTTTTATTTCAAATCCAAATACCTTATATATATATATATATATATATATATATATAATAATAATAATAATAATAATAATAATAATAACAATAAAAATAATGCTAATACTAATAATTGTTATAATATATTTCAGTTCGTCTCGAAAAACACACCGAGAACAAACCCGGAGGAGAAAGAAGGGGAAGTAAAAAGAAAAGAAACAAATGAAGTACATGAGCATACGTCAAATACTCGTAGGAAAGAAAAACCCCGAGACGAGAACCCTAACACTAAAGCGCTAATACAATAAGAGAGCAAGAAAGAAAGAATAAATCTAAGTAAGAGCCAACAGACCTACTTGGTTTCAACCTATATATATATATATATATATATATATAGGTTTAGTGCAAAGAATTTGTCTCATTGCAGATTTATGCCGATTTCGCAGTTTCATGAAGACACCATTAGAATGTCTTCACTCATCGGGGCTGTTGTTTTATTTTTGCAAATCATAACGGTATTTTAACAAAACTTCGAAGTCAGCATGAACCTGCTCAGTTAATGTGACAAATTCTTTTCATTAAACCTATAAATATAAATCCCCACACCTATATCGAGCACTTTGCGATAAAAAAAAACATGCTTGCCAAAATACCTTTTATCAGTAAAACTACTGAAAAAACAACAATCTTCTCGCTAAACAATATCACAATTTAGCATTATATATATACATATATTTTTTTTTTCTGACGATTGCTGTATCCAACAATGTTATTTCTTGTCGTAGTTTCACTGGAAATAAATAAGAGGTGTTACTTTCAGAACGGCTATCAGAAAAAAAGAAGAAAAAAAATTCTATATATGGAAGAACGGAGGTGTTAAATAAGAAGAAGCCGAATATATAATCTTTAAGAATTGCATGAAAAATGTGATATTTATGACAGGGTGCTCGCTTACAGCGAAAATCCTGAATAGTAAAAAAATATTTTTTTACAGAAGCCCGTTTGTTTATTGGTGTTCATTTTTTTAATACCTTGCATATTCTGGTGTTGGTTGTGCAAGCAATCTAGATTATTCTTTTATAACGATGTATTCTATTAACGTTTTAAAAGAAGTATTTATTTACCAGAGATGGCATAGCGATGTTCCAAGATCTGACTTCAGCAGTATGCCGAATGCGTTAGTGTTTAACTATTATGCGGTCTTTTTAGAGTTTTGTTAATATATACATATATATATACATATATATATATATACATATATATATATACATATATATATATATACATATATATATATATATATATATATATATATATATATAAATTAGATAAAATTTTCAAAATTCAAAGGTGTCGGATGTACATTTCGACATAGGATTTCTAATAGAGATTCTACGTCACGTCAGCGACATTGTTTTTCCCAAATGGCGAAGGCCCTGGGGTACAGTGTGGAGGGATTTTAGGTTAACAACGGTCACAAAGTAGAAAAGGACAGAGCTGGTAGTCGCGGGGTTACAGGGTTTTGAAACGTTATATTTAGGAAGGGAAGGAATAGGATTTCATATTTTATAAAGATATACAACTAAATGAGTGAATTCCTATATATATATATATATATATATATATATATATATATATATATATAAATTCACATAAAATTTGCAAGAAAAATAGCCATTTTCAATATGTCAACCCCGTATAAACAAAGAATGAGGAAAAATTATAATACCGGTCTAGTAAAGGAAGTGATAGGGGAATATTGGCTATTATAGATTTAATCTAGCGGAATCTTAGTAGTAAGTTCTTCTATGGTAGTGGGAGGTATGTGACTTGACCATTCGGTTAGAAGTGGTGGGGAGGAGGGAAAGGTAACTGCTTAGCCAAATTTTAAAAAATCTATTGTGACTAAATGAAAGAAGATAATTATTGCAATTTAAATTTATTTCTGTGACAACACATACTAATGATCTCTCTACGCTTATTCAGAAGTACATTCTGATGTTGAAATTTAATTTTTTTTCTGTTAAACATAGAATACGTCTGTCTCTTAAACTATCAGAGGTCCTTGTCTTGCCTACCAGCCTCCACTGTATCTGTGGATTTAAGTTATTTTCTTTTAATTCCCAGTAGTTTCGGGAAAAGGCTGTTTGATATATTAAATTAGGGTTAGTGAAGGAGTGGCCATGTGTATAAAGTCATGATTCCAAATTCCCATCGAAATTCCGATATAAATATTATGTTTTCCCTTGTTTTCCTTAGGGAAGATCTATATATATATATATATATTGACAGTATTTATTTATTTCTGTTATTATATATATATATATTTGATATTTCAGACCGGCCTCGGCCTTTCATCAGAAACAAATGATTTTAAAATTTAAACTAGAAGCGTTCGCCACGAGAGCGTTCGTCGAGAGATATTTGCATCATGTGACGTAGAAAACGATAGAGTTTTTTAATATTTGTAAACGTAAACCTATCACTAATAATACTTTTAAATGTAGTTTTAAAGAAAATTGTTTTTTTAAGTGTATCTCTAAAATTGTTTAACTATTGAAATATTTATAAAGATTCAAAACACCTAAGTCCATATTTAACCATAGCCTATATGGATTTAATTTTAAAATCCAGTATTTTTCTTTCTTTCTGCGTGAGTATGTAGAACTAAAATCAGAATCTATTAGTAAACATTTGCAGTTTTCTAATGTGTGTCCTGGTTGATTGAAGTGTTGGACTATGGGTGAATACTGTCAAAAAAGTACATTTTTAAACTTACAACTTTGTAGTAGTTTTTCCTATACATATCAATGCAGATGACACCACCATTTACTCCTGTCTCAATAAGAAATCTGCCGAGGCTGAAAATTAAATCTGGCTCTTGAAAACAACCTTCAATCAGTGATAGATTGGGGTAGGAAATAGCTTCTAAATTTTAATGCCAGCGGAGGGTTAAATGAGCCCAAATCTTTTAGAGATTTCTGGTTTAGCTTAGAAAACTGCAATGATAATTTTGAAGAAATAACTTTGAATTCCTCAATTCACTCCATGAAACTTCAAAATTCATTTAAACACTGATTAGGGCTATGAATCCGATTTGTGCCAAAAGGCCGGTTTGAGCCGAATCTCCGATTTGGGTCAAATGTCTGATTCCGGCTGAATGTCCGATTTGGGTTAAATTTCCGATTCCGGCAAAAAGATCGATTTGGGCCGAATATCCGATTTGGGTCGAATGTCCGATTTAGACGAAATGTCCTAGTCCGGCCAAAAGACTAATTTGGACCGAATGTCCGATTTGGACCGAATGTCCGATTTGGACCGAATGTCTTATTCTGGCCAAAAAAACGATTTGGGCCGAATGTTCGACTTGGGGCAAATGAATGATTCCGGCATAAAAAAAACCTATTTGGGCCAACAATTCAAATTCAGGCCGAAAATTGACTTCTTCATATCACAAAATCAGTGGAACTTCAAGTGAGTTGACTTTTTTAAATCACGAACTGAAGAACATCAAAACCTCCCAACACGATATCTCTCACTTTACTTTTGATGACATAACATTGGTTTCCTCAATTCATAATTTTTGGGAAATATTTTAAACGTAATTTTTTTAAAAAAGGATTTTAACTGCACAAAGTGTTTTGTGTTACTTTTACCTATTTCCTACTCATCCGGATAAAAATCACAATGTTGTAGCTTCCAGCGTCTACAGCAATATCGTGTTGAATACAGCGGTTCCCGTCCAATCACCGAAGTTAAGCAACATCGATCCTGGTCAGTACTTAAGTGGGTGACCATTTGGGAATACCAGGTGCTGTAAATGTACTGAACCAAAAATGGTCCACATGTCCTCCAGGTTTGGGGGTTGGGTGCAGGGCCTAACAACATTGCCCCCATAAAAAAACAGTTTCTTTACAGAAACAGCAACAAAAAGTTGCTGCCCTATGCACCATTGGGTGTGATGGAGAAATGATGATGTTCCAGCACCAGGTGGGGTTCAGATTTAAATTTCGGAATCATGCTGATTCCAAAAAGGTGTATATGTCAATGTTGAACAGGCTTGATCTACGTTAGACGGGTGTCAGACACAAGGATGAGATAGAGACGTTTATTTATATAGAAGAAGATATATGAGAATTTTTAACAGTTCGCTTCACCCGGACACAAATCCTAATGCTAGAAGTTCAAGTATCAGATAAAGGGTATATTTTTAATCCCGGGATCATCCTGAATCCCAAAAGATACCATATGTCTATGTAGAACAAGTGTCGGCCAAGGGTTTTAAACCCACTGACAGACACGCACACAGAATTAGTCGTTTATTTATTTACATATTATTTTTCGAAGTTATATAATTCTTTGCTGTATTTACATTATTCGGACAATTGTCCTCATCTTTGCTGCCATTTGTACGACGTTTCGGCCGTAGTACGCTCCGACCTTCTTAAGGTGCTATGAATTTCGAACCGAACCTTTTACTACAATCGATGGTGTATCCGAACTCCATTTCTGCGTAAAGGCTCGATTGGAAGTCATGAGTTATCTCCCTCTAACCCTTCAAATTACTTGTTCACCACTGCTGTAGCCTGGTATTGAACTCACAACACTAAGAGTCAAGTCAAGAACTAACCAACGTCAAAATCCACTGGGCCATGTGTCCTGAAGAAGACCGGGGTGCACAACTGCCGAAACGTTATCCAAATGGCAACAAAGATGAGGACAATATTGTAAATACTGTAAATTCTACTTCATCTCAGAAATATTGACTAATTCATTGCTGTTGATATTGAGCTGGTCAAAAGTTTTAGACGTATGTAAGATATCAACCTAAAACTTTTGCCATATTCTTATGAAATCTCGTAAGATCGAGATTTTTATATATTTGACATCCAAGACACCAAACGCGTTCAGAATGTCTAGAATGTCTGCTGTAGAAAAACGCATTCTTAAATTAAAGATAAACAATAGCTTCGAGCGAATGAAGCCTGTAGGTTTTCGCGAGGACTATCCTTCTTCGAGTCAGTTAGTTAAGTGCCATACGGGATACACGCTTGGGCGATCATGTCTCGAAGAGACATGACTGACTGGGCAGAAGATTATCCCGCAGTAGGTTGCCATTGCTTTCTGCGGTAGACTGGTTGCCAACCAAATCTATAGAACCTAATCTGTCCTGCTATTCAACACATAGCTGTAGGAAGAAGAGTTGGATTATATTATGATATTAATAAGTAGAAATTAATGGGGGATCAGTTTATTACTTAATGTCAATAGAAAACAGATCCCCCACTTTACAGCCAGTAGAAACTTTGATTATGGTTTCAACTAGTATAGTCACTCAGTTAAGTACCATACGTGATACACGCTTTGGGTGATCATGTCTCGAAAAAGACATGACTGACTGGGCAGAAGATTATCCCGCAGTAGGTTGCCATTGCTTTCTGCGGTAGATTGGTTGCCGACCAAGGCTATAGAACCCAAACTGTCCTGCTATTTAACCCATAACTGGAAGGAAGAGACGGATTAATACCTGTCCCAAGGGTATTTGTGCGTAAGTGAATACAATGGATTCAACTGGAATTCAAACTCGGCTCCCCGGCTTCTCGTTCCGAGCCGATATTCACTGTACCACAACGTACATCCTGAGCATTATGATACATAACCAAAAACGAATAAATGTTACCAAATAACAGGAACCACATCATTTGCCATAGACGGCCGGGTGCTCTTGCTGTTCATATTGAGGTTCTCGACAAAAGCCAAAAGACGATTTGCAATATAATCGATCCTGAATAACCAGCTCGCCTCTAGTTACTTTCTCACTGACGTGATGTGGCTTCTCTCTGTCTTTTCTATAAGTATTTTGATGGTAACTTTTACCGTCAAAATAGCTAGATGTAATTGTCTCTTCTACTCTAAGAGTTTCTTTTCTCGCACTTCCCGTTTCTAGAACTCCCCACCATTTGCTTTCTTTCCTGATATATACTATCTTCAATAGTTTAAAATGAATGTCAATCGTTCCCAAATAACAGGAAGCACATCACTTGCCATACCCGGCTGGGTAATCCTGCTATTCATACTGAGGTTCCCCACAAAAGCCAAAAGAGGATCTGCAATATAATCGATCCTGATTTGGCATCTCGCCTTTAGTTACTTTCTCGCCAACGGGACGTGGATTCCTTCTGTCTGTTTCAGAGATATTTACATAGCATTTGCTCTGATAATCTTTTATCCTTGGTTCCCTGGCTACATGTACCACCTTTTTATCGTCAAAATATTTAAATGTAATCGTCTCTTCTACTCCAATAGTTTATTTTTTCACACTTTTCGTTTCTGGAACTCCCTTCCATTTGCTTGCTTTCCTGATATCTAGTATCTTAAATAGTTTAAATGCAACGTCAATCACCATCTTCTAACTGCTTGATTCCCATCTATCTTTTATCTTCTCTTCGAAATCACTGATTTTATTTTTCACTCCTGCCTTTCTTATGATGAAATGATTATAAAAATTAAGAAAAAAGTAACTTTTAACAACAGCAACAAAAATGATTGGCCACATCAATCAAAGAAAAACATTAACACAGTCAAAACAATGACGATCTGCCACATATCAGACCAAAGATTTAAAATGGAAACATCTATCATAAATATTACTCCACCCCAGTTTTTTTTTAAAATTATGTATTTCATACTATTTTTGGTATTTATTGCCAAGTTGATAATTCTAAATGAAAATAGAATGGTTCTTTTGTTATTATTACCTTACAAAATATTACAAGGCAGCCAAGAAAATTTGCTACGGCCAACTCATAATAAGAAGATCTTGTAATCTCTTCCTCATGTGCATGGGGAAGAGATCACAAAAACTGGGCACCAGAACAAATCCTTTGATGCACATGTTATTCTGCAGTAATAATAAAAAGAACTATTCTATTTTCATTTAGAATTATCCACTTGGCAATAAATACTGAAAATAGTATGAAATATATCATTTCCTTAAAAAAAAAACTGGGGTGACTTAATATTTATGACCAGTAGTGTATGTATTCTTTTTCTGTTTTATGTTATATGTGTGATCTGATGCATCTATTCTCAATTTATTTCCGGTTTAAATAATAGAAGTTACTTCTATTAAGAACGTTTAATTAAAAGTGAATGTATTCATTTTTCTCATGGTCTGAATGAGAAAATGTGACATTTTTTACATAGTCTAAATAAATCTTGATTTATAACCATTTAATTCTCTGTTGAGTTTTCTTTATATATATACATAATATTTTCATTATATATATATATAATGTTTTATATATATATATATATATATATATATATATATATATAATGTTTCATTATGTATATATATATATATATATATATATATAGTGTAATGGTTGTTACAATGTTTTAAATTCATAGTATCACTACACAAAAAATTTCTCATGTTTCGAAGCCATCCCATTATGTTTTTGGCTTCTTCTTCGGGTGATTTTTTTAGAAATCTATCTATCTATCTATCTATCTATCTATCTATATATATATATATATATATATATATATATATATATATATAATGAAAACTCAACAAAGAATTAAATGGTTATAAATCAAGATTTATTTCGACAATGTAAAAAATGTGACATTGTTTCATATATATATATATATATATATATATATATATTGAAACTAAATCAACACATAATTAACTGATTATAAATCTAGAATTTATTTCGGCTGCTGTCAAAATTAGAAAATGTATTTTCAAACTCAAAATTGTTTATTCTATTTTTCGGGTTCAAAAAAGCAGTTTGTAATTGAGCTCTATCTTTATCTATTTAAAATTAATATTGATTAGATAATTTTTGGGATTATCCTCTCCATTTCTAAATCTTTTAGGAAGATACAAACAAAACCTTTAAAGTAAAATGGGAAGTTCTGAAAACAACAAGAATCTGTAAGTCGTTCTATGACATCTGCCCTATGTGCCCGAATGAAAAGCTGCAAATTTTAAGGTTCCTGAAGAATAATGTACTACTGAATTTTAGGGGGCTTGATACTCATCTCTCTTGTACTCATCTTTATGGCCACGTTCACGGCGTTTCGGCCGTTATACATATCCAGCCTTCTTTAGGTAATATTTTTTTTTAATTTTGCACCGAATACTATATTTCGTCTACGGAGGTCAATTAGGTGCTACACGTTGATGCCAGCTTGGATGATCATGTCACAAAAGAGACGTGAATGACTAAGTAGAAGATTTTCTTGCCGTTGGTTGCCATTAATTTCTGCTGTAGATTGGTTGCCAAGCAAGGCTGTAGAACCCAATCTGTCTTGCCATTTAATCCATAGCGGCTGAATTATACCTTTTCCAAGGTTATTTGCGCCTATGCGAATGCAACGAATTCTACTGGGTTTCGAACTCAGCTCTTTGATTTCTCGTTCCTTGCCCGTATCCACTGCACCATCCTGCCAATCCACGACAGTAGATTGTTCTAATTCGAGAGAGGATTTGACGGTTTTATGTAAATATCTAAAATATTTTTCTCTAAAGTTTAATTAATTAGAATTGTTCAATCATAATTCATGCTCCAATATAACTTAAAAATAAAAAAAAATATTTTCCTAAAATAAATGAGCCTCACAATACTTATTTGGTTTTCATAACTATATATACCTTAATTTACCATAATTATCTAATTCTAGTAAGTGTATAACTATATCGCTTGTTTACATGCCCTCCGTGCCCGAATGAAAATCTGCAGATTTTAAGGTTCCCTAAAAATAAAGTACTACTAAACCACAGAGATGTATTGACGGTTTTATATAAACATCGAAAATATTTTTCTCTAAAATTTAATTAATTCCAAGTGCTCACTTACAACTGATACTCCAATATAACTTAAAGTTTTACTAAAATAAATTACCCGTACAATACCTATTTGGTTTCATAACTACAATATATCTTAGTATAACAAAATTATTTGATTCTAATTGTATCTTAAACATTCCAGCCCCTATAACTCATGAGGTAGTACAAAATCAAATAAAAACAAAAACTGAAATCCAACCTGCGTTTAAAAATTATTGTCTACCCATTTAAATAACGTATGGTCCCACTATGTATCTTGCCCAGACAAAATTAAAATGGCTACTATATGGCCTTTCGCGACGCAAATATAGTCTTCATGGTTCAACCTAATTCTCATTTTTAATTGAAAAATATTGACACATATACTCCTACTACCACTCTCTAATTTCCTAAATAACCATAAATTCATCTTATATTTTCTAAATAAATCATTTTCACCTTTTATTTTAAAATATTACATTTAGAAGAAATCATTTTCACCATTTATTTTAAACATCACCTTTAGAAGAACAGTATTGTTCTGAAACATGAAAATTTTTGTGTCGTGATATCATGCAAACCATTGCAATAACAAAGTTACAATATTTAGCTCTACTTTGTATTGAGCCCTCTTTATAAATGTAAAAGCATGAACAGTCGGTTTTAATCTACCAGCTCTTTCACTTTCTTGTCAATCCTGGGTTAAAAGCAATCGGATGTCTCACCGTACTGATGAGCTGTGATACAGCGAAACAGATCTGTCTGCAGATGACTATATATATATATTGCTCCTGTTACTCTTATGTTATGTCTTAATGTAAAAAACTCACTAGAAGTAACATCAATATATATGTTGCCGCCATTTTAGACTGCATATCGATATAAATGTTTTGCTATCATATTTGACGGTATAGGCCTACTTGTTTAAAATATATAAATGCATACTTTCTCAAATTATCAAGAAAGCCATACTTATTTTATACTAGCAGTATAGCCCGGCGTTGCTCGGGTGTAATGAAAGCTTTAAAACTAATCCATGGTCCTGAAGCTCAGACTCTTTGGACGTAGACACGAAAGATTAAAAGCAATAGTTGTTTCCAGTTAAAGCGAAACCGTAGACTGAAAGAAAAATGAATGGATGTAAGTAAAATTTTAATTTCCTGCTATCGATATCAAATAAGTTTTTTTCGCCATAAACTGAATTTTTATGGCTAAATAAGTCCTCTGAGTAAATGGTATCATGGCTGAGACTAAGAACTACAATTATACCTACGTAGAGCCAAACCCGAAGCAAAAACTAAAATAAAAGGGCTGAAAAAAATACAGACTTACAGGCAGATAAACACACACACGCACACAGACACACACAGACACACACACACACACACACACACACACACAAACATCTTGCCTTTTATTTATATATATATATATATATATATATATATATATTATCGATTTTCTGCACTATTGAAAGAACTGCAACCTTAAAACTTCTGAATATCGTTTCTTATGTCTTTGTCTATGTCTTTTCGGAATCTATAGGTAACGGACACACACACATACACACACAATGTTCCATTTATAAATAAATTTAGATCTAAAAAAAATCAATAAAAACAATTACTCTCATTTATTAGACATTAACTGACATCACTTCTTCTTCTTCTTCTTCTTCTTCTTCTTCTTCTTCTTCTATGTGCCCTGTCCTTTCAGGACGTAGGCGATCATGGCTTTCCACGTCTCCCTATTTCTGGTGGCTCTTAGCACGGCTTCTCCTGTTACACCATGCAACCCTCGTTCCATCATCCACCTGATTAGGTCCTTCAAATATGTTATCCGCTGCTTTCCCCTGTCTCTTTTTCCCTCTATCTGGCCTGTTAGTAACAGGTTCTCCAAGCCCTCCTTCCTCATTGCATGTCCCAGGAACTTCAGCTGTCTCTTCCTCAGTATTAATTTTTCTTTTCGTTTCCATCATTTCCAAAACCTCATCATTGCTCACATGCTCGATCAATGATATTCGCAGCATCCTTCGGTAGAACCACATTTCAATTGCATCAAGTTTTTCCTTTATTTTTGATGATATTGTCCAGTTATTCCAGCTGAGATGTTGCAGTGGTCAACGAGGAATCTCAACAGCAGATTTCAAGAATGCATTCGTACAGCGGGATGCCATCTACAGAACGTAATTTTGAAAAGATGAAAATTCCATCATTGTTTCTTAAATGGCATGTTTTAAGGTTTCAATTACTTTGAATAAAATATTTTTCTTGTATCACTGGTTTATATTAGATTTTTAATAATTTCTACCTTTTTTGTCACCCCGTATATATATATATATATATATATATATATATATATATATAGAGAGAGAGAGAGAGAGAGAGAGAACGAAAGAAAGAGAGAGAGAGAGTTGATACAAAGAATTTGATACTTTAATTTGTCAGTAGGATCATCACTTTATATGACACAAGATGTGTCGAAACAAAATATCTACTTTTGTAGAGAGATTATAACATATATTAATTTTTTGTTATAAAATTTAAATAAATTTTATTCGCTCTACTTTGTATTGAGCACTTTTTAAAAGTAGTGTTTTTGGATACGGTATTTGTTTCCATCCATCCATCCATATATATATATATATATATATATATATATATATATATAATTGTGTTTTTATATAGACGCGTAATCGATAGGCTTTTGCTGACACCAGAAGCAAGAGAAACACATCCACCATTTTGTTGTAATGATCTCACATTTCTTATGTCTTCTCTGATATTTCTGCAGTTCACATCAGCCATTTTGATGGGTTTTAACGGCGCAAAAATGGCGCCATCCTTTTAAATATTAGTTTGTTGGCCGGTAGATGAAAAAAAAAACCGAAAAAGGTAATAGAAGTGAAAGAAAACCTTTCTATTTTGTCACGGGATTGTTTTTGAAGGAATTGCTGAATTATCATTTTTGTGTTTGTGTAAGTTTGTTTATGGCTGGGTGTGGAAGAAGCGACAACGAAAAGAAAGAACGGATAGAAATTTAAACAACGTTTACAAAAATATGCAAAATGACAGGCTTGCCATGAAAGGAGCAAATGACATATCGCTAAAATCTTAAACAAACGTATTTACTTAGCATAGTCTGGCACAAGGCAAAACATTTTGACACAGTGTGAAATTGAATATCTCAGTTTGCTTGACTTTTAACACCGACAAATTTCCTGATATTAATGTCATCTATTTCTGAACGTTTCTGATAAAGATCAGGGTTTATCGTTGATGTTATGATTACTGAAGTAAAATATATTCAGATGTCATATTCTTACAGTAGGTCGGATCGTGGTTCTCCACTATTTCCTTTTCTTAAAATGGTGATGTCTATTTCTTGACTTAGGTGTAGCTTTTATTTTTTTCGGATTTATCACCGATGTTATGATCAATGAAACAGTCTGTATTTTTTAATTTTTTCAACTATGTCTCTTTAAGAAGTTCACGATTACGGATCTCCACGAATTCCTTTTTCTTAAAACGGTGACCTCTTTATTTCTTTTCAGGTTTAACTTTTATATTCTGCAGGTTTATCACTGACGTCGTGATTGCTGGAATAGAGTATATATTATTCAAATGTCAAATCCCTTTAGGAAGCAGGCGTTTATGGCTCTCCGTGAGTTCCTTTTCTTAAACTGGTGATCTCTTATTTGATTTATGACCATTGTTATGATCAATGGAATATAGTATATTTTTCATTTTTTCAAATGTCATGTCTTTTTAGGAAGTAGTCGATTACCGTTCTCCACTATTTCCTTTTTAAGAAAAAGGAAATAGTGGAGAACGGTAATCGACTACGGTGATATCTCCATATTTCTTCTTAGTTTTTGATTATGGCTCTCTACAACTACCTTTTCTTAAAATTATGAACTATTTTATTTTTTGTTTAGCTTTTATATTTTTAGGATTCATCACCAATGTTACGATGAATGGAAGGGAGCATATTTATTATTTTTTAAACTGTCATGTTTCTTCAGTCAGTAAGCGACTGCGGTCCTCCACGTGTTCCCTTTCTTAAAATGATCTGTGTTTATTTTTTCTCCTCGGTTTCACATTCAGTTTCTCTGGGTTTATTACTGATGGAATTCATTTTATGTCATATCTAATCTAAACTTATTTAGAAATGGAACATTGTCTCTGTGTGTGTATGTGTCTGTGTGTGTATGTGTGTGTGTGTGTGTCCGTTACCTAGAGACTCCGAAACAGCTGAACCGATTTTTTTGAAAAGTTATACAGTTGTACTATAAGCGTCTGCGAGTGTTCTTAGCTAGGTTTTGTGTCGAACTATCCTAGATAAATATCGAAAATCGATAATCGAAAAAATCGGTTTATAGAAGGAGTGATCCGATTTTAATCAAATTTGATACACTCATAGACAAAGACATAAGAAACGATATTCAGAAGTTTCAAGATTGCAGTTCTTACAATAGTGCAGAAAATCGATAATATATATATAAAAGGCAAGATGTTTATGTGTGTGTGTGTTTATCTGCTTGTATGTCTGTATTTTTTTCAGCTTTTTTAATTTAGGTTTTACTTCGGGTTTGGCTCTAAGTAGGTATAATTGTAGTTCTTAGTCTCAGCCATGATACCATTTACTCAGAGGACTTATTTAGTCTTCAAAATTCAGTTTACGACGAAAACAACTTATTTGATATCGATACCAGGAAATCGAAATTTCACTTACATCCATTCATTTTTCTTTCAGTCTACTGTTTCGTTTTAACTGGAAACAACTATTGCTTTTTAGTCTTTCGTGCCAATGTCCAGACACTCTGAGCTCCAGGACCATGGATTGGTTTTAAAGCTTTCATTATCCCCGAGCAACGCCGGGCTATACTGCTAGTATATATATATATATATATATATATATATATATATATATATATATATGTGTGCGATTGGTAAATTGTCGCAATTATTTTATTATTTCAAATATTCTGAGCTCCAGGACCATGGATTAGTTTCAAAGATTTCATTACACCCGAGCAACGCCAGGCTATACTGCTAGTCTATGTATAATTGGCCACTCGTATTCAACGATGCCTGTCTACTAGGCCGGTTAGTTAATCCTAGTTGAGGGCGCATTCATATTTTTTCACCGCCCGCAGATCCCACCTATGGTTTATACTGCAACTATGCTGAGCGGACATTTTTTTACAGTTTCTGAGAGAGAGCGCGTTATCAAGCGTGAACAACAGTCTGAACAAGGCCAGGACACTCAAACCCTCGGTCACAGAGACTTGTGAGTTCGTACTCGCAGAACTATCGACGCTTCCCAAAATGTCCCGTCTACCCAATTTCAATGTATGGTTTTTGTTGTGGATATTCGTCGCCAATTCGTTGTGGAGTTGTGGTGAAACTTCGCCGTAAAGTGTACACAAGAGCGTTTATTGCAATAGAGAGGATGGTACGAGGTGTTTCCATTATATCTCCCCACCTCCCGTATCTATCTATCTTGACGGAAACGAGACAATTCAGTCGCACTCAAAATCGAGGGCTGAACTCCAGAATTCGTTGAATTAAAAAATATTTTCGAGAATCTTAATCCTGAAGAAAATGTTCATTAAATTTTGGTCTTACATATTCACTCATTGCCTGTTGGAGATTTGTTTTCAGGGACTTTTCTTTCTCAGTTAGTGTTGTGGGGTCTCCCCCTTTTTCCAGGATAATAGGCTCGTTTAGAGTATACATATACTCCTACACCGAAGCAAGACATCATACATCGTCAGACATCGAGAGATTCGTGAGAAAATTTGAGATCCGAGAGATACCGACATATACCGAAAGATACCGACAAAATGAGGCGTCAGCAATTCATAGCAGCTCTGAGCTTCCCTCAGTAGAATATTATTATACAGCACCCGTCAGCTTCCGACGTGGACATACTAATTCTGCTACGGCTTCACTTCTGAAACTTGCATATATTCTTCCTACTAAACGCATATTCCTGGACCACTAACCTTCGTTCAAGTTTTTATCATTTACGTTAATATACTTATTTTTCTATCTTAAATTCTGGTTGTTTTACCTTTATTTTGTGCGGTTTCTATTCCCGGAATCCACAACAGATAGTATCTTCTATTCAATGATCTATCGAATGAATGACTTCTATATAACAAACAGGCTTGTTCTTTGAGCTTTCGTATGTCACAACGTTGTTATTCGTACCAGAAAAAAAACCCCAAAAACTTAGTAAAGATTGTCAAGAAATATCATTTTTAAATCACAAACATAAAACAAAAAGCAAAAGAAATAAAAAAGGGGTTCCCAAATTTTTTTCTGTCATTTCCCCCAACACCCAGTTCAAACATCCAGATTTCCCCCTTCATGTGCATGAGAGAAAGAGCAGTGAAAACACACTGAGACTATTTACTAATTTATTTTTCAAATGTACAAATATACTGATAAATTTAAGTTACAGAGTAATGACCTTTTTTTTTTCTCTTTTACTTCAGAATTAAATTAGTGAGAAGGGTGATGCTGCTTCTTATGCACCAGTGTGTCAATATCAGGGTTAGTTTTGGTAAGCGCGCAATGTATGAGATCTTTTTATTTAGTAGGTAGTGTCATTATTTCCCTCCTGGTAGCTTCATATTTTCCCCCCCAGGGAGAAATTTTCCCCAGTTCGCTGAAATAAAAGAAATTTAGGGTTTGTGGGAACGTCTGCAAATAAAATAAATTGAAATATTACGACAAAGATATCGATACATGTGAAATTGCTTGTTTGCACAAGCTCCTCGTTGTCGTGACGACAAATTGACGTGTGATGGAAGAATCCTACGTTTTCTTCTGGTGCGTGTTAAGTGGTATCGACTTCGCTTTAAAATCGTTAAGAGCATAATCCATCAACTTGTATTTTATCTAATCGTGAATTGTTCTAGTTTGCTTTTATTATTTTGTCTTTCCCAGAACCTTCCCCGTCGTTTTTCGTATTTATTTTGCTGTCATGCGGCCTGTTGTAAGTCATCTCCTGACAACATCAAGAGGTTCTCGCCTGAGAACGATAGATGACGACAACTTCTGTCGTGATAAAACCCAAGTGTAAGCGCCTTGTCATAGAATTACTGGCTGTCTTCGTCTTCCATATATTAAGAACAATAGAGATAGCAGTCCTTATGGAATACTAATGCTGTTTAAAAATAAACTTTTAAAAATTAAAAATATGGCTACTGCTCCGATGAGCTTAGATCACTGGTGCCGCCTAAGCACGAATTTACACGAGATACTAGATTAGCAACTAGGTCCCACCCTTTTACAGTTAAACAAATAAGATGTAACTGTAAATTCTACTCCAACAGCTTCTTTTCTCGCGCTTCCCGCCTGTGGAACTCCCTTCCACAACTCTGCTTTCCCGACAGTTACAATCTCCAGGTGTTTAAATGTAGGGTCAATAGACACCTCCTATCACACTAACTCCCAATTCTCAGAACACTCTCATCTACCCAACACTCATTCTCAGTATCCTTACCCGCCTATCACCCACCCTCTGACATTTCCAATATTTAATAATCCTTTCTCCACTCTACGTAGCCCCCTGCGCAGTAGTGGCAGTGACATGCCTTGCTCGGTGTGAAACGCTTATAAAAAAGAAAAGAAAATATCAATTTTAAATTGTATAATGAGGCTGAGGCGTATGGCAATTAACTGGCTCTTCTGCCTAGTCACTGATGATTCAAAATAGACATGATCGTCTACGTGTTTATCAGGTATAGCAATTAACTGGCTATTCTGATTAGTCAGTCATACATCAAAAGAGACATGATCGCCTAAGCGTTTATCACATATGGCAATTAACTGGCTCTTCTGCCTAGTCAGTTACGAATAAAAAGAGACATGATTGTCTTGGCGTTTATCACATATAGCAATAAACTGGCTCTTCTCCCAGTTCAGTCATGCTACAAAAGAGACATGATCATCTAGGCGTTTATCACGTATGGCAATTAACAGGCTTTTCTCTCTAAGTCATGCATCAAAAGAGACATGATCGTCTAGGTGATTATCAGTCATGGCAATTAACTGTCTCTTCTGCCTAGTCAGTCGAAAGATACATGATCGTCTAGGTGTTTGTCACGTATGGACATTAACTGGCTCTTCTGCCTATACAATCAGGGAACGAAAAAGACTTGATCACCTAAGAGTGTGACACGTATGGCAATTACCTGTCTCTTCTGTCTAGTCAGTCATGGATCAAAATAGACATGATCGTCTTAGCGTTTATCAGTCAGTCAGTTAAGTGCCATACGTGATACACGCTTGGGCGATCATGTCTCGAAAGAGACATGACTGACTGGGCAGAAGATTATCCCGCAGTAGGTTGTCATTGCTTTCTGCGGTAGACTGGTTGCCGACCAAGGCTATAGAACCCAATCTGTCCTATTATTTAACCCATAACTGGAAAGAATAGACGGATTAATACCTTTCCCAAGGGTATTTGCGTGTAAGTGAATGCAATGAATTCGGCTGGAATTCGAACTCGGCTCCCCGATATCTCGTTCCGAGCCGATATCCAATGCACTACAACGCACACAGCGTTTATCACGTATTGCAATAAACTGGCTATTCTGCCTATTCAGTCATGTTACAAAAGAGACATGATCGCCTTAGCGTTTATCACGTATGGCAATTAAATGGCTATTCTGCCTATTCAGTAATGAATCAAAAGCGACATGATCGTCTAGGCGTTTATCACATAAAGCAATAAACTGGCTCTTCTCCCAGTTCAGTCATGCTACAAAAGAGACATGATCGTCTAGGCGTTTATCATGTATGGCAATTCACAGGATTTTCTAAGTCATGCATGAAAACAGACATGATCATCTAGGTGATTATCAATTATGGCAATTAACTGTCTCTTCTGCCTATTCAGTCATGGATCAAAAGAGACATGATCGTCTAAGCGTTTGTCACGTATGGACATTAACTGGCTCTTCTGCCTATACAATAAGGGATCAAAAATGACATGATCCCCTAAGCGTGTAACACGTATGGCAATTAACTGTCTAGTCAGTGATGAATCAAAAGAGACATGATCATTTAGGCATTCATCACGTATGGCAATTAACTGGTTTTTCTGCCTAGTCAGTCATGGATCAAAAGAGACATGATCGTTTAGGCGTTCATCACGTATGGCAATTAACTGGTTTTTCTGCCTAGTCAGTCATGGATCAAAAGAGACATGATCGTTTAGGCGTTCATCACGTATGGCAATTAACTGGTTTTTCTGCCTAGTCAGTCATGGATCAAAAGAGACATGATCGTTTAGGCGTTCATCACGTATGTCAATTAACTGTTTTGTTTTTTTGCCTAGTCAGTCATGGATCGAAAGAGACATGATCCCCCAAAACGTATATCACGTATGGCAATTAACTGACAGACTGAACAGGGTTACAGAGAAGAAAATTGTATTATAGTGTTTCTAAGATAATATTTGTCCTATAGCTATAGTAAAGTACTCCATAAAGAACTCTTGAAACTGCTAGTTAACAATGATTTTTTTCCTTAAAAGGATTATTTAAAAATCAGGAAATATATATAATAGCCAATCAGTCAGTTAAGTGCCATACGTGATACACGCTTGTCAGTCATGTCTCTCCAAAGAGACATGACTGACTGGGTAAAAGATTATCCCGCAGTAGGTTGCCACTGCTTTCTGCAGTAGACTGGTTACCAGCCAAGGCTATAGAAACCAATCTGTTCTGTTATTTAACCCATAACTGGAGGGAAGAGACAGATTAATAACTTTCCCAAGGGTATTTGCGCGTAAGTGAATGCAGGGAATTTAGCAGGAATTCAAACTCGGCTCCCTGATTCCTCGTTCCGAGTCGATATCCACTGCACCACAAGCTTTGGATTAATAAATGTAAATTTTTTCATGCGACTGATTGTTGGAAATTCTTACGCATAGTTAAATCAAGGTAAAAACATATGTCGCTTACATCTGCACAAATATAAACACATTTTCCGTTTATCCTACTTTAGCAATCCATTCGGTTGTACAGTAAAAAGATACAAAAATATTTCGTGTGAAGTTGTCTGTAATGATTTTTGTTATTAATTTTATTCAAATTGAAAGAAAAATAAACGTAAAATAATTAAGTTATTGATATTTGCATCAGTAAGTCAGTTAATTGCCATGCGCGATAAACGCTTGGGAGATCATGTCTCGAAAGAGACATGACTGACTGGGCAGAAGATTATGCCGCAGTAGGTTGCCATTGCTTTCTGCAGTAGACTGGTTGCCAGCAAGGCTATAAAACCCAATCTGTCCTATTATTTAACCCATAACTGGAGGGAAGAGATGGATTAATACCTTTCCCAAGGGTATTTGCGCGTAAGTGAATGCAAGGAATTCAACTGGAATTCGAACTCGGTTCCCCGATTTCTCGTTCAGAGCCGATATCCACTGCGCCACAAGCTTTGGATTAATTAATCCAAAATTTTGTTTTTTCGTCAGAGCCGATTACTTTATTGTTGAAATGATCAATTCGTGTTTGCTAAGCAACCTTTTAGTGAACGTTTCATCCGGGTGTTTGTTTGATTGTTTGTTACACACACAAAACTGGAATTCTCACAATTAATTACGCACATGTTTCGCATACTTATACGAGTTCAAAATATTGCGAAAATTATGATTAGCAATAGTGACGACATTCTGGTAATTTTATTTAAATGCGGCAATAATAGCGACTCTAATTCCCTTAACTGCATCCGGCAGCAAGGCCAGTGATTGGGAGATTTGGAGGAACATAGTACCACCTCTTAATTGCTGTTCTCAGGTCCACCATAAACCGGAGTAGTAGCATCTGTTAGGGTCCCAACTATGGTCAAATAGTTACCCCCAAATTGGAGTCAAAACACTATGAAAGTATAAAAATACAATTTTACAGAAATATATCCCTCAAAATTGACTTTTATCGAAAAATATACATTTTTGAAGGAAAAATATTACCAAGAATACATTTTTGTAGAAAAATTTATTGCCATAAAACATTTTTGAAGGAAAAAAAATTCAATCAGCAAAACATTTTTGAATACAAAACTAGGAGACATTTTTAGTTTTCTCAAATAAAAAAGAATAAAAGCAAAAAATTTTCATTAAAATCTGACGAAATCAATCGTCTTAATCTTTAATCTTCTTTAATCAACATTAAGAAAATATCTTAAAAGCTTTTTGGCATTAAATAACCCACAGAGATTGATATGTCGTTAAACAAAACTCAAACTAGATTTTCTTTCCCTTTCTTCAGACGACTGATTCTGGGAAATTCTTACGCATAGTTCTTCTTCTTCTTCTATGTGCCCTGTCCCTTCAGGACGTAGGCGATCATGGATCTCCACGTCTCCCTATCCCTTGTGGCTCTTAGTACGTTTGCTCCTGTTGCTCCTGGCAACCCCCGTTCCGTCATCCACCTGATCAAACCCTGCAAATATGTTATCCGCTGCCTTCCTCTGTCTCTCATCCTTCTATCTGTCCAGTCAGTATCAGGTTCTCCAGGCTCTCCTTCCTCATTGCATGTCCCAGGAACTTCAGTTGTCTCTTCCTGATGCTCAGCATCAATTTCCTTTTTGTTGCCATTCTTTCTAACACTTCGTCGTTGCTTGTATGCTCAGTCCACGATATCCGTAGCATCCTTCTGTAGAACCACATTTCGGCCGCTTCCAGTTTTGTCCTCATTTTCGATGATATTGTCCAGCATTCACAGCCGTACTGAAGAACTGACATCACGTAGCAGTCTAGCACACTTTTCTTCGTTTCTATTGAGATCTTCCTGTGTGTTAGTATTTTGCTCATCTTCTGTAACGCGTCCTTTGCCATGCCAATTCGCCTTCGGATCTCCGTGTCGCACTTTCCATCTCCTGTTAGAACACTTCCTAGGTACTTAAATTCTTGGACTTGTTTGATTCTGTTATTCTCTACCTGTATTTGGTATTTTGGGTTGTATCTTTTGCTGATGACCATGCACTCAGTTTTCTTAAAGTTTATTTGTAGTCCTTTCTTTTCACTCTCCACTGCTACTTTCTGTATGAGATCTTGCAGTTTCCTTTCCGTGTCCGCAATCAGTACTGTATCGTCCGCATATCTTATGTTGTTCAGGTTGTGGCCTCCAATAACAAATCCTGGCGTGTCATCTAGGGTCCTCAAAATATTCTCGCTGTATAGGTTGAACAAATCCGGTGAAAAGACACATCCTTGTCTTACGCCTTTACATATGTCGCTTACATCTGCACAAATATAAACACATTTTCCGTTTATCCTACTTTTGCAATCCATTCGGTTGTACAGTAAAAAGATACAAAAATATTTCGTGTGAAGTTGTCTGTAATGATTTTTGTTATTAATTTTATTCAAATTGAAAGAAAAATAAACGTAAAATAATTAAGTTATTGATATTTGCATCAGTAAGTCAGTTAATTGCCATGCGCGATACACGCTTTGGGAGATCATGTCTCGAAAGAGACATGACTGACTGGGCAGAAGATTATGCCGCAGTAGGTTGCCATTGCTTTCTGCAGTAGACTGGTTGCCGACCAAGGCTATAGAACCCAATTTGTTCTATTATTTAACCCATAACTGGAAGGAAGAGATGGATTAATACCTTTCCCAAGGGTATTTGCGCGTAAGTGAATGCAAGGAATTCAACTGGAATTCGAATTCGATTCCCCGTTCCGAGCCGATATCCACTGCGCCACAACGCACATCCTTCTGCATATCTGTATTTACAAATTTTAATACTACCTTTATACACGCATATTATACTATATATATATATATATTAGTCATCCACATACAAGCCCGTTTCGCTGTATCACAGCTCATCAGTGTCGCTAGACATATCCATCTGCTTCTGGCCAGGATCGAAACTCGATCGATTTGGTGTCAGTCGGAGTCTCTACTCCCTAAGCCATCGGCGCATGGGGTCAGAGAAGGGAAATTTTAACGTCTTGTATGTCAGCAGTGTATACAGACGCCCGTCACCGAGAGAACTCAATTCATTTCTGAAGAGTCACGCATTATAGCCGAAGTGGAAACTGTTTTTAAAATTTTCTTCATATATATATATATGTTATGTCGTGAGTAAGAATAAATAACTCAACAACAGGAATAGGTTAATTGTTGTATTCCGTGAAAATAGTATTTACAAAGGATATTAGTATCCAATACAAGAATAGAGGTTAATCGTCTCAACCGTCGTAAGACGTAGTATGAGCATTGGGTACTTCCGGGTCGTCACCGGAAGTCTACGACTGACTTGTCCATCGGCTTCTCGGCACACTCTCTTACGTAGATGCTACCATTACTTTACATAGTGTAGGGGATTTGGTAAGTGCTTGGTTGATGTGCTTCCGTATTTTACGGGTATTGCTCTCGAGATTAGTTCCCCCACAAATACAACACAATGTTTTACAATCGCGCAAAAGAAATGGAATAAGTCACAACGGACATTAAACAACAAACAATTTAATATGTATAAAATAAAATTAGCATGTGGAAACAAATAAAATACAAGATGTGAAAAATTACCTTTTGGAAAATAAAGTTCGGCAAGAAGTTAAATTTGTTTAAAGGTGTGTGTCAGTTTATATTAACAGAGTCCGTAAATAAGTCGTTCTTACTTACATTAAGTTCATCTCGGGTGGCGACAGCATGTCACGTTGATGAAAAGAAAGTTTGTCGGGTTTTTCCTTTCACGGCCATCTGTAGCTAGGTCATGAACTTTGGTGTGGAAGAATGACTTGGCCGGACAAAGTATCGGTTACATGCTGACTTAATGGCTAGCTTGGTGACTGACTTTCTTCTTCCTAACTGTGTGTTATTTATATACCATAATAGTGGATCAAAGAGTCTTCCTAACATTTAGGTGTGAAGACATTTATTGACCAATCAAATTTGTATTTTACTATTTTGTTTTGGGGCCTAAATATTTTTTGTTAATTGACTTCCGATCCTATTTTTCTAGAATGTTCTTATTCTATGTTTTTAGCTGATTGGTTGAGAAATATAAAAATGTAATTTAAATTCTAATGCCGTTTTGATCCAAAATTTCTATAATGTTTTTATGTATTTTCTTATTGCTTATTTTAATAGAAAAAAATGTGTATCCCATAATAGAAATGGAATAGTCCATTATAGCCGAATAGGCACGGGCGTCCCAACAATATATATATAAAACATTTGAAAAGTGGGGTGGGCTTTTATAAGGCTCCTCAATCGTACCGATTGCTATTGATAATATGACTATACCGTAAATAAAGTCACTAAAATTAAAATACATCAATAGTTTAAGTTGTGCAATCACAATTTGCCTATATTGTTGTTAATCTCGTCAAAGTATTCTAAATTATGAGATAAAGTAATACCATTAAATCTTAAATAATATAATATGTAAAAAGTAATAGGAAAACGCTTCTTTTATGCGTACTACTCCTTCAGGATGTAGGCGATCATGGCCCTCCACATTTCTGTTTCTATATTTCTGAGATGAGGTAGTATTTAAAGTATTTACATTATTCGGATTATTGTCCTCATCTTTGTTGCCATTTGTACGACGTTTCGGCTGTAGTACGCTCCAGCCTTCTTCAGGTGCAAGTAATTTCGAAACGAAACCTGGAGTATATAAAGTGTAGCCTGGTATTGAACTCAAAACTCTCTGGGTCAAGTCACAGGAACTAACCAACGTCTATATCCACTGAGCCATGTGTCCTTAAGGATGTTCGTTAGGTCCCGTGACTTGACCCAAATAGTTGTGAGTTCATTACTAGGCTACAGCAGTGGTAAACAAGTAACTTAGAGGGAGATAAGAGGGAGATAACTTATGACTACCAGAAGAGGCACTACTACGCAAGGAATGAAGTTCATATACCCTAGTGATTGTAATAAAGGGTTCGGTTAGAAATTCCTAGCACCGAAGCTGAAACGTCGTACAAATGGCAACAAATATGAATACTGTGAATTTTGCCTTTTTGGTATTTTTACTAAATGCTATTCTCTCATCTATCCCCTTAAGTCCATCAAGTACGTGCTGTTTTTCTCTGTCCCTCTTTCTTTCGATATGTCCCTTGAGTATCAGATTTTCCAAGCCCTTTTTTCCTCATTCCGTGTCTCAGAAATTTCTGCTACCTCTTCCTGATGTCAAATATAAGCATACCGTGAATAAAGATACAATAATTGATATCAATTTGGTATTCAACCTGGTGCAATCATCATTTACCTTATATTATTTCTTTTTTTTTTTTATCATTTCACCCCAATCAAGGCAGTTTTACTGCTACTGGTGCGCAGGGGGTTACATAAGAATAAAGTGATGAGAAAGAGGAGTAGATTATAGGGGGTTTCAGGAAGAAGGTAATAGAAGGATAAAATACTAGTGGGATAGGGGTGGGGTGGATGGAGAAAACAGCATGAGAGGGAAGGATGCGAGTCATTGATATAGGAGATGACTATTGACCTTACATTTAAATTCTTGGAGATTTTAGCTGTTGGGAATGCAAGTAAACGGAAGGGAATTCCACAAGCTGAGAGTAGTAGTTGAGGTTAAAGTTTATCGGTTTCAATGTAAAAGTGGGGAGACCTACTTGCTAGTCTAGTAGCATGAGTAAATTCATACAATAGGGGCACCAGTGAGCTAAGTTCATTGGAGCAGAAGCATGAAAATATTTGTAGAAGATGCACAGGAAAGCTACATTGTTTATCTTATTAAATATATTTTCAAAATATGTAAATAAGAATTATAAGATAAAATAATCTATTCAACTTGTACAGCGAGAACTATTCTCAGGGACCTAGAAGTCATCCCTGGATTCACCTTTAACGGTCACAATCTGAACAATGTAAGATACGCAGCTGATACACTGCTGATAGCAGACACGGAAAGGAGACTACAACACTACAAGACCTCCTGCAGAAGGTAGTTTTTTTTTTGTTTTTTTTTTTTTTAATCATATCACCCCGAGCAAGGCGGTAACGCCACTGATGCGCAGGGGGCTACTTAAGAGCAAAAAGATTGGAAAAGGGAAAGCTGGAAACTACATCCTAAACAGGCAACAAGGGATGAGCTTCTTCACCCGTTCAATAGACGTGGGTGGAGTGTGAACCAGGTGATAGTTTAGTCTATCTATTCCAATTGAGAAAAAAAAGAGTGAAAAGATTGGAAGAAAGAAAGAAAGAAAGCCGGAAACCACATCCTAAACAGGAAACAAGGGATGAGCCTCTTCATCTGTTCAAAAGACGTGGGTGGAGTGTGAACCGGGCGATAGTTTAGTCTATCTACCCCAATTGAGAAAAAAAAAAAAAGAGTGAAAAGATTGGAAGAAAGAAAGAAAGAAAGCCGGAAACCACATCCTAAACAGGAAACAAGGGATCAGCCTCTTCATCTGTTCAAAAGACGTGGGTGGAGTGTGAACCGGGCGATAGTTTAGTCTATCTACTCCAATTGAGACAAAAAAAAAGAGTGAAAAGATTGGAAGAAAGAAAGAAAGAAAGCCGGAAACCACACCCTAAACAGGAAACAAGGGATGAGCCTCTTCATCTGTTCAAAAGACGTGGGTGGAGTGTGAACCGGGCGATAGTTTAGTCTATCTACTCCAATTGAGAGAGAAAAAAAAGAGTGAAAAGATTGGAAGAAAGAAAGAAAGAAAGCCGGAAACCACATCCTAAACAGGAAACAAGGGATGAGCCTCTTCATCTGTTCAAAAGACGTGGGTGGAGTGTGAACCGGGCGATAGTTTAGTTAAAGAAAGCGGGAAAAATGAGTACAAATAAACTAAAAGAAAATCGAATGCATAGTGCACCAGAAAAAAGAGAATCCCAAAATGACAACAACAGTCGGGGGATACTAAAATCAAACAGGTACAGAAATTTGAATACCAGGAAAAAATTCAAACAGACGACGGAAGTTGCGACACTAAGATCCGAAGGCAAATTGGCATGACAAAGGACGCATTCCAGAATCTTTGTAGAGTACTGAGAGACAGAAAAATTTCGCTAGAAAAAAAAAAAAAAAGATTACTGGATTGTCTGTCCTTTAATAAGGCAGTGAAGGATGGACAATTTCATCAAAGATGAAGGAAAAACTTGAAGAAACAGAAATGTGGTTCTACAGAAAGATGCTGCGAATATCATAAACTAAGCATGTCAAATGATGAGGTTTTGTAGATGACGAAAACGAAAAATAAAACTAATACTTAACATCAGGAAAAGACAGGTAAAGTTCCTGAGATCTGTAATGAGGAAGGAGGGCTTGGAGACTTTGATACACAGAAGTCAGATAGAGGGAAAGAGAGACAGGGGAAAGCAGCGCGTAAAATAGATAATGGGCTTGAGCTAGTCGATGGCGGAGCGGGGTTTTGGTGGAGTATCATGAGAAAGCGTGCTAAGAGTCACTAGGGACAGAAGATGTGGAACGCCATGATCGCCTACGTCCTGAAGAAGCACGGTATATATAAAAGGAAGAATACCAGTAAATATAAATAATATAATTAAAAGAAATGATATAATTTATATTGTGTAATATTTCAGAATATTCTATTTTTTACTTAACGCGTGAAATAGCCAACCATCATGTTTAATTTTATGTCTGTGCTATTTATTAAAATATTAACAATTTACCTATCGCATAGAGGATGCGATAGGTAAATTATCGCCATTTCATATTTCTAATATTGCGCGTGTGCGTTGTTTGTTTTTGATTTTGTCGACTGCACAGTATAGTAGGGTCAGTTGGGCACCGTCTCTCAGAAAAAATGCACCGTGAAACAGTTCACTCTAGCAAATATTTGGAAACAACATGCTGTACTGCATGGGATTTTCGACAGAAGTTCCAATGTAAATATTTCAGAGTGTTTGGGTGTCAATTTGAAGACAATGCAGAGTATTCAAAAAGATTTGGATGAGCTTAATGGTGATTACGAAGATACAGTAGCTCGTAAAACTCACTATGATCTTTCTGATAAGAAAATAGATCCCGAATTTTTTTGTGAGGAGCTCAGAATCAACAGGCTAGGCCTGCATCGTGCCTTGAGGTAGCGCTCTCCAGGTTCAAGAGGTGGCTGTTAGAAGAGGATATGTCCGGCAACAGGACTCAGCATAAGCAGAAGAACCCAGCTATGGCTGTCGAACTACATCACTCATTATATCTGGCCACCCAACTCTCGAGACTACAACACCCTTCATTATTATGTGCGGGACGTAGTAACAGCAAAGATGAACTGAAAGGAAGGATTATGACAGCATTTACCAACTTAAACAAGGAGACTGTTCAGAAGAGATGCAGGAGATTCCGAAGTTGTCTGGAAGCCGTGGTGAATGCTAATGGTGATTTTATTAAATGAATTTACTCTTTAGTATAGTAAGGTTTCTTGGATGCCATCTATTAGACAAAAGTAATTCGCGATTCAATTCACTCCACCATAAATTTCGAAACAAAATGAGTATACAAGCTGAGATAGGTAAATTGTCGCCATTTCATATTTTTATTTTTGCGCATGTGCGTTGTTTGATTTTGATTTTGTCAACTGCACAGTATAGTAGGGTCAGTTGGGCACTATATGTGAGAACATGTGAATCGCAATCCACCATAAATTTCGAAATGACATTCTATATTGCTTTACATTCGTGCCGAAAGCTCTTATACGAAGATTTTAGCGTGTTTAGGCGTCAATCTGGAGAGAGTGTAGAGGATTCGGAAAGAGTTGGTGGAGTCTAATGATGATTACGAAGGTGTTTAGGAGTGATCACCAGTGATGGCTTATGCATTAATCTTCCCAAACGGTCTCAGACTCAACGCGGGGGTCTGCATTAAGTGCATTATGAAGGTAGTGTCATCTGGGTCAAGACGGTAGCTGCTGGAAGATGCTATGTCTGGCAAAAAAGACACTGCACAATGACGCACAAGCAAAAGAATCCAGTCGTGGTCATCAGACAATTTCTGCGACCACACATCTGACCATCGAAATCCCTAGGCTGCAATACGCTTGATGTACAGGGTGCAGTTGGGCGAGAGACCACCAAGACAACTAGTAACGCTAAAGAAGAACCGGAGACAAGGATTATGGCAACATTCATCAACTTAAATAAAAAATATCGTCCAGAAGAGTTGCATGAGATTCCAAAGTCGTCTGGAGGCTGTTGTTAAAGTCAATGGCGGGTCTCAAATAAAATACATTTTGAAGTAATAAATACATGTTGGATTAAAAAATAAATGCATTAATTCTTTAGAAAATACATAGATAAAACACACACACACACACGCACTTATATATATATATATATATATATATATATATATATATGTATATATATAGATATATATATATAGATAGATAGATAGATATGCTTGAACAGATTCTTAGTGGTACAAAACTTAACAAAACCAAGTAACAAGCAATATTTTGATGACATTTTTATGTACTAAAAACTAAAAAAAACAAACGACCGGTTTCGTCCCAGATCTTTTCAAGTTTAATTTATGGGAATTAATTTAATCCTAGAAAGTAAAAGATGATAATGAGAGAGGTTAGAAAAAATGCTAAAGAACTAGAATTCAATAACATTCAAACCCAGCAAACAATCTCTATGTTTACAGAGAGAAGGTTTTTTATGTATATGGACTCCAGAACTTTAAGATGATATAAAGAGTATGACCTAGATAATACTGAAAGACAGCCGGCAACACATTTCCTGCTATTTATTGTATGTTGTGCTATGGATGACCCGGATGCATTTACAAGTTGGCTACTACTTGCGGCCGGATTCAAATTTCTGCAAGGCAAATGCTGTTTCATTCTATAATCCAAACACTAAGATGTTCTACCGATGTAGTCGCAACATTTGCTCTTAAATTGTGAAATCCGCCTAGCTAAAGATTCACCTTCTATACCAATATAAAGAAGAATATATATATATATATATATATTACACGGTCAATAGGGGCTAACAATGTATGTCTTTAACAGACATGTTGAAATAGCTATCCTTCTAAATGCAATCTAGATTTAGAGGTAATATATATATATATATATATATATATATATATATATATATATATTAAACGGTCGAAAGGGGTTAACAATATATGTCTTTAACAGACATGTTGAAATAGCTATCCTTCTAAATGCAATATGGATTTAGAGGTAATATATATATATATATATATATATATATATATATTACAGGGTCGATAGGGGTTAACAATGTATGTCTTTAATAGACATGTTGAAATAGCTATCCTTCTAAATGCAATCTGGATTTAGAGGTATATATATATATATATATATATATATATATATATATATATATATTACACGGTCGATAGGGGTTAACAATGTATGTCTTTAACAGACATGTTGAAATAGCTATCCTTCTAAATGCAATCTAGATTTAGAGGTAATATATATATATATATATATATATATATATATATATATATATTACAGGGTCGATAGAGGTTAACAATGTATGTCTTTAATAGACATGTTGAAATAGCTATCCTTCTAAATGCAATCTGGATTTAGAGGTAATATATATATATATATATATATATATATATATAGATCTATTACACGGTCGATAGGGGTTAACAATGTATGTCTTTAACAGACATGTTGAAATAGCTATCCTTCTAAATGCAATCTGGATTTAAAGGTAATATATATATATAGTCAACCGCAGACAGATCTGTTTCGCTGTATCACAGCTCATCAGTAATTTTAGACAGCCGATTGCTTTTAACCCAGAATTGAAACACGACCGAATTGGTGTCTGTCGGCGATTCTATCTCTGAACTACGGGCGCTCGGTAGAAGAATATATATATATATATATATATATATATATCTATATATACCTTCCTTTCACCATCGAAAGTCGTTGTCAGTCGTTACTTTGGTTACAAAGAATATTTTTTATATTTTGTTTCTTCGTTAACTTCCCCTCGTCTACCCCTTTTGTCTTTTCTTTCCTTTCCTCCTACCACTTCAGTCCCTGTGACACGGTTTAACTTTTAACTTTTGATTCTTTCATACAGATGTAAAGTTTTCTAATATCTAGTCATGAATCTTTGTTACTACTTTTTCTTTTCTTATGACTGGCCGACAAATTTAAATAAAAAAATCTTTTATTTATTATCGCCACCCATTTTTATTTTTATTTTTTAAATTCCTATGTATGGATATGTATTGGGGCTTCTTCTGGTATAGAAATTTTGTACCATATTTGAATTAATAAAGTTTTCTTTAGATGAAGCGAGAATTTTCTCGCTGAAATGCCCAGTCAACAAATGTAACTTTCGGAATTTTTTTGCTTACTATATATATATATATATATATATATATATATATAATTATTTAGGCTTTAGTTATATTTAAATTAGACTAGTACAGAGTTGTGTTAATAAGTGTTCAATACAAATATATTGTAGAAATTTTGTAATTTTTCGTTTTTTAAACGAATCATTAAGCAACCCAAGTTTCTACCTTTTTGATGTCTTAGTAATGAATATATATATATATATATATATATATATATATATATATATATATATATATTAACAGTATAGCCCGGCGTTGCTCGGGTGTAAGGGAAGCTTTAAAAACAATCTTTGTTCCTGGAGCTCAGACTCTTTAGACGTTGGCACGAAAGACTAAAAACGATAGTTGTTTCCAGTTAAAGGGAAACCGTAGACTGAAAGAAAAATGAATGGATGTAACTCAAATTTTGATTTCCTGCTATCGATATCAACTAAGTTGTTTTTATCGATTTTCTGCACTATTGTAAGAACTGCAACCTTGAAACTACTGAATATCGTTTCTTATGTCTTTGTCTATGAGTGTATTAAATTTAATTAAAATCGGACCACTCCTTCTATGACCCGATTTTTTCGATTATCGATTTTCGATATTTATCGGGGGTACCTCGACACAAAACCTAGCTAAGAACACTCGCAGACGCTTATAGTACAACTGTGTAAATTTTCAAGAAAATTGGTTCTGCCGTTTCGGAGTCTATAGGTAACGGACACACACGCACACACACACACACACAAAGTTCCATTTATATATATATATATATATAGATAGATAGATAGATAGATAGATAGATAGATAGATAGATAGACTCTGTTTACTCACACATACACATATATGTATACATTTGGTGGTGTGCATGCTTGTGTATACCTTGAAAAAGTTTCTTCTTTTACGAGTTGCGTTTTTTCTGGATTTAGACAAACATGGTCCTCCACATCTTCCTGATCCTTGTTGCCCTTCGTATATGTTGCCCCGTTATTTCTTCAAACCCTGCTCTGCTATCTATTCGGTTAAGCCCATCAAGTATGTCCCATCCAGTATGTATGTAGTTTTCTGTCTCTCTTTCCCTCTATCTGCCCTGTGAGCGTCAGATTCTCTAAGTCTTCTATCCCCATTACGTTTCGCAGAAATGTCAACCGTTAAGTTACCATTTTCTTTGCTTTCACACAAAAACATCGTTGATTATATTCGCATGTTGAATCCATGATGTCCTCAGCATCCTTTGCTATAACCATATTTTGGTTGCTCCGGGAATCTTTCAGTAAAAAAAAAAACAAAAAAAAAAAACGACCGGTTTTTATTTTTGTAAAAGAAACGATTAACTGCGTTTTTTTTCTGCTTCATCCCTTTCTTCCAATTTTATATATTTTCATTCTTTCTTGCTTTTTTCCTTCTTCTTATCCTCTTCATTTTCATTCTTTTCTGCTTCGGTCCTTTCTTCCTATTTTCTTCGTTTTTATTCCATTCTATATCGTTCATTATTTTTATCTTCTTTATTTTCCATCTTTCGTACTTCATTTCTTTCTTCTTAACTTCTTCATTTTCATTCTTTTCTATTTCGTTTATTTCTTCCTACCTTCTTCATTTTCATTCTTTTCTGCTTCGGTCCTTTCTTCCGATCTTCTTCATTTTTATTCTATCCTACATTCTTCATTTTTATTTTATTTTATATCGTTCATTATATTTATCTTCTTCATTTTCCTTCTTTCTTACTTCGTTTCTTTCTTCCTACCTTCTTCATTTTCATTCTTTTCTGCTTCGGTCCTTTCTTCCGATCTTCTTCATTTTTATTCTACCCTATATCGTCCATTATATTTATCTTCTTCATTTTCCATCTTTCCTACTTGGTTTCTTTCTTCCTATCTTCTTCATTTTCATTCTTTTCAGCATCGATCCTTTCTTCCTATCTTCTTTATTTTCATTCTATTCAATTGGAGTAGATAGATCTATCTATCGCCCGGTTCACACTCCACCCACGTCTATTGAACAGGTTAAGAGGCTCATCCCTTGTTCCCTGTTTAGGATGTGGTTTCCGGCTTTCTATTTTCAAATCTTCTCACTTTGTTTCTTTTTTTTCAATTGGAGTAGATAGATCTATCTATCGCCCGGTTCACACTCTACCCACGTCTATTGAACAGGTTAAGAGGCTCATCCCTTGTTCCCTGTTTAGGATGTGGTTTCCGGCTTTCTATTTTCCAATCTTCTCACTTTGTTTTTTTTTTCAATTGGAGTAGATAGATCTATCTATCGCCCGGTTCACACTCTACCCACGTCTATTGAACAGGTTAAGTTCCCTGTTTAGGATGTGGTTTCCGGCTTTCTCTTTTCCAATCTTCTCACTTTGTTTGTTTGTTTTTTTTCACTTGGAGTAGATAGATTTATCTATCGCCCGGTTCACACTCCACCCACGTCTATTGAACAGGTGTAGAGGCTCATCTCTTGTTCCCTATTTAGGATGTGGTTACCGGCTTTCTCTTTTCCAATCTTTTCACTTTTTCCTTTTTTTTTTCAATTGGAGTAGATAGACTACACTATCGCCCGGTTCACACTCCACCCACGTCTATTGAACAGGTGAAGTGGCTCATCCCTTGTTTCTTGTTTAGGATGTGGTCTCCGGCTTTCTCTTTTCCAATCTTTTCACTCTTACGTAGCCCCTTGCGCTTCAGTGGCGTTACCGCCTTGCTCGGGGTGATACGATTAAAAAAAAATATATCGTTCATTATTTTTATCTTCTTCATTTTCTTTCCTTCTTACTTCATTTCTTTCTTCCTATCTTCCTCATTTTCATTCTTTACTGTTTCTATCCTTTATCTGTCTTTCTCATTTTTATTCTATCCTGTATCTTTCATTATTTCATAACTTCTTCATTTTCATTGTTCCTCCTTCGTTTCTTTCTTCCTACCTTTTTAATTTTTATCTCTTCTTCTTCGATCCTTTCTTCCTATCTTCTTTATTTTCCTTCTTTCCTATTTCTTTTCTTCTTCCTACTTCCTTCATTTTCATACTTTTCTGCTTCATTCTTTTTTTCCTGTCTTCTTCATTTTTATTTTTATCTACTTTCTTTTTCCTCCCAATTTTCTTTATTTTCGTTCTTTTCTACTTCATTCTTTTTTTCCTTCTTCTTCCTTTTCATTCTTTCTTTTACGTTTTTTTTTTTTTTTTGGCCAGTTTGATTCCAATTATTTTAAAGTTTATGCGGTCAAAAAGTATTAATAAAAAATGACAGATCCCAGAGTCTAATGACACATTGCTCGTATTTCCATCAGTTCTTGTTTTCAAATAGTTACCGCTTATGTCGAATAAATGACACGGCAAATGGCTGATACAATGAAGGAGATTGAAAGAAAAATGGATAAATTCAAAGTCCTTGCTTTTTGTAAGTGAATGTTATGAACATAATCATGCTACCGATTCTGAAATCTTTGTTTTTTGTTGTCTGAATCAAAAAATTACGAATTAGGATAAGTTGGAAGAAGTCAGAGAAGGGCAAAACGATTAAGAAAATATACATTTAAGTACAACGATAAGCGTCGTCCTTCAATAACAGATCCAGCATTATCCGTGATTACCGACGCCCGTTTTGCCCGGAGTAGCCGTTAGCAATCCTAATGCGCAGTTCGTCGAGTTGATGCGAGTGCAATCAGAAATGACGTTTGCCTTACTACTGGCACTTGCGACATAGTTAAGTAAAATTAGTGGGTACTAATATCTTTTACTATCTATCTCAATCTAGACACAGCTCGGTCTAGCTAGTAAATATAGACAACGTGAAATGAAGTTTCTCTTCCATGGCCCAAGGGAAAAATAACCACCAGGAGACGTTCAGCGTGATGGATAGGTAAGCTTTAGTAACAAAGGATAATAAATGGCTATTGATACACACACACACACACACACACACACACACACACACACACACGCACACATATATATATATATATATATATATATATATATATGTTTATGTATATATATATATATATATATATATATATATATATATATATATTATCTATTCTTTATTTCTGTATTGAGCACATTTTAAAAGTAAATATAAAACTAAAGTATATGTCCATTAGTTTAAGCCATATAAATAAATATATATATATATATATATATATATATATATATATATATATATATATATATTTGAGATAACGTTATATATTATTATATATCGAGAACAATATTGGGGAAAATGTATGACAAAATAGAAAAATATTATTTGTGACGCGTTTCGTTCTTCAGAACTTTGTCGGATTAAATTAACTTTTTTACAACGAAAACACATGCGTATGAAAAATATTGTAGGCTGGGGATTTTATAGTTTTGTTTTATAATTTTTAATTACATTTTTTATATATAAAAATAATTTTGCCGTATCCATTAAGAGTCTTTTCCTTATCTTTTCATTAATAGTAAGCATCCTACACTTTGTAAAGGAAGATCTGATAGGAATGCTAAAATATCGTAAGAGTTGGGCTCAAATATAACGTGGATGACAAAGTGATCAAAGAACTTTCTAGACGTGAGCGTCGTTGTCAATTGTTTCTCTTTTGATCAGAGTAACATGCTTTATGTCAAATTCTATAAGTTATCCCCCCCCCCCCCAAAAAAAATCTAAAATATCCGGTACCTTTCGATTAAACGTTTGTGTAGTTGTACCAAAAAAAAAAACAAATTTACTCCAATAAAATTTTTAAAAAAACATACGTGTCACAAGTAAATTTTTCTATTTTGTCATATATATACAGAAGAATATCTGTGTGAAGTTTGGTGAGAATCGGATAAAAATTGTGGATTTGTATAAAGGACATACAGACAGATAAACAGACACACACACAAACAATTTGCCTTTTATATATATATATATATATATATATTATCGATTTTCTGCACTATTGTAAGAACTGCAACTTTGATACTTCTGAATATCGTTTCTTATGTCTTTGTCTATGAGTGTATCAAATTTGATTAAAATCGAACCACTCCTTCAATAACCCGATTTTTTCGATTATCGATTTTCGATATTTATCGGGGGTACCTCGACACAAAACCTAGCTAAGAACACTCGCAGACGCTTATAGTACAACTTTGTAAATATTCAAGAAAATCGGTTCACACCCACAGACAAAGTTCCATTTAAAATACGTTTAGATATGTGTGTGTGTGTGTGTGTGTGTGTGTGTATGTGTGTGTGTGTGTGTGTGTGTGTGTGTGTGTGTGTGTGTGTGTGTGTCTTCGTGGTTCGTACCATGTGACACCCAGTCGCCCGGATGTATAAATGTCAATGTGCGTTTAGAACAAGGAGTTTCATTGTCACCGACTACGTGAAATAACAACTGCGGAGACTGTAAATATATATATAACTCTTGTTTGTACCACTCTGGTAATTAAGTAGTTTATCTGAAATAGTGTATCTCTTCATTCCATGGTACAAGAATATATATATATATATATATATATATATATATATATATATATATATGATCCTGGTTATGAGGATAAACTGCATCCGGCAGCAAACCATCTGATTGGGAGGTTGTGAGGAGCATGGAACCACATCTTAATTGAGGTTGTTCTCAGGTCCACCCTGATCCGGAGTGGTAGCATCTGTTAGGGTCCCAGCTATGGGCAAATAAACCCCCAAATTGCGGTCAAAAACTATGAAAGACTTTCATAGAAACATGTACATAAAAATAAACTTTTATGGAAAAATATATATTTTTGAAAGACAAATATTACCGACAACACTTTTCTGAAGGAAAAAATTATTGCCATAACACATTTTTGAAGAAAAATAAGTATTACCAGCAATACATTTTTGAATGCAAAACTAGAAGACATCTTCAGTTTTCTAAAAAAATAAAAATAAAAAAATAAATTTTTCATGAAAATCTGATTAAATCAACCTTCTCACTATAAACGAACAAAAAAAAAATTTAAACCACACCTTTTTGGCATTAAATAACCCACGGAGGTTGATATGCCGTTAAACAAAAAGTTCAAAAACATATATATATATATATATATATATATATATATATATATATATATATATATATATGTTTTTGAACTTTTATATATATATATATATATATATATATATATATATGAAATAAATTACGACTAAACCATGAAATGAATTGTCGGTATTATGTAAAGACCGCAAATATTTCTGTTTAAAATTTAGTTAATTATAATTGTTGATTTATAACTAATATAACTTAAACATTATTTTATTAAAATTAATGGCCCACGCAATACTTACTTGATACGTATTTAGTTTTCATAACTCCAGTATACTTTAGCATAGCATGATTATTTAATTCTTGGTCACTCTAAAGTTGTGTAATGGTTAGAAAGCTTGTCTCGCTAAAATAATTACAGTTGAGTAGTGAGTTCGATCCTCACTGGTTACATTCGGCCTTGTTTCACATCTAAGCTGCGCTATGATAATTACTTAAATTCTAATTTTAACTTAAACGATCCAGTCCCTTAAACAGATGAAATAGAATAAACCTAAACTTTAAAAAACCTAAAATCCAACCAACCATGAAAAAATCTTCTGCTCTTTCAATCAAATCTTGTTTTGAGACATGATTGCCGAATAATATATCAAGTATAGCACTTAACTGGCTGATACGTATATATACACTACCGGCCATAATTATTAGGTAACCCCCGTTTAAAAAAATAAAATGATGTATGTCATACAATTTTTAGTATTTATTGTCAAGTGGATAATTCTAAATGAAAATAGAATATTTTTTTGTTAATATTGCACAATAATATGTGCATTAAATTAACTGTTCTGGTGTTCAGTTTTTGTGAGCTCTTCCCCATACTAGTATATTCTTATTGGCTGGCCGAAAGAACGACTTCCTGGCTGCCTTGTAAAATTTTGCAAGCATTAATAACAAAAGAACCAATCAATTTTCATTTCGAGTTATCCGCTTGGCAGAAAATTCCTAAAAATAGTATAAAATACATCATTTTTTTTCAAAAGCTGGGGTGGACTAATAATTATTGGCCGGTAGTATATATATATATATATATATACATATATATATATATATATATATATATATATATATATATATATATATGTTTAAACTAATGAATATATATTCAACATTTTAAAATTTACTTTTTATAAAATATGTTCAATACAGAAGTAGAGCATTTATAAATATATAGTTATTATTATTGTTACAATAATAGCATATTGCAACTCAAAAGCTATAACGTTTCGGTGTTCAATGCACCATTATCAGGAACTGAAATGTGGTTTTTAAATAAATATAGAGCCAGAAATTTTGAGGCAACCCCGCATTTCTAAAAACACACTTTAAAAAGATATTGTTTTGCGTTTTATAACGTAAAAGATAACATTTCTGGAACTACTTTGTATTTTTTCTTCAAAAAAGTTACTGACAAAATACTTGGATACATTATACATTATAACTTGGATTTGTCTGTCGACAATACATTTTGCTAAATTATGTGTATTTTGAATAAAAAAAAATTATATTTTGTTTTCGTCATTAGCTTCTCAGTAGACCATTTGAGATTACTAAAATGGCTGGAGATTTGATTCTGGACATTACCTTATGAAGTACGCATAATAGGAAAAAATTACCTTTCAACAAGACAACGACTGAAAGTAATCTTCTAAATTATGTCAAAATTACTTCGAGTCAAAAAAAAAGTCACAAAATTTTGGAAATCATGACATGGCAACCGCAATCTCTTGACTTCTTTCCTATTAAATTAAGATGAACTAGACGGACGAATTCAAAGAGAATACCCAAAGAGAGAATGTGAGGTTTTTCAAAGTTTGAGGAATGCTTGGAAGTGTCTGCAATGTATATTTTGGGAAATGCGTAATAGTCAGATAGGACCGAAATCAGTAGAATTCGGTGGAAGGCCAACCAGTTCAAACCAAGGACTTGTATCCTGGAACATTTTCCTGATGAAATAAGACTTCTTTTGTCAGTTCTTTTCTAGCCCTTAACTTCATAGATTTTGGTTAATGTCTCAGGAAGCTGCCAGATTGCTTTCAACTGACGGTGTATTCCTTTTGAAGATTGTGTCAACCACTAATAAATCCCGGTAGGATTCCTAACTATTGTGAAAATTAATTTTTCTTATTAAATTTTGCCATTTGTTATCTCCCCTGAACTATTTTTCACCAATCATTTACACAATCTCATTGTTCTTTTGCCTTTTTTATGTGATATGTTTCTTCAGGACGGTTATGGGTCTCCATAATTTCCTTTCCTTTTGTAGCTCTTAATAAATGTTTTCTTTTGTTATCGCTCCTAAACCATTTTTCACCAACCCTTTACACAATCTCATTGTTCTTTTGCTTTTTATGTGTGATATGTCTCTTCAAAACGGTTATGGGTCTCCATAACGTCCTTTCCTATGTAACTCTTACTAAATTTGCCCTTTATTATGTCTTCTAAGCCATTTTTCACCACTCATTTACACAATCTCATTGTTTTTCTGCTTTTTCTATGTGATATGTCTCTTTAGGACGGTTATGGGTCTCCATAACGTCCTTTCCTATGTAGCTCTCAACAACTCTCATCTTTTTGTTATCCCTCCTAAACCCGGTTTTTCAAACCATTTAAACAAGCTCATTGTTCTCCTCTTCTTCTATGCGTCATGGTTCCTAATGGCGATAATGGCGATAATTACCATTTTCTTTGTAGATCTTAATAATTATTCATTTTTGTTTATATTTCCTTTCAACAGAATAAATTTCTCAGATGTTTGCTTACAGCTTGTCAACGAATCGCCACAGAAAATGGTGTCCAGAGAAAATTCTTTAATGAAAAGAAATAATACATATACAAATCTTTTCACCGTGTTACTCGAATCTCAGTCGAATAAAGAAAAAAACTTTGCGAACTTGATTTCTTTCACCTTCTTTGTTGACTCTTGGTATCTTGTCACTATTTGCTTCGTTTTCTATCTTAATTTATATGTTAAAAATAAAACTAAGTACAAATGAATATTAAAGAAGGAACATTTTTGGCAGAGTTTGAACTCATTTTGGGGTCTTGTCTTTTGGTCTAAAACCGAGAAATTTTTGTTTTGATTCAGATACCAGATATTCAAAAGGCACTATATAAAATTCACCAAACAATGAAGAACTTATTCTGTATGTTTGTGTGTGTGTGTGTGTGTGTGTGTGTGTGCGTGCGCGAGCGCGCACCGGGGTTGCATTTATAATTGTGTTTGTTTATATGTGCCTATATTCAAAAGAAAGACGTTATGTGTTGTAGGTGCGTGTGTCTGCGTCGTTTTGGGTGTGCATATTTAGGTGTGTATATATAAATATGGGTGCGTGTGCGTGTGTGCGTGTGCGCGTGTTTTGAAAGTAAAAAATATATAAGTCTCACGATTACACGGTTCCATGCTTTCTAATGAATTTTCATCTGCAAAAAATGTAAATGCAATGTCAAGCGCTATCTATCTTTTAAATTATCCTTTTCTATTTTTGCTCTTTGTTTATGGTTTTGTTCATAACTCTTCCACATCCTGTAACCGTCTCGTGTCGTAGTGGCTTTACTGCCTTGCATGGGGTGATGCTGACTAGTAAAATGATGGATAGAAGACCAGAAAGAGATGGATAGATAGATGAACAGAGATAGATAGATAGATAGATAGATAGATAGATAGATAGATAATGTACAGACTGAGATAGATAGATAGATAGATAGATAGATAGATAGATAGATAGATAGATATGGACAGACTGAGATAGATAGATAGATAGATAGATAGATAGATAGATAGATAGATAGATAGATAATGTACAGACTGAGATAGATAGATAGATAGATAGATAGATAGATAGATAGATAGATAGATCATGTACAGACTGAGATAGATAGATAGATAGATAGATAGATAATGTACAGACTGAGATAGATAGATAGATAGATAGATAGATAGATAGATAGATAGATAATGAACTGAATGAGATAGATAGATAGATAGATAGATAGATAGATAGATAGATAGATAGATAGATAGATGTGAACAGAGATAGAAACAAAATGCAAAGTCAATTGTTTCCTACTGTCCTCCTGATTAATCTTTTCTCTTTACCCTCATTAGTAAAAATTACATCCTGTCACCGCTCGTGTCTTAATGGCTTAACTGCATTGTATGGAGTGTTGCTGATTAATAAAAAGATGGATAGAAGAAGAGAAATAGATAGATAGATAGATAGATAGATAGATAGATAGATAGATAGATAGATAGATAGATATGACCAGGCCTAGATAGATAGATAGATAGATAGATAGATATGACTAGGGATAGATAGATAGATAGATAGATAGATAGATAGATAGATAGATAGATAGATAGATTTGGATTAAAAATGCTACGTCAATTGCTGCCTCCTGTCGTCCGAATCCTTGTCTTCTGTTCACACTCATTAGTAAAGTCTCTGTTCATAATTCCTCCACACCCTGTAAACCCTTTTGTCTTAATGGCATTACTGCCTTGTATGGCCTGTTACTGATTGTATATATATATATATATATATATATATATATATATACTTATGTTTATGAATATATATATATATATATATATATTCATAAACATAAATATATACATATATATATATATATATATATATATTCATATATGTATATATTTATGTTTATGAATATATATATATATATATATATATTCATATATGTATATATTTATGTTTATGAATATATATATATATATATATATATATACATATATTCATAAACAAAAACATGCGCACTTACATAACATGCTTCTCCACAATTTCACACCTACATGCAAAGAAATCCTTCAATATGCAGACGAGTACTCTGGAAGATCCGTAGTCAATCTTACAAATCGTAATAATTATTGACTCCTATATTCTTAGATATTTCGATTAGTCATTTAACGAATGATGTCTGTCATTAAATCATCAATTGATATCTGCTGATAACTAAACGCGTATTAACTGGTAATGGCCGCTGTTGAAAGGTCAAGGGACATCAGACATCACTCTGTAGTTCAATTCATGTTTGTGCGGCTTGTCTGTTTCTTCACCCCATACTGTAGGTAAATATTCTAACCTAGCAAACCGAACGGGTTGCACACAGAACTGTGAGAAAAACAACACTTTAATCTACTGAGGCTGAGGTCTCCGGCCTTTTGGCTCCATATACCGTTGTCATGTCAGATAATTTTCCACGATCTGGGTGTATTAGTCACGTGCTTAACAAAACTCAATAAAATAAAATAGAAAAAAAAAAATAAAAAGACAGTGATAGTTGTTATTCTTTTGATGCAACCTGGTCGCAAATGGTCTGCGGCCCACTACCAAATGAGCCGCAGCCCCTTACCGAAGGGTCTACTAAATGGTGCATATCAATTGATATCGCAGCCCGCTACGAAATGGTCCGCGGTCCGCTATCAAATGGTCAACGGCCCACTACAAAATGATTCGCAGCCCCTTTCCAACCCGCGGCTCGCAAAGAAACGGTCCTAGTCTCGTTACCAAATGGTCTGCGCCCTGGTACCAAATGTTATCGCGAGCAAATGATTCACGGCTCGCAACCAAATGGTTCACGGCTTGGTAGCAAATGGTCCCCTGTCCAGCACAAAATGATACATTGCCCAGTACTAAATGAACCGCCGTCCAGTACCAAATGATCTGCGGCTCTGTCCCAAATGATATAGCGGTCCTGGACCAAATGGTCTGCAGCTCGGTGATTACGGACCAATGATCGAGTACAATCATGTGAACGGTTCCAAATTTCAACCTTAGATTCTCCAACAAGCTGTAGATGATTAAAGAATTTGAGAAAACGTATATGACATCCAACTACGCATCAGTGGCATTTTTGCCTTGCTTGGGGTGACATGATTAAAAAAAAAAGAAGATAAGCATGCTTGTCAAAATAATATTTATAATTCATCTTATTTGAAATCTGATATAATTTGTAAATTTTTAACCTAAAAACATACAGCATTACCTTATTTTATTTAATTCTATGCTTCCACCCCTTTTGAATATTGTTATGGGGAAACACACCTATTCCTCAGATAATCGACTCTCCCTTCTAAATTAATAAGAGTTAACAAGAAGTACTTGAGAAATTCATGGGAGTTCTTTAGACTTCTATTGGAGTTCAGTAGCACTACTAGGCAGTTGATATTAGTCGCTAGTTAGCCGAATACTAAGGAGTCAGTGGAAGATTACCAAGTTCCTAAAATTTTGGGTATGTTAAGTCGATTAGCAACCTTCAGTGCGAAAACTATTCCACAACAAATATAATCAGAATATACCTGGAGATCAAGGACGTTTGATAAGTTTAATTACAGTTTCTCAGCCCTGCAGTCATGGAAATTCAATGGTGTTTCAGTAGGTTGAGGTCCTATTTGTGCATTGGTTGAAAGCGTAGCCTATTCACCGCTGCAATTTTTTTCTCTTTTGCTATCAGTTCTACAATTGTTAAAATGCCGAATGAGCCCACTAGTTACCTCTTTATCCACATCAACCACAACAGTATGATTACAACCATGATGACCGCCTGCAATGCAACATACCCGTAAGCCAATGTCGCATGTAATCGATATCGACCCGCCTTGCCACCCGTCTCTCATCAGCGTATAATTTCAAAGAGTAAGTCACAGTTGGTTCATTAACTGATGTGCGATGTCCCTATGAAATTTGAAGTGAGAGCAGGTGTGGCGGGTAAATAAGGGATTCTCACTTCATCTCTTCAAGCATTTTCTTTCGACGGATGGAAGGTTTAATTAAGATGCAGCGATCAAAATTAGGTGCGTTAAATAAAAGCTATTGGATCCGCTGGGGTAAAAGGGAACCGAGAATCAATGGAATGCATGTGTGGTATTATCAGTGATTTTGCCAGCTGGGGTACTGAATGTGAGAGACAGACAGAGAGAGAGAGAGAAAGAGAGAGAGAGAGAGAAAGACAGAGAGAGAGAGAGAGAGAAAGACAGAGAGAGAAGTGGGGAGAAAGGAAAACCCGAGGAAATTCACAAAATGATTAAGAAATAGACAAAGAAAAAAACACGAATATAAGCTAGATAGTAAAACAAAGAAAGAAAAAAGAAAGAAAAAAGAAAAAGAAAAAAGAAAGAAATAAAAAGGAAAAAGACAGAAATAAGGAAGAAAGGAAGGAAGAAAGACAAATAGATTGACAGAGAGACACACAGAAAAGAGAATAAGATAGCAAGAGGGTGACAGAAAGAAAGAAAGAAAGAAAGAAAGAAAGAAAGAAAGGAAAAAGGAAAGAAAGAAAGAAGAGAGCTTAAAATAAGTAATATGTTGGAAGAAAGAAAAAAGAAAAAAGAAAGAAAAAAGAAAGAGAAGAGAGCAAAATGAGTAAAATGGTGAAAGAAAAAAGAAAGAAAGAAATGGAAGAGCGTAAAATGAGTAAAATAGTGGAAGAAAGAAAAAAGTGTAAAATGGATAAAATTGGTGAAATAAATAAATAAATAAAGAAAAACGAAATAAAGAAAAGAGCATAAAATGAATAAGATGGTAAAAGAAAATAGAATAAGATAGATAAAAGATAGATAGATAGATAGATAGATAGATAGATAGATAATGAACAGATGGAGATAGATAGATAGATAGATAGATAATGAACAGATTGAGATAGATAGATAGATAGATAGATAGATAATGGACAGGCTGAGATAGATAGATAGATAGATAGATAGATAGATAGATAGATAGATAGATAATGAACAGATTGCGATAGATAAATAGATAGATAGATAGATAGATAGATAATGAACAGATTGAGATAGATAGATAATAGATAGATAGATAATGAACAGATTGAGATAGATAGATAGATAGATAGATAGATAGATAGATATGAGAAGACTGAGATAGATAGATAGATAGATAGATAGATAGATAGATAGATAGATAGATAATGAACAGATTGAGATAGATAGATAGATAGATAGATAGATAGATAGATAATGAACATATTGAGATAGATAGATAGATAGATAGATAGATAGATAGATAAGAACAGATTGAGAATAGAATAGATTAGATAGATAGATAGATAGATAGATAGATAGATAGATAGATAGATAGATAGATAGCGTAGAATGAGTAAGATGGTGAAAGAAAAAAAGAGCGAGAAAATCAGAGAGAGAGAGAGAGAGAAAGAAAGAGAGAAAGTAAAACATCGAAAGAGAAAACGATATATAAAGAGCGGGGAATAAATGCTTAGAAATGACAACTTGAAACAAGAAGTTATAACGTTTTTATCCATGGTTGTATACCAAAAAATAACCATTAGGAATTTAAAACCATGGATGAAAGCGTCATAAAAAATCCCCGTTACGTGAGCGTTCTTAACAAAAAACGTAAAATCAGTTATAATAAATCGCCTGAAGACACCAGATGGTAGAAACCTGGTTTGCGTAATATAACTCATTTACAAATGAAAAATATTCAAAAGTTCTACAATATAATTGTATTGAACGCTCTGTAGAATTTGATTATGACCAAAACCCTAGCATATATATATTAGTCATCCACATAAAGGCCTGTTTAAGTGTATCTCAGCTAATCAGTGTGTTTAGACTTCCACTTGCTTCCAGCCGGTATCGAAACTCGACCGATCTGGTGTTAGTCGGAGTCCCTACTCCCTAAGCCATCGGCGCATGGAACAAGGAGTGGGAAAATTTAGCCTATTTTATATATGTGGTTTATACACACGCCAGCCACCGGAAGAACTCAGTTCATTACCGAAGAATAACACTTATTCTATCGGTATAAGCTTATTCAAGGCAGTAAAGCCACTAGGACACAAAGGGTTACAGGTTGTGGAAGAATTAGGAAATTTACTTTAATAAGGAGCAGGAAGAGAAATGAGTAATCCGGACAGGAGTTAACGATTGACATTGCATTTAAATTTTTGCAGGTTAAATTTAACTGACAAGTATGGAGCCGAAGGATGTTTCACAAGCGATAAGTGATGGAAATGAAACTATTAGCATAGAACTTACGTTTACATATAGCCAATCAATTGTCGCTAATCTAGTACTGCTCATAAACTTATATAGTTTAAGTCAATCAATTAAGTGCCATACGTGAAACACGCTTGGGCGATCATGTCTCTTTCGAGACATGACTGACTGGGCAGAAGATTATCCTGCAGTAGGTTGCCATTGCTTTCTGTGGTAGATTGGTTGCCAGCCAAGGCTATAGAACCTAATCTGTCCTGCTATTTAATCCATAACTGGAGGGAAGAACCGGATTAAAACCTTCCCAAGAGTATTTGTGCGTAAGTGAATGCAATGGATTTAAGTGGAATTCGAACTCAGTTCTAGTCTAGGTACCATACCAAAATGTTCATCTGAATATTTTCCCTGAAAGTATTTATAGAAAAGATATAGGAAAGCTTCATTACAGCGGCGAGAAAAGTAGTAAGGGAAAGCTATAAGAAAGGACTAAAGCCAAGTTTAAGAAGACATAATCCATAGTTGACAGAATCGATTTGCAATCTACATATCGGAGACACTGAAATCAAACAAATACACTTTCTTCTCCTATGTGCCTTGTATTTTCAGGACGTAGTAGGACGATCATGGCCTTCCACGTCTCCCTATCCCTGATGGCTATTAGCACGCTTTCTCCTGTTACACCAGGCAACCACATTTCTGGAATCCACCCGCTCAGGCCAGTCAAGTACGTTACACGCTGTTTTTCTCTATCTCTCCTTTCTTCTGCCTGGCCTGTTAGCTATCTCTTCCTGATGTTCAGTATTAATTTGCTTTTTGTCTCCATCCTTTCCAAAACCTCATCATTGCTCACATGTTCGGTCCATGATATCCGCAGCATCCTTCTGTAGAACCACATTTCAGCTGCTTCAAGTTTTTCCTTTATCTTTGATGATATTATCCAGCATTCACTGCCACATTGCAGAATTGACATCCTCGCCAAATTGTTGTGCGACTTGGGGTATACCAGGGTTCGTGATCAAAATCTTCGTCGCCAATTTGTTATGCGACTTGGGTTATACATGATTTCGTGTTCGAAATCTTCGTCGCCAATTTGATGTGGATTCCGAGTCAGGAACCACATAAAATATTAAATAACAAAAACAGATATGGAGATAGAAAATAAAAGTTATATCTAACGTAATATACAAACTGAAACACGGGTTAGTAAATTTAGGAATACTGTTAGTAGAAATAAATATATACAGTCTTGAAGCGAAATAGTATGCCCGGGTAACTGATTCTAGCTGAGTGGAGCTTTTGTTATTTATTATTTTGTGCGGTTCCTCACCCGGAATCCACAACAAATCCCAGGCGCATCAGTGACAGTACTGCCTTAGTTGGGGTGAAATGATTATGAAAAAAAGTTTCTTTACATGCACGCGTGGAAATGCACTGGGCATAGTCTTGAAAAAGATTAAGTAGACTGGGTCTCTCGTTTCTGTCTTGTCATTCTCTTGATGAGGTTTGAAATGCTTCCATCTTGGGTTTCTCGACATGTGTAAGAATTGGCGGGTCGTTAATGTTCCTCCTTTTGATTGATGCATTTATTGGAAGGCAGAAGTTCGAAAGTGAAAATCTTTGCTAAATGTGGAATTATTATGTAATTAGATAGACATAACAGATGATATCTTTGAGAGACTACAAAAAGAATTAAAAGAAAGCAGGAGATTGTCATGAGAAGGAAAGAAAATTAGTTCTGTCTGGACGAAAATACTCTCACAGATGAAGAGAATACTGAAATAGGTTTCTACAGAAGGATACTGAGATTACCAATGATAAAGCATGTAAGCAAAGCGAAAATTAAACGAAAAATGACATTTATATTTAGAATAAAAAAGAAACAATTGAAAGTTCTAGAAAACATAATTGGGAAAGAAAGCTTGGAGAATTTATGCCTCACAGAACATATTAAAAGCAGGAGGCACAGGAAACAGTTAGAAACCTACACTACCGGCCATAATTATTTTCCACTCTAGTGTTTTAAAAAAATGATGCATTTCATATTATTTTTCGTATTTATTGCCAAGTGAATAATTGTAAATTAAAATGGTTCGTTTGTTAATACTGCACAATAACATGTGCATCAAATGAATTTATAAATATTTAATAATTACCTATACTGCAGTTTCATCAATGAAAGAATGAAGAAAATTTAAGGTGATTCGGTCGAGTTCGTCTTTGCTTCCTTGGCTTGTAAAATTTTGCAAAGTAATAAGAAAAAAAAACATTCTATTTTCATTTGGCAATAAATAGTATGAAATACAAATTTTTTTTTTAAGGGTAGTCTAATAATTATTGCCGGTAGCGTATGTGTGTATATATATATATATAGGAAAAAAATACTAAAAAGTTGTATGTTAAAAATGTATTTTACAAGGCAAATAGCGGCAATTTACCCATCGCACACTGTAGATTTGCTATATATATATATACTACCGGCCATAATTATTAGGCCATACCAGTGTTTTAAAAAATGATGTATTTCATACTATTTTTTCGTATTTATTGCCAAGTGAATAATTGTAAATTAAAATGGTTCGTTTGTTAATACTGCCCAATAACATGTGCATCAAATACTGCACAATAACATGTGCATCAAATGAATTTATAAATATTTAATAATTACCTTCATTGCAGTTAAATCAATGAAAGAATGACGAAAATTTAGCGTGATTCGGACGAGTTCATCTTTGATTCTGTGCCTTGTAAAATTTTGCAAAGTAATAATAACAAAAGAACCATTCTATTTACTGCCGAGTGAATGATTGTAAATGAAAATAGAATGGTTCTTTTGTTAATACTGCACAATGACGTATGCAGCAAGTGAATTTATAAATATTTAATAATTACCTATATTGCAGTTTCATCAATGAAATAATGAAGAAAATTTAAGGTGATTTAGATGAGTTCATCTTTGATTCTTTGCCTCGTAAAATTTTGCAAAGTATTAATAGCAAAAGAACCATTCAATTTTCATTTAGAATTATCCACTTGGCAATAAATACTGAAAATAGTATGAAATACATCATTTCTTTTAAGAAACTGGGGTGGCCTAATAATTATGGCCGTTAGTGTATACATACTTATATCAAATCTACATGTTGCGATGGGTAAATTGTCGCTATTTGCCTTGTAAGATTTTGCAAAGTAAAAGAAAAGAACCATTCTATTTTCATCTAGAATTATCCACTTGGCAATAAATACTGAAAATAGTATGAAATACATCATTTCTTTTAAGAAACTGGGGTGGCCTAATAATTATGGCCGTTAGTGTATATATATATATATATATATATATATATATATATATATATAAAATCTACATGCTGCGATGGGTAAATTGTCGGTATTTGCCTTGTAAGATTTTGCAAAGTAAAAGAAAAGAATCATTCTATTTTCATTTAGAATTATCCACTTGGCAATAAATACTAAAAAATAGTATGAAATACATCATTTCTTTTAAAAATCTTGCGTGGTCTAATAACTATGACCAGTAGTGTAGGTGGCGAACTTTTGTAAATAAATGAGATAACAGGCTTAAGGAAGTATAGTCAAAATGCAAACACTTCTAAGAGCTACAAAAGTATATGACGCTGTAGAGAACCATGACCCCTACATCTTGAAGAGAAGCGTCACGTGAAATAGAAGTAATATTATCTTTAATATTATTAGTAGATATAATGTCAGCTTTTATTAATTTTTAATTAGTGTTTCTTCCATCTTCATTTTAATCGCTTTACTTACACTTGCACTAATATCATCTGGAATACTTATTAGATAATCCTTCGTTCCTACCTTCCGTCAGTATGGATCCCAGAAAGCAATAATACACTACGCTCCCTAGATCTCAAGTAGAACGACGACATCGAATCAATAGCTACTTCTGTTGCTAGGAAAATTGGGTCACTGCATCGGGCCAGGAAGTTTTTCTCGTCAAAATCCATCTTGATTTGGGGCTTCACGGAGATAAGCTCGTCAGAGCAGAAGTCACGAAAATATTTCTAGAAAAGACAGAGAGAAGACACTTACTGTCGGTGAGAAAGTGAAGATATGTATAATTATTGTCAAAATAAAATAATAAGGCATAGTTAAGTCGTAAACATGCGGCAAGTGCTTTATAACTGACAATTAATGTTGCCCTTAAACTTATGGAGATTGTAGCTGCCAGGGAACCAGAAATACGGAAGGGTGTTCCACGGGCGGAATGCGCAAGAAAAGAAACTGATAGAGTATATATATATATATATATATATATATATATATATATATAAGGCAATCTGTGAGTCTGTGTGTGACTGTAAGGTATGCACGCCTATATTTTTTAAGCTACGCCATTCAAACTTTTTAGGGACACATATCTACAAGGAAGCCAGGTCGACACATGCTTTTTGAGTTAAAGTTCAGCAATTTGTCCTTTTGCACGTTTTGGCCAATGAAACCGATTGTGTACATTTGCTCCGTAAAACATCTAAGATCTAAGATGGTTGCTGAATTACGTCACAGAAATCAAATCACACGTGTTAAACGTAACTAAAATATTTTTTAATAAAAAAAAATGAGTCTTTATATTTCATTTTTATTCCGACGTTTTAAAAATTCATTTGGTCAAAAAAAAAAAATGTGAATATTTTTGTGAAAAAATGTGACACGTGTTTTTTCAAACAAAAACAAAATATGTTAAAAAAAGTTTTAAAAAAAGTGTCTGTAATTCGTGTGGCATTAATGTATCTGTTTTCTCTAAAATTAAATGTCTACATTTTAAAATATTCTTCGAAAATTTCTGAACTGAGAGCGTAATAGTTTTTATATTTCTAATTTTAGTAAAACAAAATAAATAATTTTTATTTTTATGTTAAATTCATTTAGTCAACAAAAAATGTAAATATTTTACTCCGCAATTTTGAAACAAAACGAATGCAATGTTGTTTACAATGTCACACAAAACATCAAATCATGTTTACGCAAAACAAAAGAAAATAGATATTTTTTCTTCTACTACTAAAATGTTCTGAGTTGCACGGGTAACGCCGGGCTATGATGCTAGTATATATATATATGTATACGCGAGGATGAAGACAAATGAATATCAACAATGACAGACACCACATTGGTTCTTGATAATTACAGTGGTCTATGATTGAAAGTACTTAATTAAAACAATAGCAAAATATGAAATATGGACAGTTTATCCATACCTCTAAGCACAATACTCCACACCTTGTTAGAAAACTGGAAAAATATAATAAAAAAGACGTTGTCTATTCTTGTTAATCAAACTTTTGAGACGAAACTTGCTGCCTAATTATATCTTATATCTACAGTGTGCTAAGAAAACATTTTAGCCTGGGGAAATAATCGACATCCAATTTCAAAATTTAATTACGTAATCACAACTCAGCAGAAATAAACATTATTTGAAGCTACGGAGTAAGTCCTTCATTTGCTAGTTTCAGTGATTGTATTCGATTTTTCATTGATTTTGGTCAAGTTATCAACAATCGGATATGCGTTGTGGTGCAGTGGATATCGACTCGGAACGACAAATCTGGGAGCCGAGTTCGAATTCCAGTTGAATTCCTTGCATTCATTACGCACAAATACCCTTGGGAAAGGTATTAATCCGTCTCTTCGCTCCAGTTATGGGTTAAATAATTGGACAGATTGGGTTCTATAGCCTTGGTCGGCAACCAGTCTACCGCAGAAAGCAATGGCAACCTACTGCGGGATAATCTTCTGCCCAGTCATGTCTCTTTTGAGACATGATCGTCCAAGTGTGTATCAAGTATGACACATAACTGACTGAATAGTTGGAAGCATAATTAAATCTTTTATTGGTCATTAATTGGGGGATCGGTGTTCTATTGTCATAAAGTAGTAAACTGATCCCCCACTAATTACTACTTATTAATATAATAATATAATCAACCTATTCTTCCTACAACTATGTGTTGAATAGCAGGCCAGATTGGGTTCTATAGCCTTGGTCGGCAACCAGTCTACCGCAGTAAGCAATGGCAACCTACTGCAGGATAATCTTCTACCCAGTCTTTCGGGACATGATCGCCCAAGCGTGTTTCACGTATGGCACTTAACTGACTACCAACAATCGTCTGATCCATATTTTACCACACATTTAGCAATGTTTCTTTAAGAGTTGCCCCTGACGTGATTTTGGTTGCACAGTCTCAAAGTCTTTCGAAAGTTGCTTCCAAACGTGCTCTATTGGATTAATGCCAGGACTTTGGGCTAACCATGGCAGCGACTTGATTTCTTGCGATTCTTTCCTGTCCTTTAATAGTTTGCTCGTATGAAAAGGATAGACATTTCTGTGAGTCTGAATGGTTTCAAGTATTTGGAGTCGTAATTTCTCTAATATTTGACACTATTTTGACCATTCAACTGCCCGTCAAAAACAATCAGCTCATATTTTCCTCTAAAACAACGCCTCAATCATGACTCCAACCACTCCATGTTTCACGGCCGTCTGAAGACATTCAGTCTTCCAAATCTCCTAATTTCTCTAAACATAGACTTGTGTCGAATTTTGAATATTGGCAGAATTTACTTTTCATTTTACTAAATTTCACACTGCTAAAATCCATCATCTTTGCTCTCGAATTCTTTCACCCAATCCATACGCCTTTTTTTTTGTTAATCTCTGAAATCAAGTGCTTTTTTTGCAACTCTTCTTTGATAGCCTAGCTCGTTCAGGGTGGTTCTTGTGGCATATGCCGACATTTCCATCCTGTTGGCGACATCTTTGACGCATTGACGACAGTTTCTGATGGCTTCCCTCTTCCGCGACCTTTTCGTTTGCCCATACACGATGCTTGATTTTCCTGGACGTTGTTCCACACGACAATCGTCTTCTACACTATATTTCTTGACAATATTATTAATTGATGAGTAATCTGGAAAAACTTAGCAATTTCTCTATTTGACATGCTACACGCATCATCATCATTTATCCATCCCACCCAGATGGTGCATAGGGCAGCAACTTTTTGTTGCTGTTTCTGTAAAGAAACTGTTTTTTACGGGGTAGGGTTGTTAGCCCTGCACCCAACCCCCAAACCTCCAAACCTTGAGGACCAATGGACCATGCTTGGTCCTTACGTTTACAACACCCGGTATTACCAAATGGTCACCCATTAAGCACTGACCAAGCTCAATGTTGCTTAAGTTAGGTAGTCAGACAGGAACCGGTGTATTCAGCACGATATAGCCGTAGACGACATGGCACACTAATGCCATTCTGTTATTTTTCCCTGTTGAATTTCACCAATGTCCTTACGCATCTTTTCATTGCAAAATATAAGTCAACTATTGTTCATAGATGAGAGTAGCTTGATACTATCAGGAGCAGGGCGAAGCTTCGAAGTATACTTAAATTGTTTCTGATGACCCTGGCTGTTATGTTAAAAAATTATATGAGCATCGGATATTCTATATCCAGATTAGTTCAGCTTTGTGGTACGGGTATTAACATGGATTCAGACAAAACTTTGGTTAAGAGAAATTAAAAACAGCAAAATAAAGGTAGCAGCGATTTATACAAATAAATGATTAACATAAGACGATCGCAACAATAACATAAAACAAATTAACTTGTAACTTGAGGGAAATAATGTTATGAGTGAAGATAGTTCTTCTTTTTCTTTGAGATGTTACGGAATAAAATAAAACATTTTTAAATTCAATGATATTATATTAAATATTATATTATATATTAAATATTATATTTATATTATATTATATTATATTATATTTATATTATAAATATTTATATATTTATAATATAAATATTTATATATTTATATATATTTATATTATAAATATTATATTATATTTATATTATATTATATATTAAATATTATATTAAATATTATAATATTATATATATAATATATAATTATATATAAAATATATAATATATAATTATTATAAATAAATAAAATAAATAAATAAATTTTAAATAAATATTCACAAAAATTAAGAAAATTATAAAGAGTAATATCTCAGACAATTATATTTATATCCAAGTGAATTAATGTTTACATAAGGAATAAAATTATTTCAATATAGAAGGCAATATTCTGCAAAAGAAGATTATTTTTACTTACCTTTCAGTCCGTTAGTTATAATCCTTCTTCTTCATTTTGCAGAACGTTTTTTCTTCCCTCTCTTTATTTTCTTGACCATGGATATGAGCGTTTTCAAGACTCTTTTTTTTGTTGCCATGGATATTCTCGTCACTTTCATGGCGAATTATAAGTCAAATATTGTTCATATATGAGAGTAGCTTAATACTAACACGCTATTGTCTGATGAAAAAAAAGACAGTATTACACAAATCAAAATTCAAATCGGAGTCTAACCGTACTGATGAGCTGTGATACAGCGAAACAGATCTGTCTGCGGATGACAATATATATATATATATATATATATATATATATATATATATATATATATATATTAAAACAGGTTTCATTGAATAATACAGACAAGTTCTGTTTCGCCGTATCACAGCTCATCAGTACGGTTAGACACCGATTGCTTTTTTTACCCAGGATTGAAACCCGACCGAAATGGCGTCAGTCGGCGACTCTATACAGAGGCGTGTGTGTGTGTGTGTGTGTGTTTAGGGAAATTCCTTTTGTATGCAAGTTTCGTTAAAAAAATTACAGACAAGTTGCTGCAGTTAAGATTTTTATATAATGTGTCATGTCATCTTATGATATATTCTCTTTTCAGTTCATAAATTATCTAAAATTTGTCTGAATTTTTCATTTATTAAAGCGTTTTCGGCTATAGTTTTAACCATTATCAAAGATGAATATTATTTTATTATTAACTGACTATATAGAATGTTTTATATTTTATGTAGAGTTACAGGAATGTTTTATTTTCCAAACATGGTCAGCACACTGTGGTTGTGCTCATACTTGAGAGTGTTGAGGGAGTGTCTATTCTTTTTTTATTCATAATGCTTTCGTTATTTTAACCCATTGATTTCTGAAATTGTTTTTTTTCTTCTTAGTAGTTAGCAATAATGAGTTTTTTCTTCAAAAGAGAGCGTTTTGCGTGTAGAATATGCAATATTGTTTAAATGCTTAAAAATAAAGTCCTAATGAGAAATGAACTTTTACTTATTGTTGAAAAGCTCCATCGAGTTTTTGTAACAATGTAAATTAAAAGTTTATGCAAATTATTAACATTGTTTCCTAACTATTGTCCAGTAGCTTATTTCTCTTTATATATAAAAAAACTATTATGTAAATTTTTGTAACTTTGTATAATATTTATGCTTTACACCCTAATCTTTATTCGGTAAGAATTTCATTGCTAATCATGCATTGCTTTTTAAGTAATACACATATTTATGTCTTTGTTGTTTCCGTTCCTTATATTATGGCCGTTACTGTATATACATGCATATATAAAATAGCTCTGTTCACAGTACATTGATCACTGTTTTATTAACATCTGAATAATATTATTATACAAATATATATATTCATTAATCTACGAAAAAAAAATATATAAAATAGCTCTGTTTACGCTACATTGATCACTGTTTAATTAATACCTGAATAATATTACTATACATGTGTATAATCTTATATGTATTCATTAATCCCCGCAACTATCTATCTATCTATCTATCTATCTATCTATCTATCTATCTCAATCTGTTCTTCATCTATCTATCTATCTATCTATCTATCTATCTATCTATCTATCTATCTATCTATCTATCTATCTATCTCAATCTGTTCTTTATCTATCTATCTCAATCTGTTCTCTATCTATCTATCTATCTATCTATCTATCTATCTATCTATCTCAATCTGTTCTTTATCTATCTATCTATCTATCTATCTATCTATCTATCTATCTATCTATCTATCTATCTATCTATCTATCAACGTGCGTGTATGTGTATTCGAGTCTCTGCAAAATACGAAAATATAGTTTTCATTCTATAACTTCTTTCAATCTATTCTTTCTTTCTATAGATATATTTTCGTTATGTTTTTCCTTCTGACTTAAATCACGGTCGAGAAATATATATATATATATATATATATATATATATATATATATATATATATATATATATATATATATATATATATGTATGTGTGTATATATATATATATATATACACACGCATATATATAGAGTGTGTGTGTGTGTGTGTTTTCATTCAATATAATTGATAAATAATTGTTACTTTGTATAAATTATTAACTCAGTTTTACGAAAGATCTCGGCGACCTGGTTGCCTCCTTGCTGCTAGTATTTAAATTAAATGCAATAATGATCTTTCTCCTCCCGCTTCTAAAATTCGTTCTTTCCTTAAATCAATTTTATATTTACATCGCACCAAAGAGAGAGAGAGAGAGAGAGAGAGAGAGAGGATCAAGGAAACTTAAAACGAGAAAGATATAACAAGAAACCAAAAATAAATAAACGTTTTTACTGACAATGAGTTCAAGGACATAAAAATGGCGGAAATCCCACAATGGTACGGGACACATATTCAATTTTTTTTTATTGTTTTCTCAACCGTAACTACCTGCTTGTGTTACCGAATTGTCGATTTTTTTAAAAAAATATTTTCCTTCCTTTTCCGATTTTCTTTGATAGCTGACGCATTCCTTTAGATTTCCTTCCGATTTTCTTTGATAGAAAAATTCCTTTTGATTTTTAAGGTCGTTATACTCAGATAGTTTTATTCATCACTAGCAGTATAGCCCGGCGTTGCTCGGGTGTAATGAAACCTTTAAAACTAATCCATGGTCCTAGAGCTCAGACTCAGCCTAAAAAATATCTGTTTTGTGAGAATCGGATAAAAATTCTGCATTTGTATAAAGGACATACAGACAGATAAACAGACACACACACAAACATCTTGCCTTATATATATATATATTTTTTTTTTCTAAACATATGCTGTTAAATATAAGAGACAACGAATGTCTATTACCTTTAATCATGAGCCGTTCTAAACGTCGTATTTTTGCTTTAATTTCAGTTGAAAATAAAGACAAAAATTCTCCAACATTTGGATAATTATTTATTGGTTTTCTTCTAAGCTTTCGGTTCACATGAACCATCTTCAGAGAGGTAGTTTAAACTGAAATATTATAAAATCCACCATCACCGACGATTTTATTTTGTATTATTAGTATATATATATATATATATATATATATATATATATATATATATTTTCTAAACATATGCTATTAAATATATGAGACAATGAATGTCTATTATGTTTCATCATGAGCCGTTCTAAACGTCGTATTTTTGCTTTAATTTCAGTTGAAAATAAACACAAAAATTCTCCAACATTAGAAGCTTAGAAGAAAACCAATAAATAATTATCCAAATGTTGGAGAATTTTTGTCTTTATTTTCAACTGAAATTAAAGCAAAAATACGACGTTTAGAACGGCTCATGATTAAACGTAATAGACATTCGTTGTCTCTTACATTTAACAGCATATGTTTAGAAAATTACTTGCTGCCTCGATATACTAAATATATATATATATATAAGCGATCTTTATAGACTCAAATATATTAACCTGTATTTACCTACTTATCGTCAAGTTTATCCTTACAAAATCAAATGTAAAGACTAGTTTTTACCTATTGTCGAAACAGCCTAATGACTACAGACATAAATAAATTATTAACGATTCTGAGATAATTTAAGACCATTTTATACAAATATTAGTGGTTTATAACCACCTAATATTTGCCTATCACTGATCAAAATAAATGCTTATTCACTTAGTTTAGAAATGGATAAATGTTACCTCTTCCTAAAATAAAGTAATGTTTCTAAACTGAAATATAAACTGACAATATTTACCTATACTCATTTTAATATCTAATTAACAATATTTACTTATACTAAGGTATTTTCTTCTTATTAAAAAAAACTAGCAGTATAGCCAGGCGTTACTCGGGTGTAATGAAAGCTTTAAAGCTAATCCATGGTCCTGGAGCCCTTTTTGGATGTTGGCACGAAAGACTAAAAACCAGTTAAAGCTAAACCGTAGACTGAAAGAAAAATGAATGGATGTAAATCAAATATTGGTTTCCTGGTATCGATATCAAATTTTCTGCACTATTGTAAGAACTGCAACCTTGAAACTTCTGAATATCGTTTCTTATGTCTTGGTCTATGAGTGTATCAGATTTGATTAAAATCGGACCACTCCTATAGCGCGATTTTTTCGATTATCGATATTTATCGGGGGTACCTCGACACAAAACCTAGCTAAGAACACTCGCAGACGCTTATAGTACAACTGTGTAAATTTTCAAGAAAATTGGTTCAACCGTTTCGGAATCTATAGGTAACTGATACACACACACACACACACACACACACACACACACACACACACACACACACACACACACAGAGTTCCATTTATAAATAAGTTTAGATTAAGCAGACGACGACGTATTTCCTTCCCGCGCTTTTACCCTAAGCCACAAAATATTTTTACACCTTTCTTTCCAAATTAAAAAAAAAAATAACCTTAACTCAAGTTCACGCTTGTCCTTCTCAATTTAAAACATAAACTTGAATAGTGTTAAAAAAAAGCCCTGTTTTCATTTTAAAACTTAAACTTGAATTGTGGTAAAAATAAAATAAAAATAAAAAAAGGAAAAAAACGCCCTCTCCAAACGTCGTACTGGAGGTACTGCCACAGGGTAAGAAAACCCCAGGACCAAACATCTCACATTTATTTTTGTCTTCTGTGTGACTGTAGGCTTCCAGATATATTTATCCGGCCTACAGCAAATGCTGAATGTAACTGAACGTCGTTTTAACGTGGTAAGCGCCATACACAGATATATTGGCCAAAGATAAAAATAGATTTTTGCCCTGCCCTTGTGGCTACTGCCACCTTTGCATCGCTACTACACCGATCCAGCCACTTCATGTCAATGGTACTGCCGCAGGATTAAAATTGTCGGGACTGAGCATGTTCCATCAAAAAATTAGGATAAACATTGCTCCGCTTAAAGCACAGGTGGCGTCAACAACGCCTCAGTAACATTCATTGGCAATGGTTATCTCCTGTGCCAGGTTAGTAATTATGTTGAGGTGCGACCGCGTCGCTACCGAGTATGATACAAAGTCGAGGTTTAAAGTGGGTTTAAAGGAAAAACTGTACTAAAAATTGTCTAAGCCCCGTCCATACTTCCCCATTTTGGGCACGCGTGAGACACCGGACGATAAACCCAGTCTGATAAAATAAAAATAAGATAAAAAGTATTTATATACAAAATCAAAAATACATTATTTACACCGTTCAGAAGAGCTTAACATCTGTGTCTGTGGAATGAAAAAATCACATTCTCAATTTCAAATCTTTTCAATTGTTAAAGGTCTTCAATGCAAATATATATCGATGCAGTAGAATTTCTATAGGTATAGAGAATTTCTATAAAAATAACCACGAACCTCCTAAGTAGCTCGTTCTATCATTAACTTATGATTTAAGATCTAAACTTATTTATAAATGGAACTTTGTCTGTGTGTGTGTATGTGTGTGTCCGTTACCTATAGACACCGAAACGGCTGAACCGATTTTCTTGAAAATTTACATTGTTGTACTCATCTTTATTGTCGTGCTCACGATGTCTCCGCTATTGTACGCTCCGGTTTTCTGCAGGTGCTGGGAATTTCCAACCGAACCCTTTATTACAATCACTGGGGTATATCATTCTCATTCCGTGTGCGATGCCACTTCAGGTAGCCATGCAGGTATCTTTCTTTAATTTGACTCACTAAATTATTTGTTTACCACAGCTGTAACCTGGTATTGAACTCACAACACTTTGAGTCAAGTCAATGGAACTAACCAACATCTACCCAGCGGATATAGATATATGTAAATAGTGTAAATATTAACTCATCTCAGAAGGATGGCCAAATACAGCCACGTCTTTATCTGACACTCTCGTCACTATTTCATTATTTATTGCCATGTTTACGACGTTTCGGCCGTTGTACTCTCCGGCCTTCTTCAGTTGCTTGGAATTTCCAACCGAATCATGTATTTCGATCACTGGGGCATATCATTCTCATTCCGTGTGCGATGCTATTTCCGGATAATATCTGGTTATCTCCCTTTAACTCAACTAAGTTATTCCTAGCACTAGAAGGCCGGATATTGCAAATAAGGTAATGAAGATAAAGACAACAATTCGAACATTTCAGATAATGTAAATAGTACCTCATCTTATAATGTAAATAGTACCTCATCATATAATGTAAATAGTACCTCATCTTATAATGTAAATAGTACCTCATCTTATAATGTAAATAGTACCTCATCATATAATGTAAATAGTACCTCATCTTATAATGTAAATAGTACCTCATCTTATAATGTAAATAGTACCTCATCATATAATGTAAATAGTACCTCATCTTATAATGTAAATAGTACCTCATCACAGAAGTAAATACAAAAATACAAAAGCCAAAATGTTATTGTTTTTTTTTTTTCAAAATGTTTGAGTTACGGTCATCAGTATTTATCTGTTTAGCAGAAACGTCAAGTGAGCTAAGGAGGACTTGAAGTGATACAATTCAATATCTAATACAGGAAAGGGAGTAAGTGATGCCTAGGTTTTTCTAATTTCTTTTCTCATAGAAATTTTGTGCAAAATAGTATTTAAGATAATTTAGCTTAAGATTATTATTATTTTCTAATAATCATATCGCCCCAAGCAAGGCATTTTACTGCCACTGTTTTGCAGGTAGTTACATAGGAGAAAAGTTATGAGAAAAAGTGACAGGTTATAGGGGTGTCAGGAAGTGGGTAAGAGAATGATTAGAATACTGATGAGAGTGAATTGGACGGAGAAGTGAGCATGAGAGAAAGAGAGAGAGAGAGAGAGAGAGAGGATGCAAGTTCGTAAGATAGGAGATGACTATTGACTTTACATTAAAATTCTTGGAGATTGTAGCTGTCGGGAAAGCAAGTAAATGGAAGGGAATTACACAGGCGGGAAGTGCGAGAAAAGAAGCTATTGGAGTAGAATTTGAGTTTACATTTTATTTGTTTCACAGTAAAAGGGCGGGACCTAGTTGCTAATCTTGTGGCTAGGGGGCATCAGTGAGCTAAGTTCATCGGAGCAGAAGCCGTGAAAGTATTTGTAGAAGAGACACAGGGAAGCCTCATTGCGCCGGTGAGAAAGTGACTGTATCTGAGCTGGCAAGTCGGGATCTATTACATTACAGATTCTCCGTTGGATTTTGTCAAGGACACCTAGGTGGATAGCAGGAGCACCCGACCAGATATAGCAGCAGTATTCAATGCACGAGCGGATTGTATATTTATATATGTGCAGGATTGTTTCAGGCAGAAAAAAAAAACTTCCTGGCCCTACACAGAGAACCGACTTTCTTAGCAGCGGATTTTGCTATGTATTCTATATAGTCATTCCATTTGAGGTCTGTTGTGAGAGTTAAACTGAGGAGGCGCAGTGTTTTGCTTTCAGGAAGACTAGCCTGTAATATTGAAAGGGGCGTAAGATAAGGATGCATCTTTTCACCGGATCTATTCAACTTATACAGCGAGACTATTCTGAGAACCCTAAAAGTTATGCCAGAATTCGTCATCAAGGGTGCAATTTAAACAGTATAAGGTACGCAGATGTTAGAGTGCTGATAGCAGACACACATAGAAAACTACAAGACCTCCTACAGAAGGTAGCTGAAATGAGTGACAAGAAAGGACTAAAAATAAACTGCAAGAAAACCGAATGCATGGTCATCAGCAAAAAGGGCAGCCCAAAATGCCAATTACAGGTGAGGGACTCTAAAATCAAGCAGGTACAGAAATTTAAATACCTAAAAAGTGTTCTAACAGAAGACGGAAAGTGCGACACTGAGATCCGAAGGCGAATTGGCATGGCAAAAGAAGCATTCCAGAAGTTGAGTAAAGTATTAAGAAACAGGACAATTTCACTCGAAACAAAGAGGAGAGTACTGGATTACAATGTGATATCGTTTCTTCAATATGGCAGTGAATGTTGGACAATATCTTCGAAGATGAAGGAAAAACTTGAAGCAGCTGAAATGTGGTTCTAGAGAAGGACGCTGCCGATATCACGGACCGAGCATGTGAGCAATAATGAGGTTTTGGAAAGGATGGAGACGAAAAGGACATTAATACTGAGCATCAGGAAGCGACAACTAAAGTTCCTGGGACATGCAATGAGGAAGGAGGGCTTGGTGAACCTGTTACTAACAGGCCAGATAAAGGGAAAAAGAGACAAGGGAAAGCAGCGAATAGCATATTTGAAGGACCTGATCAGGTGGATGACGGAACGAGGGTTGTATGGTGCTACAGGAGAAAGTGTATTAAGAGCCACCAGGGATAGGAAGACGTGGAAAGCCATGATCAACTAGGTCTCGAGGGGACAGGGCACATAGAAGAAGAATATATATGCCAACGGTTTATGAGAAATTATAATATAGGTATAAAATGGGGAATCGATTCTATATTATAATCAGTATATAAACTGATCCCTCATTTTGTGGCCATGCTAGTTTTTATACATTTATATTCTGGATTTATGGGCTTGATAACAGAACGGGGGTTGCATGTTGCAATAGAAGAAGGCGTGCTCAGAGCAACCAGGGATAGGGAGATGTGGAAAGCCATGATCGCCTACGTCCTGAAAGGACATGGCATATAAAAGAAGAAGAAGAAGAAGCGTGATCCATGTTAATAGGGGTAGGAGCAATGTGTTATATACGTTTAATCGTATAAGGCTATAAATATAACCGGGTTTTTTCAAAACATTTTTGTAATCCTGTATATTGGCTTGGGAACGAGGTAATTCTTTTGGAATAGAAATAATGAAAAAAAAAAAATCCGGTGCGTAGGTTCATATTTTGATAATAAACTTTAGCAGAACTCTCAACAATTTTCTTTTGAAAAAACTATTTTCTATTTTGGTAGGTGTGGCATTCCTTAGATCAAAGTTGTAGTTGAATTTATTTTTATGTATTTTTTATTTTTTATTTTTTAATCATATCACCCCGAGCAAGTCGGTAACGCCACTGATGTGCAGGGGGCTACGTAAGAGTGGAAAGATTGAAAATGAGAAAGCCAGAGACCACATCTTAAACAGGGAACAAGGGATGAGCCTCTACACCTGTTCAATAGACGTTGTTTGGAGTGTCAAACCGGGCGATAATTTAGTCTATCTACTCCAATTAGTCTATCTACTCCAATTTGTCTATCTACTCCAATTAGTCTATCTACTCCAATTTGTCTATCTACTCCAATTAGTCTATCTACTCCAATTAGTCTATCTACTCCAATTTGTCTATCTACTCCAATTAGTCTATCTACTCCAATTTGTCTATCTACTCCAATTAGTCTATCTACTCCAATTTGTCTATCTACTCCAATTAGTCTATCTACTCCAATTAGTCTATCTACTCCAATTTGTCTATCTACTCCAATTAGTCTATCTACTCCAATTAGTCTATCTACTCCAATTTGTCTATCTACTCCAATTAGTCTATCTACTCCAATTAGTCTATCTACTCCAATTTGTCTATCTACTCCAATTAGTCTATCTACTCCAATTAGTCTATCTGCTCCAATTAGTCTATCTACTCCAATTAGTCTATCTACTCCAATTAGTCTATCTACTCCAATTAGTCTATCTACTCCAATTAGTCTATCTACTCCAATTTGTCTATCTACTTCAATTAGTCTATCTACTCCAATTAGTCTATCTACTCCAATTAGCCTATCTACTCCAATTAGCCTATCTACTCCAATTAGTCTATCTACTCCAATTAGCCTATCTACTCCAATTAGTCTATCTACTCCAATTAGTCTATCTACTCCAATTAGTCTATCTACTCCAATTTGTCTATCTACTCCAATTAGTCTATCTACTCCAATTAGTCTATCTACTCCAATTTGTCTATCTACTCCAATTAGTCTATCTACTCCAATTTGTCTATCTACTCCAATTAGTCTATCTACTCCAATTAGTCTATCTACTCCAATAACTAAAGCATTTGATAAATTTCTGTGTATAAGGTATCTATTATGATGTTTTTTTTTTCATTTCTGCAAGTTCGGAGACGTTGGGAAGTATTTTCTATGCATATTTCTTTGATATCTCATTTTAACAGCTATATTTACCAGAAATATCTGGAAATACTAAAGAGTAAATTTATTCAATAAAAATCGACATTGGATTATACCACGACCGCCAGACGACTTCGAAAACTCCTTCATCTCTTCACGGCGGTCTCTTTGTTTAATTTGGTAAAGGCTGCCAGAATCCTTGCCTTCAGTTCACCTTTGGTGCTACAAGAAGTTGTGTTTGTCTCACGCTCAACTGCACCCCACACATAATTATCAAGGGGTTCACAGTCTGGGGAGTTAGGTGGCCAAATGTAAGGGCTAAAATGAAAATTGTCTGACAGCCATGACAGGGTTCTCCTCAGATGTCGGATCTCACAAAAAATGGTACCTTCTCAGCCGGGAATACCTGTGTTGCTTTTGAGCTATGGTATGGTGCACAATTCTGTATAAATGCCACATTGTCAAGACCAAATTTCTGCTCAATTCAAGATAACAGCGAGTTCTTAAAGATGTCCAGATATTCCTATGTGCTGATATCCAAACCAATGAGGTGTGGTTTCATGACGCTTCCATCACTCACTGCGGCACCAAATAACATCACAGAAACAGGATTCTTAGTCTCAGACACAAATGGGAGATCAGGAGGGTCGTGTGCAATCCCTCGATTCACCTCAGCGTTCATAGGGAACATCTTTTCGTCAACAAGCACGATAACTTTTCTTGCACTCTGATGCTTGATGAATGAGAGAAGCTCTGAGCATCGCTCGGCTCTGATTGCTTTCGCCTTGGCTGTTGAGGTGACGCCTTCGACGAACATAGCTAGTTTATGCCAAGGTTCTTGTTCACAACACTGGACACCGTGGAAAGGGACACATTGTGCTTTTGCGCAACCGTTGTCATAGATGTGGATAGGTTGTCTTCAACTGAACGTTTGAGGCCAGTGAGAAATCATGGATTCCGTTAGGTTTGTGTTCTTATCTACGATTTTTGTCCACTTCTTTGAATTCCATAAACACGCAATAAAATGTTGCTTATGGAAGTTACGCCAACTTAACAATAATGTTAGCAGTGTGCCAAACGATTGGCAAAACAATACTAGCGGAATGATGTTGTTGTCCCATGACTTTCTGGAGTTGAGTTCGTTCACCATTTGTTTAAGAAAGACAAAGATTAAATGTTTAAGCAAGCAAGGTTTTTTCATAAAATAAATTGTTAAACATACAAAACTTTCTAATTAAAACAACCTTAAATTTATCTGCAAGATCATATATATATATATATATATATATATATATATAGACGCTCACACGATGCTTAGCCGTGCGCATCACGTGGTAGACATAACAACACCGGAAAAATCACATCCTTGATGGCCTGTAAAGAGGCTGAAAGCGCTTGGAAAGTCGAAAATTATGGAACATGATTACATTTGTTTTCTGTAGCAAAAAGAATGCTAGGAAAATTAAATAAAAAATCAGTAAAATCTTTCTTGTCATAGTCCGAAATAATGCAATAGTCCGAATAATGCAAATACTGTAAATACTACCTCATCCCAGAAAAATAGACAAATAGAATGATCTATTATTAAACGTCGTACAAATGGCAACAAAGGTGAGGACAATAGTCCGAATAATGTAAATACTGTAAATACTACCTCATCTCAGAAATATGGACAAATAGAATAATCTATTATTAAACGTCTTACAAATGGCAACAAAGATGAGCACAATAGTCCGAATAATGCAAATACTTTAAATACTACCTTATCTCAGAAATATAGACAGATAGTCTGTTGTAATTACTGGTTTCCATTTTATAAATTATTCTGCATTTATCTGATTTTTATGTTTTTTGAGCTGTTTATCTGTTAGGGATCGCCCATTTTTACATAATAATTGACTCGCTTAACTGTACATATGATCCTGCCTGTACAGAGAACAAGGGACTTTAGTTGTAAGTCAGTGGATTAGTTGAAAAGCTGATGGAATCACAGTTGTAGTTACAGTTGCTCTGATCTCCACTCAGCTAGAATCAGTTTCCCAGACCTATTATTTCACTTCAAGACTGTATATATTTATTTCTACAAATAGTATTCCTAAATTGACTAACCCGCGTTCCAGTTTGTATATTATGTTCAATATAACTTAAATTTTCTATCTTCATATCAGACTTTGTTATTTATTATTTTGTGTAGTTTCTCACCCGGAATCCACAACACTATATATATATATAATGTTCAAACAAATCATTTTATCTATATCTATATATATATATATACATATTTACCTCCAAGCCGTTTCTCTCAGATTTATATCCAATATATATATATATATATATATATATATATATATATATATATTTACAGGGTGTCCATAAAGTTTATATGCACTTTAAAAAATTTATAACTTTATTTGTAAAAAAGATTAGAAAGAAGTAAATCTATATTTCTGAAGGTTTCATTGAAATTTTATTTAAGTTTCCACATGTCCTCCATCATTAGCAATACAAAGGGTAATACGATTTTAATAATAATATTTTTACATATCTAAAATTGTTACAATTTTCTGGTGAAGAATTATTCAATAACTATACTTAAAACTTGGTACATTAAACTTTATAACATTTTTACTTGATTATTTCTATTACAAATAAAGTCATAAAAAACAAAGTTATGGACTTTATGGACACCCTGTATAAATTAGATAGATATATAGATAGATAGATAGATAGATAGATAGATAGAATTCTATTTTCATATGATCAATGTCCGTAAGATAATCTATATAATTCGAATGTGATACGTATTAGACAGAGATGGAGGGATAAATATTTGGAGTTTGTGGATATTTCAGATTCTACACCTAGATGAATTGACCAAAAAAATTGCTTATTGTTAGAACGTTTTGCTTTGATGTTATCACTTTGCAAAGACCTCAAAAGTAAAAGTGGATACATGTTAATAGGAAAGAAATAGTCAATAACCAGGATTAGTCTAAAGTCCATTAATAGAATGCCTGATATATATATATATATATATATATATATATATATATATATTTACGGAAATTAACGAAACTTGGTTCTAAATATCGGTCAATTTGATATGATTCGTTTGATTGAAAAATAATGTTCAAACAAATCATTTCATATATATATATATATATATATATATATGTGTGTGTGTGTGTGTGTGTGTGTGTGTAAATATAAATATAAATATTATATATATATATATATATATATATATATATATATATATATATATATATAGGACGAATGATTTAAAAATCCGAGAGACAGTATTTTTAAATGAGGTATAGTTTCAAATCCACAACATTATCATTTTAAAAAAATTTTGGGAAAATTATTGTTGACTTTTCTTTTTCTTATTCCAAAATGATTGATTATTATTGATGATTTTCAAAAGCAATGTTCTCGTTTTATTGTATTTGCCATGAAACTAATGTAAATCCAAATTTGTTAATATTATTGTTATTATCATTGCGAATGTTGTTGCCATGAATATCATTGTCTTTGTTCAAGAAGTAGAATACCATCTACCTTAGAAATTTTGTAAAGTGTTCTATTTTTTCTGCGAGTTTGATTTTATAATCATATAAGTTTGATACGGTTATATAGCTGTTAAATTTTACCGTTTTAAAACTTTATGATAAATACTTTGTTGTGAACTGATGACAAAGGGAAAGTCGTTGATGACGATAAAAGCAATATAGATCCAAGAATAGATTCCTACATTAATAGGACAGAATCAGTTCTATAGCCTTGATTGGCAATCGGCAGTAAAATGTGGTTAATTTCTGTTTGGTAAAATTTTACAAGGCAAGGAAGCAAAGAAGAACTCGTCCGAATCACTCTAAATTGTCTTCATTCTCTTATTGATGAAACTGCAATATAGGTAATTATTAAATATTCATAAATCCTGTTGCCTTCTCCACGGTGATTTATTGAGACACCACCTCTAGTTAGCTGGCTGTTGACTCATTTAGAGTTCCTCCGCCCTTTGCAGGTCAGTTTTTTTTATCCTACCGGGTTGCTAACATCTCGTATATAAAGAAAGAAAAGAGGGGTGGAAGAAAGAACAAGTATTACCTATATAATTAGTATAAATTCAAAAAAGTATTCCTATAAAAAGACATATATCAATTCCCCTAGTTCCAGAAATTTTTTAATTTACCGACACGGAACTAGAGATGGTTGCAGGTGTTTTTTTTTTAGTAACGGAAGTGGGAGGCGCCCTAATTATTAGGCCACCTCAGCTTTTTAAAAGAAATGATGTATTTCATACTATTGTTAGTATTTATTGCCAAGTGGATAATTCTAAATGAAAACAGAATGGTTCTTTTGTTATTAATACTTTGCAAAATTTTACAAGGCAAGGAAGCAAAGATGAACTCGTCAAAATCACCCAATATTTTCTTCATTCTTTCATTGATGAAACTGCAATATAGGTAATTATTAAATATTTATAAATTCATTTGATGCACATGTTATTGTGCAATATTAACAAAAGAATCATTCTATTTTTATTTACAATTATTCACTTGGCAATAAATAATAAAAAAATAGTATGAAATGCATCATTTTTTAAAACACTGGTATGGCCTAATAATTATGGCCGATAGTATATATATATATATATCATTTTTTAATTCTACAAAAAAGTTAATTCTATGTTACTTCCAATAACCCCTTGTGTTTTAGTGGCATTAAAATGATTTTGAAATTATTTAAAAAACAAAAACAAAAACAAAAAAAAAACACAATAAAAACACATCTACGGACAAGCCAGAAAGTAATATAAATGTCCAATAGATCAGAATGAAAAATCGATATTTAGCCAGGTAGCTAGCTAAATGGTTGGATAGGTAAATAGATATCGAGATAGATATATTGAGATAGAGACAGAGAGAGATAAAGAAAACAATTTCATAAATCGATAGAGAAATAGATAGAAGACAGAGATATATAGATATGAACATACTATAGCTACCTAGCTAGCTAGCTAGATAGATAGATAGATATGAACATATTATGAAGAATATTAACACAAGATAGATAGATAGATAGATAGATAGATAGAAAGAAACAGACTGAGATAGATAGATAGATAGATAGATAGATAGATAGATAGATAGATAGATAGATAGATATGAACATATTATGAAGAATATTAACACAAGAAGAAGATAAGATAGATAGATAGATAGATAGATAGATAGATAGATAGATAGATAGATATGATGAACATATTATGAAGAATATTAACACAAGATAGATAGATAGATATGAACATATTATGAAGAATATTAAAACAAGATAGATAGATAGATAGATAGATAGATAGATAGATAGAATAGATTATGAACAATATTAATGAAGAATATTAACACAAGATAGATAGATAGATAGATAGATAGATAGATAGATATGAACATATTATGAAGAATATTTGTTATATATCGACAAACAACAAACACGCATATATATAAAAATATAAAGTTATATTTTTATTAATGACGATGAACCGTGTAGCATAGGGAACAGAGAATTGAGAGAGCGCGCTTCTAATGGGTTGACGGGAGTGTAGTCTTATCTGTTGTGTCTCTCTCTTCACCGGCCGATCTCTGTTGCTCCTCTACTGGCGAATCCGTGTGCCGAGGTCTTTTTATAATCTTCCAGAACCGGGACTTTTTCTTCCGGTTTTGCCTCGCCCACGCAAGCCTACGTAATTCTCAGAGACACCTGTTCTGTTTGCCTCTGTAGTTATTTCCGCTGCTGCCGGAAATAAGGTCAAACGACATCCGTTCCTTTCAACGACCGGAAACACCCTCGCTTGCATCAGCCTTCCTCGGGTGGGGCCAGATTGTTATATTACATTCCTCGCCCTCCCATTTTCCAAAATGTTCACCTAAGAACATTTTAAGCGCAACACCCTCACACAATCCCCATGCCACACAAGCCCGACAATTGTACAAAACATGTGCCGAAACAAACAAAACAACAAAAAAAAAATATATATATATAGGGGAGCCTACATCGGCAACCCAACAATGTTCGTGTCCATCGTGAAAATTGTTCTACCAGCTCGATGTTTCATTGTTCTTTTTTTTTTTTTTTTAATATCCATTTTCACAGAATTGGGCAAAGTTCTTAAAAATGTTCATTTTCTTTCTCGACTCTGTCCATAAGCGTAGACACCTCGATGCACAACCACATGATCATAGGCGGTAACCGCGCCCCAGTTTCTAAACTGACATCGAGTAAATGACCTTTGACCAACACCATGCGTGTTTCTGCTCGAGTTTATTGTTACACATGTAACTTAATTTAATTTAATTTAATTTCAAACATACTATGTTTGAACACAGAAAAATAGCCATTATCTGCAGTACGTATCATTCATAGTCTGACCGAGAAATGTTCAATAGAAAATGAAGAAAATTACCCTGATTCCAACGTTAATCCGCATGCAATTTACTTGTGGAGGATTAGAGGTTTCATCTATATTAATTTAGTCTAAAAAAATGGACCCGTGACTCGTAGTTCCTTAGTTTGTACAATGTCTTCTATTCCTTGAACTACTTCCTCTGGATTCGAATCCAAGCATATCTGATTTGTTGACATCTCTCTGTTTAACGCAGAGACATTTGAGTGTTGAACACCCGTTGACCCCGGAGTACTATTCACAACGGATAACTCCCTTTCCTTTCACGAAGCACTGTTGCTTCTTTCACACTTAAAAATCCGCTTCCTAGCTATTATTCCAAGGATTATCATAACGCCGACTATGCCAGCAATGACTCCTATCGTCAACTTCTTCGGGAGTTCTTCATATCCTTCACTAAATCTTTCCATATCTATCTGTTCCAAGGTATTTACTAGTTTGCGGATAGGAATCTCCTCCATATCGCGCAATTCTACCGGCATGGTGTCCACTGAAAAATTGGGAAATTTCTGCGTAATTGGGGACCAAACCACTGAACCAGAGACGAATAATTTACTTTATGCTTTAGATACTATTAATAATTTTCCACGTTTGTATCTTCCTAACTATTTCACTTAAACTATCATTAATCCTCCCACTGCTTCTTTCCCAATCCTATAGCATATCAGCCAATACGTCTACAAGACTTTCCAGTTGTTCTTTCTTTTTGTTCCGATCAACTGTGGAATCTGCAGGTCTATCCGTGTCAATATAAAGTTTTCAGAAATTAATATATCTTCAAAAGATATTTCCCAAGTCACATAAATGAAAATTCACAGAGGATGTTGAATTGATGGGAACCTGCACAAAAGCATAATTCACAAACATAGAAATGTAAATCATTTTGTAGTGTACAGTCATTGAAAAGAAATCAAAAAAAAAAAAAGAAGAAAACCTAACACTGCACAAACCAAAGAAAACATTGTTATCAACAAGTTAATCCAATTATCCACTTTAAAGAGTAGAAGAAACTTCCTTTACATGATTTTACATTTCACTTACTCAATAAAAGTAAGATTAATTAAGCAACATACCAGTAAACTCACTTCACATATATGGTAAAATATTAACAAAAAAAATAAATCATTAACTCAGATGTTTTATACTTACAGATAGGTAAATATCTCAACTTTATTCCTCCCGTCAACCCCAACCTATGCGCTCTCCGCTAGGCGTACTACTCTCTGCATGTAGTCCTGCACCCCCTCCGTTCTACCCTTAATGTGTTCGACACCGAACAATCCACATTTCTCAATTCTAGGGTCAGATCGGCAAAAGTATGCTGTTCCATTTTTTTTTCTAACTAGACTTATAAACAAGAGCAGAACACACACACTATCAAATCAAAGAGTCACCTACCTTGGCTGATGTCTATAGTCGTGCGGCTGCTTCTATTTTCGTCTTCTTTTTTCTTTCTATCTGGTAGTTTTAAGTCCGTTGAATTTCAATCGTCGCCGTGGCAACCAGCTCGCATCTAACTGTTTTGTTGTCTCAAAACAGCAAGTCACTAGGCACCAATTATGTGTCTGTTATATATCGACAAACAACAAACACGCATATATATAAAAATATAAAGTTATATTTTTATTAATGACGATGAACCGTGTAGCATAGGGAACAGAGAATTGAGAGAGCGCGCTTCTAATGGGTTGACGGGAGTGTAGTCTTATCTGTTGTGTCTCTCTCTTCACCGGCCGATCTCTGTTGCTCCTCTACTGGCGAATCCGTGTGCCGAGGTTTTTTTATAATCTTCCAGAACCGGGACTTTTTCTTCCGGTTTTGCCTCGCACACGCACGCCCACGTAATTCTCAGAGACACCTGTTCTGTTTGCCTCTGTAGTTATTTCCGTTGCTGCCGGAAATAAGGTCAAACGACATCCGTTCCTTTCAACGACCGGAAACACCCTCGCTTGCATCAGCCTTCCTCGGGTGGGGCCAGATTGTTATATTACATATTAACACAAGATAGATAGATAGATAGATAGATAGATAGATAGATAGATAGATAGATAGATATGAACATATTATGAAGAATATTAACACAAGATATTAAGATAGATAGATAGATAGATAGATAGATAGATAGATAGATATGAACATATTATGAAGAATATTAACACAAGATAGATAGATAGATAGATAGATAGATAGATAGATAGATAGATAGTTAGATAGATAGATAGATAGATAGATAGATAATGTACAGACTGAGATAGATAGATAGATAGATAGATAGATGCAGAGATTGATATATAGATATGAATAGACTAAACGACATGAACAGACCGAGATAAATAGATAGACTGATATTTGATAGATAGATAGATAGATAGATAGATAGCAAGAAACTCGGACAGACAGACAGACAGACATGCAGATAGATAGATAGATAGATAGATAGATAGATAGATAGATAGATAGATAGATAGATAGATAGATAGTAAAAAATTTAAGAATGCATTATACGTATCAGTTGCCCACCGTAATGATATTGAACAGAATTTTGTTTAAAAAAAATAACAACAAATTCCGGTGTTTTTTCCTCATCGGAATAATCAGATTGAGTTATCCGAGCTGAGGTACCTTCGTAATCACCATTAGACTCATCATCTTTTTTCCAAATACTTCATATTGTCCTGAGATTGATATTCAAATACTCTGAAAAGTTAGTGTTTGATTAGAAAATCAAATTTCCATTCCAAATATTGTTTGGTTTCTATTTGGATACGAAAGTTAAAAGATATGTAAATGGCTGGGTCATTGCGTTGGGCTAGGAAGTTTTTCCCCCCTGAGTACATCTTTCACATATACAAATCAACCATTCGACCGTGCGTTGAATACTGTTGTCAAATCTGGTCGGGGGTCCATGCCATTAATCTCAGTGTTCTCGACAGGCTCCAAAGGAGAATCTGTAACGTGATCGGGCCTGACCTGGAAGATCGAATCCAGCCGCTTTCTCACCTGCGGGATGTGGCAAACCCTTGTCTCTTCTACAAATATTTTCATGCTTTCTGCTCCGACGAGCTTAGCTCACTGACGGCCCCTCCATAAGAATTTACTCAAGCAACCTGACTGGCAACAAGGTCCCACCTTTTTACAGTTAAATCAACTAAATGCAGCCGTCACTTCTACTCCATCAGCTTCTTTTCTCGCACTTCCCGCCAGTAGAACTCCCTTCCGTATACATGCATCACTGAAGGATACAATCTCGAAGAATTTAAATGCAATGTGACATCCCATCTCTTGTCCACTTGACTTCCGTCTTTCTCTCGTTCTTTCCCCATCACCTCTTGTATCTTGTTATTTTCCTTTCTCACTCTACCCTCGCAACTGTCTTCACACTGGTATTCTTATACCTCTTTTGCTCTTTCTCCCTGTAATGGTTCGTCTTTCTCATCGCTCTCCTCCTGATTAAACTATCACTCTTCTCTTATGTAGCCCCCCACACACACACACACACGCACTGCGCACCAGTAGCCTTGCTTGGGGTAGAAACGATATAAAAAAAATATTTGGAGAATCAGGAAATACCTGGGTTTGAACAATTATTCTGACGTTCTTTTGGCCATCAGGTTATTTCTAGCGGAGAAGTCAAAGTCCGTCAGTTCAATGAGGGCTTTCTATGGGAGAATGCAGGTTCTAACCGTACCGGAAAATGCATATTTTTATAATAAGATTTCACGAATATTTATAAATATACAGTTTAATAAAGAAACAGAACATCTCAAATATGAGTATTCACAAATATGAATAACCTTTAAGTAATAATATCTCATATATATATATATATATATATATATATATATATATATATATTTTAATCATTTCACCCCGAGCAAGACGGAAACGCCACTGATGTGCAGGGGGGCTACATAAATGTAAAAAGATTACTTAGAAAAGAGTGAGGAGTACAAACTAGTTAGAAAGGAACAATAGAAAGCTGAGAAAGCAGGTGCGATGACAGATACATAGGTGGAGAGAAAGGGAGGGTTATACAGAGGTGGGGAGAGAGCTAGAGTCCAGTGGTTAATAGATGAGTATTGACTTTGCATTTAAATATCTGGAGGTTGTAGCCGTCAGTAAAGCAAGAATACGGGAGCGAGTTCCACAGGCGGGAAGTGCGAGAGAAGAAGCTGCAGGAGTAGAATTGTCGTCTGCATTTGGCTAATCTGACTGTGAATGGGTGGGACCCAGTTGCCAGTCTGGTTGCACGAGTAAACACCTGTTAAAGAGACATCAGTGACGTAAGTTCGTCTGAGCAGAAGCCATGAAAGTATTTATAGAACAGACAAAGGGAGGCCACATTTCGACGATGGGGAAGTGGCTGCAGTCGAGCCGCCAGATCAGTACCTATCACATTACAGACTCTCCTTTGGAGCCTGTCAAGAAGACGTGTATATATATATATATATACGAGAGAATTAAATGATGTCCTAATACTAATTATGATAACATTTCAAGGAGAAATTTACTATACTATCTTGTTTGACATGTAGTACATTTATATATTGTGCAGACCTCTATGAGCCAACCCATTTTATAGTTCACCAATAGAAGTCTTAACCAACCAGGAAGCTCAAAATATTCAATGCGACGTGCATAAAAGGCGGCCATATTTTCCGAGTATTGGAGTTCAAATCCGATTCTGGAGAGTGTCTGATTCGAGAGTGATGGTCTTTGACGTTGTTTCATTGAACAGATTACGTGCGGCGAGTATACTCTATATCCATATATCATGACGGACATGGTCAACAGATGCCAAGAAGATACTCTGTATCCAGGAACGTTGTCAACATTACGTTCAATCCCTTACTTTGTGACCATCATGGATTGTCAGTGCAATATAATATACATTCGGGAGGGTGATTCTCTATTTTAATCAATACATAAACTGATCCCTGACTTTGTGACCATCATGGACTGTTGTTACAATATAATATACATTCGAGAGATGGATTCTCTATTATAATCAATACATAAACTGATCCCTCACTTTGTGACCATCATGGACTGCTGTTAATATATAATATACTTTCGGGAGAATGATTCTCTATTATAATCAATACATAAACTGATCCCTGACTTTGTGACCGTCATTGACTGTTGTTACTATATAATATACATTCGGGAGATGGATTCTCTATTATAATCAATACATCAACTGATCCCTGACTTTGTGACCATCCTGGACTCTTGTTAATATATAATATACATTCGGGAGATTGATTCTCTATTATAATCAATACATCAACTGATCCCTGACTTTGTGACCATCCTGGACTCTTGTTAATATATAATATACATTCGAGAGATGGATTCTCTATTATAATCAATACATAAACTGATCCCTGACTTTGTGACCCTCATGACCCTGTTGTTGCTATATAATATACATTCGGGAGATGGATTCTCTATTATAATCAATACATAAACTGATCCCTGACTTTGTGACCCTCATGACCCTGTTGTTGCTATATAATATACATTCGGGAGATGGATTCTCTATTATAATCAATACATAAACTAATCCCTGCGCTTTATCCATAAATTATGGCGAATTTTACCAACAGAGGTTATGGGCCCAGCGCGCTTTCAGTGTTTAATAATTGGCACAAGGCACACAAAGGAGAAACACCGAGGAATTGAAATAAAACTTATCCGAGCACAATAGGGATCTTTTACAAAACAATGCATTAAACGTATCAGTTGCGCACCGTAACAAGACTGAACAGAATTTTGATTAAAAAAACGCTACACTAATTCAAAGAAAAAGCAGTTAATTTAAATGAAAATGTTCAGAAAGTTTTTTAAATGCTTTTGTTATACACAGACAACCTGTTTCCAGGTTCTTCCAACATTTCACCATCCCTGGCAGATTTTTGATTCCATTATTATAATGTGGGATACTTAATAACAATGATGCTCGAAATATAGATATATATAAAAAAAATCAAACTAAACGTAATCGGCTAGACTTCTTCTATGTGCCCTGGTGGCTCTGAGCACGCCTTCTCATGTTACAACATGCAATCCTCGTTCTGTAATCCACTAGCCCAAGCCTATAAATCTAGAATATAAATGTATAGAAACTAGCATGGCCACAAAATGAGGGATCAGTTTATATATTGGTTATAATATAGAATGGATCCCCCATTTTATAACCGCATTATAATTTCTTATAAACCGTTGGCATATTTATTCTTCTTCTATGTGCCCTGTCCCTTCAGTACGTCGGCGACCATGGCTTTCCACGTTTCCCTATCCCTGGTGGCTCTGAGCAGGCCTTCTCCTGTTACACCATGCAATCCTCGTTCCATCATCCACCTGATTATGTCCTTCAAATATGTTATCAGTTGCTTTCCCTTGTATCTTTTTCCCTGTATCTGGCCTGTTAGTATCAGATTCTCCAAGCCCTTCTTCCTCATTGTCTATCCCAGAAACTTCAGCTGTCTCTTCTAGATGCTCAGTATTAAATTCATTTTCATTTTCATCCATTCCAAAACCACATCATAGCTCACATGCTTGATCCATGATATTCACAGCATCCTTCTGTAGAACCACATTTCAGAAACTTCATGTTTTTCCTTCATCTTTGATGATATTGTCCAGCATTCACTGCCATATAGAAGTTTCTGAGATGAGGTATTGTAGCTATTTATATTATTTACATTGTTTGGACTGTTATCTTCATCTTTATTGCTATTTTCGCGACGTTTTGGTCGTTGTACGCCTCGGCCTTCTTCAGGTGCCATGAATTTAGAACCGAACTCTTTATTTCGATCACTTTGGTATATCATTCTCATTCCATGTCATGTAAAGATGAGTTAAAGAGAGATAACTGCATAACATCCGGAAGAGGCATCGCACATGAAACGAAAATGATATAACCCAGAAGAAGAAGAAGGTCGGAGTGTAGCACGACCGAATCGATGAGGACAATAAATCAATGCATTTTTTATTTTATTTATTTTATTTTTGTTTTACTGGGTGCATAAAATGACGTGATGAAATTATGGCGTTTTCGGTATGAAACATTTCTTTTATTCCTTCAGGGCATCCATAGAGGAATTAGTTGTGGCAAATATTCTATTTCAAGAGAAAAGTAGAAAAACGACCTTCTACTGCGCAGGACAGGATATTTTTAGTACATTTCATAAATACAGAACAATTTACGACAATTGTCTTAATTAATAGCAATTCTTCTCAATGGGTTTTTCACTTCTTTCTTGTCTGATGGTCACCAAGAAACTAGATGCATAGACACAGAACAGCATATGATTATATATATATATATATATATATATATATATATATATATATATATATATATATATGCACACACATGCACAAACGCACAATTACGTATGTATGTGTGTATGGATATGAGTGCTTGATCGAATGTGTTTTAGGTAAATATTATTATATATATTATATTTCCCAATAACAATAAACAGACAAATTTGTATATATATATATATATATATATATACTGAGAAAGAGAGAAAGAGATGAAGCTGAAATAATTTGATAGAGATTGAGACAGATCGAACAGACAGAAATACATATGTATACACACACCAACATACACAGCTTTGGGAACTGATATGTCCCGGAAAAGAATATATATATATATATATATATATATATATATATATATATATATATATATATATATCTTCCTTTACCGAGCCCCCATAGCTCATAGGTAGAATCGCCGACTGACGCCAATTCAATCGGGTTTCAATCCTGGGTTAAAAAGCAATCGGAGTCTAACCGTACTGATGAGCTGTGATACTGCGAAACAGAGATGTCAGCGGATGACTATATATATATATATATATATATATATATATATATATGCTGAGAAAAAGAGAAAGAGATGAAGCTTAAATAATTTGATAGAGATTGACACAGATCGAACAAATAGAAATACATATGTATACACACACCAACATACACATATACACACACACACACATATATATCGAGAGAGAGAAAGAGAGAGAAAGAGAGAGAGGGGGGAATAGAGAGTAATGGATTGAGATAGAACGGAGAGAAATATGTATGTATGCACACACACGCGCATGCATATATATATATATATATATATATATATATATATATATATATATATATATGTATATGGTTATGTCTTGAAAGCTGTCACATTGCGTTTAATAAAATAAAAGAAGGTAAGTAAGTTGTTGGGTATCACCTATTTATTATACATTAATATTTCGAGATCAAAATCTCATCTTCAGAATGGTAGGGGAGCTTGTGTTTGAGTGCAGATGATTTACATTTAAATGCAAATTATTTGCACAACCAACAGCAACATTGCCTGATGATGAGAATCTATCACAAAACATAGAAATTTCCGTGTCGTAATGTACAATTAATTCATAAATATATAATTATATTCAGCTCTATAATACTCATTATATTGAACAATGTTTATAATAAAATAAATGCCAGGGCACTCAAAATAATAAAACCTTCAGTCCTCTTCACCTGGAATTATATATATATATATATATATATATATATATATATATATATATATATATATATATACACTACAGGACATAATTATTAGGCAACTCCAGTTTTTTTAAAGAAAATATTTATTTATGTATTTCATACTATTTTTAATATTTATTGCTAAGTGAATAATTCTAAATGAAAATAGAATGGTTCTTTTGTTAATATTGCACAACGTTTATGTTTTTCTCTTTAAGAGAGAGACAGTGAGTCGTTAAATTGGTAGAAAGAAATTAACAGGTGGAAATAACTTGATCAATATTAAGTGATGGATAAATAAATATGAACAGACTTAGTGAACAAATTTGGAGCTTGCTAAATACCTAGCTAGCTAAATAGTGAACAAATCAGGTGATAGGTAGTAAACAAATTGGGAAACTGATAGATAGATTTATAGATCGATCGATAGATAAATAGATAACGAACAGAATGACATAGATAGATAGATAGATAGATAGATAGATAGATAGATAGATAGATAGATAGATAGATAGATAATGAACAGAATGACATAGATAGATAGATAGATAGATAGATAGATAGATAGATAATGAACAGAATGACATAGATAGATAGATAGATAGATAGATAGATAGATAGATAGATAGTGAACAGAATGACATAGATAGATAGATAGATAGATAGATAGATAGATAGATAGATAGATAGATAGATAATGAACAGAATGACATAGATAGATAGATAGATAGATAGATAACGAACAGAATGACATAGATAGATAGATAGATAGATAGATAGATAGATAATGAACAGAATGACATAGATAGATAGATAGATAGATAGATAGATAGATAGATAGATAATGAACAGAATGACATAGATAGATAGATAGATAGATAGATAGATAGATAGATAGATAGATAGATAGATAATGAACAGAATGACATAGATAGATAGATAGATAGATAGATAGATAGATAGATAGATAATGAACAGAATGACATAGATGAGATAGATAGATAGATAGATAGATAGATAGATAGATAGATAGATAGATAGATAGATAATGAACAGAATGACATAGATAGATAGATAGATAGATAGATAGATAGATAGATAGATAGATAATGAACAGAATGACATAGATAGATAGATAGATAGATAGATAGATAGATAGATAGATAGATAGATAGATAATGAACAGAATGACATAGATAGATAGATAGATAGATAGATAGATAGATAGATAGATAGATAATGAACAGAATGAGATAGATAGATAGATAGATAGATAGATAGATAGATAGATAGATAGATAGATAGATAGATAGATAATGAACAGAATGACATAGATAGATAGATAGATAGATAGATAGATAGATAGATAGATAGATAGATAGATAGATAGATAGATAATGAACAGAATGACATACATACATAGATAGATAGATAGATAGATAGATAGATAGATAGATAGATAATGAACAGAATGACATAGATAGATAGATAGATAGATAGATAATGAACAGAATGACATAGATAGATAGATAGATAGATAGATAGATAGATAGATAGATAGATAATGAACAGAATGACATAGATAGATAGATAGATAGATAGATAGATAGATAGATAGATAGATAGATAGATAGATAATGAACTGACAATTACATATAAACTGTTGCACTTGTTTTTATATTAATGGCGATCTAATTTTTTATTTTTCTTCGGAATAATCTTTCCAAAAATAACACAAAACTTCCATTATCTTTCATTTGTTTTGGAACTGCTTCCGCTGTTAAGTAAAGGTCGCCTAGCAAAATTCACTTAACGTTTATGCATCTCTTGAAAGCAATCTTATTTCTAGTATCCCTATAATAACTTTAAAAAATATCAGAAATTGCTGGATGTTATTTCTGCAAAACATTTTTGCAGAATCTTTAAAATAATTTCCCCCATTTATCATCTATTAATTTTGTCCTGGCTATATAATAATTGCTGGTATTTTATTTTATTTTTTAAAAGTTAGATGTTATTTTATTAGTTACTAACAATAAATGAAGATAACTCATAATTTTAACTGAATCAAAATGTATACTACGCTCTTAAAATGTGTGCTTGATACGTTAACATTTTTTTATCGCAACCAAACTGAGCCTGCGTTTTATTGGCGGGAAGACGTGAAAAGAAAGATATCGTCTGCTAAATGAAAAGCGAGATCATGTGATTACAGCGAACGTTTCGTGGATACCAAAATGGCCTTATTTGATATACACCGTTCGCCTAATTCGTTGAATTGCCTTCTTTTTTTTCTTTCTCTCTCTCTCTCTCTCTACCTCTCTCGAATTGTGGAAGCAAAATGAAAACGACGTATGGTTACTCAGACGTCTGCAACTGTAATACAAGCCAATTTGTAATTTTCGTTTTTCGTTGTCATGTTTTTGTTTGCATTTTATATTTTTTTAGACTGCATCAAAATTATTTTCGTTCTTTTTAAAGTTTTTTTTTTCTTCAAAGCTTATTCAGTGAAAGCATCTAAAGATTATGGCTCAACAATATTTCTTTAATGTTATTATTATATATTAGTGTATCAGAAATATTTTAGTTTTTTAAGGACCAAAAGTTATTCCATGTACACAGGTACGATGCCACTAAATTATTAACATGACTATTTCTACTACTATTATTATTATTGTTATTGTTACTATTTTCTTTGATCTTGGGTGTAGACTATTTTTTCTGGGTCCCAACCAGAGACCTCAGGCCGGAAATGGCATCATGAAATTTTCCCCTGAGCAGTTTTGTTGACCGCCCACCACAAAAAGTCCCCTCGATTACACAGTTTACATAGATAAAGCACTTCTTAAGGTGAGATTTGTACTTGCGAGTCAAACTATTTCTATTTCTTTCAGGATTGGGCTTCCAAGAATCTCTTCAATTAGTCTATCGGAACAATTTTCATTTTTCTTTGAGATTTCGATTTCAAAGCCATTGTATTTTAATAGTTTTTTGAAGATCTTCATAATATTCATTACATTCTGCAAAGATTGCCATATCAATAAAAAGTTGATTTTTATTTTTGTGGTTTCTGATCACCATACCTGGGCGATTAGATTTGATTATCTGTCTGTGTGTATTGTAAAGCCCCATAAAATTGTTACATGTCTTATTTCTCTCACCGGATCTGGGTGATATTCTTACAAATTTCTTGGAATTTCCTTGCCGTGAAAGTTTCCGATATTGGCCCACTCAGACATGGCGGGTTTTATATTTAGTGAGGGCCAATACCGTGCAACCTGATGTAAGATGGTCAATTGTTTCTGGATATTTATACAGAATCTACATTTCGAGTCAATGTGTGTGCTTGGTAATTTCTAGTTTGTGTGTATCAGAAATATTTTCGTTTTTTAAGGACCAAAAGTTATTCCATGCACACAGGTACGATGCCACTAAATTATTAACATTACAATTTCTACTACTATTATTATTATTGTTATTGTTACTATTTTCTTTGATCTTGGGTGTAGACTATTTTTTCCGGGCCCAACCAGAGACCTCAGGCCGGAAATGGCATCATGACATTTTCCACTGAGCAGTTTTGTTGACCGTCCACCACAAAAAATCCCCAAGATTACACCCGGTTTACATAGATAAAGCACTTCTTAAGGTGAGATTTGTACTTGCGAGTCAAACTATTTCTATTTCTTTCAGGATTGGGCTTCCAAGAATCTCTTCAATTAGTCTATCGGAACATTTTCCAGTCTCCTTTGATATTTCGGTTTCAAAGCTCTTGTATTTTGATAGTTTTTTGAAGATCTTCAAAATATGCATAACAGTTGCCATATCAATAAAAAATAGATTTTTGTTTTTGTGGTTTCTGATCACCATATGTGGATAATTAAATTTTATTGTTCTGTCTGTGTGTATTGTAAAGTCTCATAAAATTGTTACAGGTCCTATCTCTGTAACCGTATCTGGGTGATATTCTTACCAGTTTCTTGGAATTTCCTTGCCGTGAAAGTTTCCGATATTGGCCCACTCAGATATGCCGGGTTTTATATTTAGTGAGGGCCAATACCGTGCAACCTGATGCAAGATGGTCAATTGTTTCTGGATATTTACTCAGAATCTACATTTCGTGTCAACACAATTTTTAAATGTGTGTGCTTGGTAATTTCTAGTTTGTGTGTATTGTAAAGTCCCATAAGATTGTTTCAGGACCTATCTCTGTAACCGGGTCTGGCTGATGTTCATACCAGTTTCTTAGAGTTTCCTTTCCATCTACAGGGACTGTCATGTCAATAAGAAAACACATTCTGTTCTTAATGTCTTTGATCACGATGACTGGGCGATTAGCTTTGATTATTCTGTCTGTGGGTATTGTAAAGTCCAATAAAATTGTTACAGGTCTTATCTCTGTAACTGGGTCTGGGTGATGTTCATACCAATTTCTTAGAGTTTCCTTTCCATCTACAGGGATTGCCATGTCTATCAGAAAACACATTATGTTCTTGTTGTCTTTGATCACGATGTCTGGGCGATTAGCTTTAATTGTTCTGCCTGTGTGTATTGTAAAGTCCCATAAAATTGTTACAGGCCCTCTCTCTGTAACCGGGTTTGGATGATGTTCATACCAGTTTCTTAGAGTTTCCTTTCCATCTAGAGGGACTGGCATGTCAATAAGAAAGGACATTCTGTTCTTGTTGTCTTTGATCACGATGTCTGGGCGATTAGCATTAGTTGTTTTGTCTGGGTGTATTGTAAAGTCCAATAAAATTGTTACAGGTCTTATCTCTGTAACCGGGTCTGGGTGATGTTCATACCAATTTCTTAGAGTTTCCTTTCCATCTACAGGGACTGGCATGTCAATAAGAATGCACATTCTGTTCTTTTTGTCTTTGATCACGATGTCTGGACGATTAGCTTTGATTGTTCTGTTTGTGTGTATTTTAAAGTCCCGTTAAAATGTTACAGGTCCTAACTCTGTAACTAGGTCTGGGAGATGTTCGTACCAGTTTCTTGATGTTTACTTTCCGTAAAAGTGGTATATTTTTCTGCGCAGATATTGATCCATTCTATCATAGTTACTCTTATATTCAGGGGTGCTGATGCCGTGCAGCCTGATACAAGATGGTCAGTTGTTTCTAGAATTTGGATTTTGAGCTAATATAATATTTCAGTATGACTGCTTGGTCATTTCTAATTAGCAAGTATTGGTCCTGTGCAGCCAGAATAAAACATTTGGTTTCAGCTTTTAACCCTGAACTACAAAATTACTTCAGAGACCGAGTGAAAAAGAAAAAAAGAAAAAAAGAAACACCACGGAGACAATATATTGGTATGGTATGATTTGGGCTTAGTTCCTACTGGAAAGATATGTTTCACGTGTATGAAATCAATTACTGTCTCTTATTTGAAAATCTTCAAAGATACAATACAGTCTGCAGAAACTACCATGTCAATAAGAAGACAGATTCTGTTTTGGAGTTCTTTGATCACGATGTCTGAACGATTTGTTTTGTCTGTGAAGTTCCATAAAATTGATACAGGTCCTATCTCTTTAATCGGGTCTGGGTGAACCTGATTCTAGTTGGTCAGTTGTTTTTGGATATTTACCACAGAATCTGCGTTTCAGGTCTATTCAATTTTTCAGTGTCTGTGCTTGGTATTTTCTTGTTAGCAAGAAACTGTTCTCTTTAGCAAGATTAAAAGCTTCGGTTTCAGCTGTTAACCTAGGACTACGTAACCACTAATAAGTAAGGGGTTTGTCTATATCATTTTGTTTGGTACGGGCAGAATATTGACCCTAAAGAATTTTGAGTTTTGTTTAACGGCTTATCAACCTCTGTAGGTTACTTAATGCCAAAAATGTGGGATTTTAAGGTATTTTTTTAATGTTTAGTTCTAGTGAGAAGGTTGAATTAGTTAGATTTAGATGAAAAAAAAATTATTTTTGTTATTTTTTTAAAAAAACTGAAGATATCTTCTAACTTTGTATTCAAAAATGTATTACCGGTAATAATTTTTTTTCCTTGAAAAATGTATTATGGCAATTTTTTCCTTGCAAAATGTATTGCTGATAACACTTTCCTTAAAAAAAATGTATATTTTTCTATAAAAGTCTATTTTTATACTTTCATGCTGTTTTAACCCGAGTTTGAAGGTTAATTATTTACCCATAACTGGGACCCTAACCAGATACCTAAGGTCGGAAATGGCATCATGCCATTTTCCACTGAGCAGTTTTGTTGACCGTCCACCACAAAAAATCCCCAAGATTACACACGGTTTACATAGATAAAGCACTTCTTAAGGTGAGATTTGTACTTGCGATTCAAACTATTTCTATTTCTTTCAGGATTGGGCTTCCAAGAATCTCTTCAATTAGTCTATCGGAACAATTTCCATTCTTCTTTGAGATTTCGATTTCAAAGCTCATGTATTTTGATAATCTGCAAAAATTGTCATATCAATAAAAATAGATATTTACCACAGAATCTGCATTTCAGGTCTATTCAATTTTTCAGTATATATGTTTGGCAATTTCTAGTTACAAGCATTGGTCCTGTGCAGCCAGAATAAAACATTCGGTTTCAGTTTTTAACCCTGAACTACATAATTACTTATAGGTACCCGGTTTCTCTGCATCAGCTTTTTAGTTCCGTAAGACTATTGAATGTGCTTTGTAGTGCAGTGGAGATCAGCTCGAAACGACAAATCGGAGAGCCGAGTTCGAATCCCAGTTGAATTTATGGCATTCACTTACGCACAAATAACCTTGAAAAAGGTATTAATCCGTCTCTTCCCTCCAGTTATGGGTTAAATAACACGACAGATTAGGTTATACAACTTTGGTTGCAACCAGTCTACCGCAGAATGTAATGGCAACCTACTACGGGATAATATTCTGCTCAGTCAATCATGTCCCTTTCGAGATACGATCACACAAAGCATGTATCACGTATGATACTTGACTAACTGAATATAATAGTTGGAAGTATAATCAAAGTTTCTACTTGGCGTAAAGTGGGGGATCGGTTTTCTATTGTCATGAAGTAGTAAAGTGATCCCCCACTACTTACTACTTATTGATATAATAATATAATCTACGTCTTCTTCCTACAGCTATGGGTTGAATAGCAGTACAGATTGGGTTCTCTAGCTTTGGCTGGCAACCAGTCTACCCCAGAAAGTTATAGCATCCGACTACGGGATAATCTTCTGCTCAGTCAGTCATGTCTCTTTCGAGACATAATCGCCCAAAGCATGTATCACGTATGACACTTAACTGAAGAGTATTGACAATGAAGATGCTCCTCTTGTGATCGTTTCTGCATTTGGTACATTGTATTTGCTTTTTAGGATTTTTGCAGACGCAGTAGATGAATTATAGTTGATTTGTTTATTTATTTTGTAACCATAGAAGGTCAGCTTTAACCTTGCACTAAATAACAACTGATGGATATAGGGTTTGACTATATCAACCTGTTTAGTATAGACAAAGTATTGACTCAGAAACTATATATCTTGCCATTATTTCTGTATTTGTTTTTGCTTTCATTTTTAGAATCTTTGCGGCTACAGTTGATGTATTTCGCTTTATTGGTATTACTTTGATTTCACGATTATTGTGGTCGACATCGTGTTGTATTCACTTACATGCAAATACCCTGGGAAAAGTCTTATTCTGTCGCTTCTTCCTCTAGCTATAGATTAAATAGCAGGATAGATTGGGTTCTATAACCTTGTTTTACAACTGGTCTATCGCAGAAAATAATGGCAACCTACTACACTGTCAGTTATGTCTCTTTCGAGACATGATCACCCAAACGTGTCTTACTTATGGCACTTAACTGACTGAATATAATAGTTGGAAGCATAATTAAAACTTCTACAGGTCATAAAGTGGGGGATCTGTTTTCTATTGTCATGAAGTAATAAACTGATCCCCCTAGAATTAGTACAAACTAAAATAATCAGAAACAAATAATATTAAAGCGTCTGATGGACCTAAAGTGGGGGATCTGTTTTCTATTGTCATGAAGTAATAAACTGATCCCCTAGAATTAGTACAAACTAAAATAATCAGAAACAAATATTAAATCTTCTGTTGGACCTAAAGTGGGGGATCTGTTTTCTATAGTCATGAAGTAATAAACTGATCCCCCTAGAATTATTACAAACTAAAATAATCAGAAACAAATAATATTAAAGCTTCTGTTGGCCCTAAAGTGGGGGATCTGTTTTCTATTATATAGGAAGATATAAACTGCCCCCCTATTAATTACTACTTATAAATGTAATAATGTAAAGCACATCTTTCTACAGTTATGGGTTGCTAACACCATTTTTTAGTATGTGCGCCTGATATTTTATAATTAGCAAGCATTGGATCTCTGTAGCAAGAATAAAACCTTTGGTTTCATCTGTTAACCATGCACTACTTAACCACTGGGTTTGTCAGCATCAGTTTGTTTGGTACGAGCAGAATATTCACCCTAAAGAGCTTTTGTTTAACAGCATATCAACCTCTGTGGGTTATTTAATGCCAAAAAGTTGGGGTTTTAATGCATTTTTTTAATGTTCGGTTATAGTGAGAAGGTTGATTTAGTCCGATTTTTATGAAAAAAATATTTTTATTTTTTTTATTTTAGAAAACTGAAGATGTTTTCTAGTTTTGTATTCAAAGATATATTGCCGGTAAAAAATTTTTTCTTGAAAAATGTATTATGATAATTTTTTCCCTTCCAAAATGTATTGTTGGTAATATTTTTCCCTCAAAAATGTATATTTTTCTATAAAAGTTAATTTTTATGTATATATTTCTATAAAAGTGTATATTTTAATTTTATAGTGTTTTGATCCCAGTTTCAGGGTTAACTATTTACCCATAACTGAGACCCTAACAGGTGCTACCACCCGGATCAGAGTGGACCTGGTAACAACAGCAATAAAGAGGTGGTGCCATGCTCCTCACAACCTCTAAATTAGAGGCCTTGCTGCCGGATGCAGTTTATCGTCATACCCAGGACCTGAGATTAAAGAGGCTCAGCTGGACATTATTATTATTATTATTATTATTATTATTATTATTAAAGCGCATGAAGTTAATTGCATCTGCAAACTGCTAACGCCCCACCCATGAGGCGGAGTTCGGGAGAAAATAACAGAATTTCATAAGATTTAAACTAAACAATTCAATTAACAGAAATTTTCAAGATGAGTATAACCCGGTCATGTTACTTGCGCTCTATTTGCATTCACTGACGCTGATTTTGTTTCATTCGTTTTCCTATGTTGTTTACAAGTAGAACCATTCTTCTCAGGACAAACAACGTTTGAATAAAGTCTTCCATATTTCATTTTTTTCGATTTTTTTATACTTGTATGCAATTTTTCAACATAACTTGAAGAAGACAAACATAATGTTGAAATATTGTTACCCATTTTTTTAAAAATTCGCTTGAAGTGAAATGTTAAAAAAAAAGCAAAGAAGAACCTGTTGTATCAGTGAATTCATTTGACTGATTTATCTCTCTTCAAGTCGTCGAATTATAGAAGATGACTGACGACGAAACCGTTTTTATCAAGAGGGTAAGCAATTTCAGTGTCCTGCAATATTATTGACAAGGTAATTCCAAAAAGAACTAGTCAAAAAGCATCTCGATGTAACCACAGCCCACCAATCAGTTAAGTACCATACCTAAAACCCACTTGGGCGATCATGTCTCGAAAGAGACATGATTAATTAAGTAGAAGATTTTCCCACTAGGTAGAAGATTTTGTCGGTTGCCATTACTTTCTGAGATAAATTGGTTGCCAACTAAGGCTACAGAACCAAATATGTCTAGCTGCTTAACCCATAGTTGGAGGGAGAAGTGATGGAATAATAATTTTCTCAAGAATTTTATGCGTGTAAGTGAATGTAACGATTTTAAATGGAATCCGAACTCGGCTTTCCGATTTTTCGTCCCGAGCTGATTTCTACTGCACCACAACGCACATCGGACCGTAGATACTGTTTATTTTTGCTTAAGAGTTGGTCTTCAGGTTAAAAATCATCTGAAACTTTTCCTTTCTTGCATTAAGAAGGATCTTTGGCTTTATGTTAGGACTACTGGAAAAGTTGTCAGAGTCAAGCGAACAGTCATTTTCTTCTTTCTCCGCCAAAGATGATCTCTTTCGATGAGTGACTTAATTCCACAAGATATTGACCACTACACCTATACACAATTTTAATATTTTTTTTCTATTCCTGCACCCATACAATTAAAGGTTGGTTGGTTTGTTTTATGGCATATCAATCTTGTCGGGTCATTTATTGCCAACTAAATTTTATTTATTTATTGCTGGTAATACCTTTTCTTCCAACAATTTATTGTTGCTTTATACAAGTTTTATGTCTAGTAATACATTTTTATTTTCGAGTATCAAGATTCATTGGGATTTGTTTTTAAGGGCAAGGTCCCCAAGTCCTAACCTGTTATTTAACCCATAACTGGAGGGAAAGGACTGATTAATAACTTTCCCAAGAGCACCAGTTCTTAAGTGAATGCAGGGTATTCAACTGGAATTCGAACTCCGCTTACCGATTTCTCTTTCCGAGCCGATATCCACTGCAACACAACGCACATCTGTCACTAAACGCTTACAGTACCCGGTATTCCCAAGCGGTCACACATCTAAGTACTGACTAGGTTCAATGTTGCTTAACTTCGGTGATCGAGCGAGAACCGGTGTATTCAACCTGTTACGCCGTAAGCACGCACATCCGTCACTATACGCTTACAGTACCCGGTATTCCCAAGTGGTCACACATCTAAGTACTGACCAGGCTCAACGTTGCTTAACTTCGGCGATCGAGCGAGGACCGGTGTATTCAACGTGATAGGCCCTAAGCCTACACTTAAAGGACTGTTGGTTTTGTACTTGTATTCCTTGTGACGATTGTATTTTCTATCCTGAAAAGATTTGGTCGAGGAGCTATTTTTTGAAGGTTCGAATGTCTTTTCAATACAGACTTTATGCACGGTAGACGCGTAATTTATTTTCATTATAGTCCACGATTCTGGCTGTGGTAGGTTCGTAATGCTTTTATTTTATGCGTCGAGTGATAAATTTTGTAACCATATCCTTTCCTACGAAATTCATTTTACGTATCGTTTCTGGCTATAAATCATTCCCTTACCATTGCATTGTCTATTTGCTAATTTCTTTTATAGTTGAGACTAGCAGTATAGCCCGGCGTTGCTCGGGTGTAATGAAAGCTTTAAACTAATCTATGGGCTCTTTGGACGTTGTCACGAAAGACTAAAAAGCAATAGTTGTTTCTAGTTAAAGCGAAACCGTAGACTGAAAGAAAAATGAATGGATGTAAGTTAAATTTTGATTTCCTGGTATCGATATCAAATAAGATTTTTGGTCGTAAATTGAAATTTGAAAGTTAAATAAGTCCTCTAGGTAAATGGCATCATGGTTGAGACTAAGAACTACAATTATACCTACTTAGAGCCAAACCCGAAGCAAAAACTAAAATAAAAGGGCTGAAAAAATACAGATATACAGGCAGATAAACAGACACACACACAAACATCTTGCCGTTTATATATATATTATCGATTTTCTGCACTATTGTAAGAACTGCAATCTTGAAATTTTGAATATCGTTTTTTTTATATCTTTGTCTATGAGTGCATCAAATTTGATTAAAATCGGACCACTCCTTCTATAACCCGATTTTCGATATTTATCGGGGGTACCTCGACACAAAACCTAGCTAAGAACACTCGCAGACGCTTATAGTACAACTGTGTAAATTTTCAAGAAAATTGGTTCAGCCATTTCGTAGTCTATAGGTAACACACACACACACACACACACACACACACACACACACACACACACACACACACACAGACAAACACACATATACACACAAAGTTCCATTTATAAATAAGTTTAGATAGATAATAAATTGCTTCAGGGGCTGAAATTGTTACAAATTTCCTACTGGTGTCAGTGATCGGAGTTCAAGTGTTGTAAAAAGCATTCAGGATTTCAAATGTTGATTTTTGTTTTTCAGAATGTGCGCCTTGTTTTCTTGGAATTTAAAACCGAGCTCAAACTTCTAATATTTTCAATTCAGATTTGAAACAGTAGAATTATTAGCACGAAAAGTACTAGTTACGCTTACCTAGCGTCTGGTTCACACTCTTCCCCGTTTTATTTGTTTCTTTTTAACTGGACTAGACGTTTATCCCTTGTTTCATATTTAGGATTGGGATTCCGGTTTCTTTTAAAGTCGATTTCAGTTATACATTCATAATGCTGGTCCTTTTTTCTATGCTAATAACACACTACCTTGATTGGCCCTTGGGGCATGTATATTAGCAAAAGAAAATACAGGTATTATTTTTATTGTTTTATTGTCTGACATCTTGGGCTTCTTGACAAAATACAAAGGAGGATCTGTAACGTGGTTGATAATGACTTGGCAGACCGGCTGCAACCACGCTCTCACCGGCGTGATGTGGCTTCCCTGTGCCTCTTCTACAAGTACTTTCATGGCTTCTGCTCCGATGAACTTAGATCACTGGTGCCGCCTAAGCACGAATTTACACTAGATACTAGATTAGCAACTAGGTTCCACCCTTTTACAATTAAACAGATAAGATGTAACCGTAAATTCTACTCCAACAGCTTCTTTTCTCGCGCTTCCCGCCTGTGGAATTCCCTTCCACAAGTCTGCTTTCCCGACAGCTACAATCTCCAGGTGTTTAAATTTAGGGTCAATAGACACCGCCTATCAAACTAACTCCCAATTATTCTCAGAACACTCTCATCTACCCAACCCTCATTCTCGGTATCCTTACCCGCCTATCACCCACCCTCTGACATTTCCTATATTTAACCATTCTTTCTCCACTCTGTAGCCCCCTGCGCAGTAGTGGCAGTGACATGCCTTGCTCGGAGTGAAACGCTTATAAAAAAAAATTCATGGGTCTTTTTATTGCATAATATCTCACATGAAACAAATTTAACATCAGAATCCGGATATATCGAGTGAAACACAATTCTTCAAGTCATCATTTCGCTACATGTGTTCAGTTAAGTACCATACGTGATACACGCTTGGGCGATCATGTCTCGAAAAAGACATGACTGACTGGGCAGAAGATTATCCCGCAGTAGGTTGCCATTGCTTTCTGCGGTCGACTGGTTACCGACCAAGGCTATAGAACCCAATCTGTCCTATTATTTAACCCATAACAGGGGGGAAGAGACAGATTAATACCTTTCCCAAGGGTATTTGCGCGTAAGTGAATGCAAGGAATTCAACTGGAATTTGAGCTCTGCTCTCTGATTTCTCGTTCCGAGCTGATATCCATTGCGCCACAACGCACATATGTGTTAAAGTGATTTAATGTCACTTTCTGATTGTTAGTGTTTTCTTTTCCACCATTTGTAATGAAGTCTTTTTGGTAGATTAAGCGCTATAGGATTAACATTATATAACCGTTCAGCACTCTTTTCTTTGTTTCTGTTGCCTCAAGTCTCTTCTTCATCAGTGAGGAGATTGTCCAGCATTCACCGCCATATTGGAGGACTGATATTATATAACCGTTCAGCACACTTTTCTTTGTTTCTGTTGCCTCAAGTCTCTTCTTCATTTGTGATGAGATTGTCCAGCATTCACTGCCAAATAGGAGGACTGATATTATATAACCGTTCAGCACTCTTTTCTTTGTTTCTGTTGCCTCAAGTCTCTTCTTCATCTGTGAGGATATTGTCCAACATTCACTGCTATACAGGAGGACTGATATTATATAACCGTTCAGCAGTCTTTCCTTTGTTTCTCTTGCCTTAAGTCTCTTCTTCATCTGTGAGGAGATTGTCCAGCATTCACTGCCATATAAGAGGACTGATATTATATAACCGTTCAGCACACTTTTCTTTGTTTCTGTTGCCTCAAGTCTCTTCTTCATTTGTGATGAGATTGTCCAGCATTCACTGCCATATTGGAGGACTGATATTATATAACCGTTCAGCACTCTTTTCTTTGTTTCTGTTGCCTCAAGTCTCTTCTTCATCTGTGAGGATATTGTCCAACATTCACTGCTATACAGGAGGACTGATATTATATAACCGTTCAGCACTCTTTTCTTTGTTTCTGTTGCTTCAAGTCTCTTCTTCATCTGTTAGGAGATTGTCCAGCATTCACTGCCATATAGGAGGACTGATATTATATAACCGTTCAGCCCTCTTTTCTTTGTTTCTGTTGCCTCAAGTCTCTTCTTCATTTGTGATGAGATTGTCCAGCATTCACTGCCATATTGGAGGACTGATATTATATAACCGTTCAGCACTCTTTTCTTTGTTTCTGTTGCCTCAAGTCTCTTCTTCATCTGTGAGGATATTGTCCAACATTCACTGCTATACAGGAGGACTGATATTATATAACCGTTCAGCACTCTTTTCTTTGTTTCTGTTGCCTCAAGTCTCTTCTTCATCTGTGAGGAGATTGTCCAGTATTCACTGCCATATTGGAGGACTGATATTATATAACCGCTCAGAACACTTTTCTTTGTTTATCTTGCTTCAGGTCTCTTCTTCATTTGTGATGAGATTGTCCAGCATTCACTGCCAAATAGGAGGACTGATATTATATAACCGTTCAACAACTTACCTTTATTTTTTCTATTTTCTGAACTCTCCACATCACCCGTGAATAAATTGACCAATGTTCTGCCATACAGTTTGCCTTGCGAAAAAGCATAGCTAAAGGAAGATGCATTCTTGGATTTTCTAAGGGCATTTGTGCGAGGTAACCGAAAGTGTATCAACCGGACTTTTTTTCAAACGCAAACACTTCAGTAAGTTATTTCTGTTAATTTTATCATCTTCAAATTTGTAGTTATAATGCCTAAGGGTGTGGCAGATGGTCACAATCATTAATTCCATAACTCATTATTGTCATAGGAACAACTTGATCAACGGTCGCAGAAACAGTGGGTGTGTCTAGGTCTATATAACTTGATGGGGCTCATCTCTCTGTAGGCTTGATTCAAATTCATATCTTTCTTTATTCTAAGCTGACCACAGTCCATGACTGCATATCTCGGTTTGCGTTGATATTTCACCCTTACCGATGGATTTATGCATTTCCTAAAGTATGACAGGACAAAAGTTTTAGCCTATCAAGCCGATGATACTTCAACTGATGGTTACTCTTAATTTATTTGCATATCCCCACGTCTATTGAACAGGTGAAGAGGCTCATCCCTTGTTTCCTGTTTAGGATGTGGTTTCCGGTTTTCTCTTTTCTAATCTTCTCACTCTTATGTAGCCCCCTGCACATCAGTGGCGTTACCGCCTTGCTTGAGGTGATATGATTAAAAAAAAAAATCCCATCTTCAAAACACTGACGATTATGTTTCTACACAACTTTCTGTCCTTTGTATCCGTTACTAAATTTTGTCTCTGCTGGGGATCACCCCTTTTGGGATACAAGAATGCACTCGTCTAATGTGTACATATAATCCTGCCTATACAGAGAGCAGTAGTTTTGAGTTGAGTTGGACCGTCGCTAGTTGGTCAGTACGAATATACTCATTCACTACAAGATTGTATATATTGATTCTTACTATTATGTCTGTATTGTCAACAAGTATGTTGCAGATAGCACCTGATGAACGCATAGTGCATGAAACTCCGAGAAGGGCTATAGACATAGTATAATACGTATATTCATTAATATATACTTTATAGCTCTGTTATATTACATCGAGCACCGTTTTATAAACACCAGAAAATATCTATTTGCGTGTACTTTCGTGCATATCAATATGTATACTTATTGATACTCCTATATATATATATATATATATATATATATATATATATATATATATATTGTTGGGGATCACCCTTTTGGGATACAAGAATGGACTCGTCTAATGTTTACTTATAATCCTGCATATACAGAGAGTAGCAGTTTTGAGTTTAGTTGAGTAGTTGTAGTGCCGCTAGTTGGTCAGTAAGAATATAGACTCATTACCAGACATACTTCTTCACTACAAGATTGTATATATTGATTCCTACTAACTGTATTCCTAGTATTCCTGAATTGACTAACCCGTGTCGCTGTTTGTATATTTTTGTTCAATATAACTTACATTTTTTATCTCCATATCTGCTTTTTGTTATTTATTAATTTGTGTGGTTTCTCAACAAGAATCAACAACAGTCTCCTTGCTATCGTCCCATACCTTGTTACGCCAGTCATTTACTCAAGTTCGCTAGGTAGGTTAGGCATTTTTTCTCTACCCAGTTTGCTTTCAATCTCTCCTGTGAGTATGAAAATTTTCAAAATGTCTCTTCATATTAAGGGACCTTGAGATTTCCTCA